>OY757906.1:130464307-130526807 GCA_963585895.1 Sepioteuthis lessoniana
TTTTCTTTCACAAACTGAATTATGTGGTAAGAGTTTTTTTTTTTTTTTTTCAAATCTTGGAAACGCTTAAACGCAAAATTTTCTGATATTATAATTGGGGAATTGTTGTAACGTAATGGCCAAGGGATTTCGGTTCATGCCTTTGGGTTTAGTTAGGCTGAGAACCTATCGGCTCAGCACATGGGTTAGTTAGGTGCAAACATTGATGCAGGTGTTAACGCGGACGCGCGCGGACGGATCAAGGTGTCACTCAGAGATGTCACAATAGTCCGAGACGAAACGGGTGACGGAGTGCGAGTGACGTCACGCACCAGAAGCACGCAGAGGTTTGTGGTGAATTGAAAGAAAGTTAGAGAGTTGAGACTAGACACTGGACGAAGACGGTCGACTTTTGGGGCTCGCTGAGGCGAGACGAATTTGCGCGCCGTGGGTGCCGCACGAGATAGGGGCCAAGTGAATAAGACGGCATAGCGAGATTGTGTCTTTCCTCCTTATATCGAAACCTTTAACTCAAAGTTAATAAAAAGGTTTCGTACCTGAACAAGAAGTCGTTACGTGTTTTCGAATTTCGAGATTCCTATGTTCTTTATATGTTCTATCGTTATGAACATTATATGTCTATTTCGCACATGGAGTTAATTATGGCTAAAGTACATTGTGAGCAATACGTACTTTTCAAACAGTGAAGAACTTCCGCCGGAAATAAATAAGGGATCAACTTCAATTTCATTGGACGACAGTCATATGGAGAACTTTGAGCAAAATATCATACAACTTTACTTCTTACTCAACATACAATCATATTCTGTGAATTCAAATAATTTCAAATAATTTGGATAAAAAGAAAAACATATTAATAGCTATTGTTTAAAAACATATTAAATTTTCAATAATTTTCTATAGTTTATTCAGAAAAAAGTTAATTTTCTTCCCTTGTAAAATTCATTTCATTACATACCTGTTGTATAGGTGTCTTTTTCAATGTAACAGGAGTTTCCCTCACCGTAGAAAAGTGTGGCTTTATATCCTCATTCTTCATTGAAGTTTTATGCATTGAATGAACGTTGAAGCTGAATATTCATTCTTACTCAACGCTTCTGTAAACATACCAGGTCACGTGTTAGTTCATTCAGGAATTATCTCTTCATTAATTTACTCAACCAACTTTATCAACTTCAATAAGCCAACGTAAATACACTTTTTCGTAGTTGATAGTTTCACATAGTCATTTCATTTGTTCTATATTTTGTCCGGTATATTCAATATTATATCAATATCTATGTAATATATCAATATCTAAATGATATCCTGTGAAAACTGATGCATTTGTAACTCGAAAATTCAGAATTAATTGATGATCCGTGAATAAGTAGAAATGCTAAAAAATCTTAATAATTTTAATGAGTTATTCGACTTATATATCATCTAAAAATAAAAATATACTTAAATTTAACTGAAGAATTATTGTCTGAAGAAATAGGCTTGATAGGCCAGATTCAAATCCTGGAAGAGGGGGTTTCTGGTTCATTTCACGCTAATGACTGCAAGAAAACAATGATATCTTCTCCTCTATCTCAGACTAATTCACACACACACACACACACACACACACACACACACACACACACACACACACACACACACACACACACACACGCATATATATATATATATATATATATATATATATATATATATATATATATATATAACTATATAAAGTAAAACGTGAAGTTTGTGACTGTAGTCGAGGATGACCGGACTCGGTACAGGGGAGGGGGCTAATCTTTTCCCTGGATAATTCCACCTTCATCTTGATCCGTACTTTATAATGCTAGTATAAGCAAGGTGACATCAAGTATATATATATATATATATATATATATATATATATATATATATATATATATATATATATATATATACGTGTGTGTGTGTGTGTGAGAGAGAGAGAGAGAGAGAGAGAGAGAGAGAGAGAGAGAGAGAGAGAGAGAGAGAGTGTGTGTCATTCATGTGTAAAATAGAGGGCTGATTTGGTTCTATAGAATTGGAAGTGTGACAGGTCTAGCAGAATAAAGAAACTTTCAACTCAAAATCAGAGGATTTTTGTTTAGAAGAATCTTTGGCACATTACGTTACCATTCTTTTTTATGAACTTTTCCGAGAAACTTCTCCACTATAAACAAATTATGTGAGTAGTTACGTCAATATTTGATAAATTCAACAGAAGTGCTAAGTCCTCATACGTCAGGATATCTAGAACCATCCATCATATATATATACATATATATGTGCGTGTGTACACACACACACACACACACACACACACACACACACACACTAATATATATATATATATCCTCATGGGGTTAGAACTCAAGTGGGGAATAGGCAGCTGCCACATACACGTAAATAGAAAGCTCTTATCATGAATTGAGCACTCCGTTAGCCGATAACCTATATGTAAAAATATATACGTAAAATATTCCTTTGCCTACTTTGAGAAGGACGATAAGATATCCGACTGACATAAAGTCAGCTGGACTTCGATCCCTGCTCGAAGCATCTTGTGTGTCTAGCGACTCGGAAGATTTATTATACAACGAAACAGTCTGTCTGTTGATGACAATGTATACATAATATTCATTGAGGAACTTCCACAATATATCGTCTGGAAAAACGTTTTATTTTGACACTATACCTTTCATTGATTCATTCTTTCAGTTTTTTTAAAATTTGCTTTAATAGTATCAAAAATATATCACGGACAATCTTTAATTTAAGATATTGCTTTCTATTAGTTACCAAAAACAAAAAATATTCATGAATAATTATTTTGTCTCGTTGTTAACAAGTCCTGATTTTACAAATATCATCTTTTTAGCATAATCTCATTCTTTGTAAATGTTCTCAATTCAACGGTAAATATTAATAAAATATACTGAACATAAAATTCATTGTGGTGAATTCAATAAGTTTCCAGCCTTTTTTTGTACAAGTATTTAAGATTGTCGTAGACTCTTAAAAAATTCACTATGTTATTGCTATACATCTCATAAGATGACTGACCAATTTTTATGATTTCAGGTTCAAATGAACAGCTACAGCAGGAATTGGAATACACCCTACTAAAGCCTGATTGTCCCAGCTGTTGAATTTCAAAAATGCAATCTGGACGTGCGGACACTTTAGAAGAACGATATGCAATAAAATTGTGTTTTAAACTTGGAAAAAATACCACAGAAATGTGTAGAATAGGGTTAGGGTTAGGGTTACTATGTCGAGGTTTTATGGGAGTTCAGGAAGAGATTTCGTCGGAAAAGGTCAGAACTCTTCAAATCGTGTCAGTGGCATTTCCACCAGGACAATGCACCATTCCACAACTCCATCCTTGTCACAGACTATTTGACCAACACAGTTCCTCACTCTCCCTATAGTCCAGACCTTGCTCCTTGTGACTGAGCTCAGAGGCTGTCATTATGAGCCAATTGAGGAGATGAAAGAGGCTGTGACGAAGGTCATTGACACGCTTCCACAAAAGGACTTCCATGAGGCCTTCCAGAAGTTGTTGGAACGGTACAACAAGTGTATTGCAACCGGGGGAGATTACTTCAAACGGGACTAGAGTTTCATGTGTGTACTCACAAGAAAAGTGCCCATACGAAAAAAGTCTGGAAACTTATTTAATGATCCTCGTATATAGGTTTGATTAATAAATCCAGTTTTGTATATTTGCATTAGAAAAGAAGATCACAATTATGAAGAAGTCATTGGAAATATAAAATCAAGACAAACAAAACACTTGTGGAAATACATATTTTATTTCTTGAAGAAAAGTTTGAAGAAATGAAAAGCTGATCAAGAATTCAAACAAAATTTATAAATATCTTTGGAGAGGGTTATTTTACATTCTTTTATACAATAAGATACATGAAATTATTCTATAAGAAGTTAAAATATTGGCACAAAATTGATTTGATAAGCATAATCTTTGAATGTATAACTGTACGGACAAAAAAGTGTTTTCAAAAGACATGCGTGATATGAATCTTGTCCTTTTTTTATGATTACCATATATGTAAATATATTATCATTATCTCTTCACCAAATATGACGTGTGATATATATGTCGTTCTTTTTATGATTACTATAAGCGTAAATATATGATTATATTTCTTTACCGAAACTTAATATAAAAAGATGTGGCGTTTCCTTATTGAATAAAAATAATGTTTGATAGATCAAGAGATGAAAATATTGAAAGGTTGTTACAGTTTTGATTAATAAATGTAAAATATCTTCAAGACACAAAAAACGACCATATAATGTCAACTGATATTTTTCATATTGAAATGAAAGTCCAAAACATTGCTGTCTGTACTAGCAGGTGAACATAAAACTTTGAAAGTCTTTCTTTCTCTTACATATCATAATCAGTGTTGGAAGGATCTTTATGATTCTTTTGTGAGCACACACACATCCTGTTGAGATGTGTTTTGTTATCGGTTCATAGACAAACAGTCCATCTACACAAACAGACGTACGTTGAAGGAATAACATTTGGCTGTAGACATGTTCACAATTGTGCATCCATCAGATCAATACAATTACGACAACGACACACGGCCTCCGACCGAACTGATGGGAACAGTGTAGAATCTGTAATTAACTTACTATACCATGGGCAACTGGATCGATCCTTCGTCTCTCCGCTGGCTGGTAATGTCTTGGGACATGTTGTTTCTCCTCGTGTAAAGTCTGGTTAGCAGACGACGAAATATATTCAGCGGCATTAAGAATTTGTTTCCAATTGTTGCAGCGGTCAGTGTTTCATAGTGGATATTCAGATCAGACGGTATTTTACATTCGGTGGACAATGGGGCACCCGATACAAGCAACATCATTTCACATAAGAAAACAGCGGAGAAAACAAATACCTGAAATAAAAAAGAAAATGAAACGTCAAGTGGCAATGTAGAGAAATAAGGCTCAGATTTATCTCAATATCGATTTAATTTAATCAAATATTTTATCAACTAATTACGATTTTTAAATCTTAGATAAACATTTGAAATATCTCTCATTTTTCTTTTGTCTGTAACATTTCAATTTTTACAATTGTACATGTAATCATTTACTCTCATCTATTTTTGATAAAAGCAAATGTCAGATCAGCAGAATGAAATGGACAAAAAATATGAGAATTACCAATTATTTTCTCATTTTTTTCCTCAACGCTTCTTATGCAAACATTGATAATAAAAAGAGTGAAGAGAAAAAAAAAGGCATATAACAAGGGAGATAATCATGTTTCAACAAGTACAGACATAAACTTACGTTGGTCATATTGAAGTGAGGAGAATTCGGTAAGCAGTTAATGAATGAACAGTTAATATCCAATGAGCAACAACGTAGCTAGGAGAACTGAATGAAAATGAATACACAACCTCGTCGGGAATTCAATATATAGGCAATCGCCTAAGCGAGAGATAGAAAGTCACGTCTTATTACGATTGGGAAATCCGGCTGAGCTAAAAACAGACAGAATACACAATGAATGAAATGTTTTTCGAACAGGAAGAAAATTATCGGAACCTGTTTTCGTCCGATGGAAGAAAGAAAAAAACAAAAAAACAAATGATTTTGGTTGGTCAGATCATTTCATTTTTTCTTTCAATCAAAATCTTTTCGACTGAAAAGAAACGAAAATGATAAAATTTGCGGAAAAATATTTAAGTCACAGAATAATGTCTGCATTGACTATAAATAGATCTAACATTGTTCTGTAATGAAACTAATTTTCGCGTAGAAATTTTGCTTTATTTTACATAAAGCAAAATTTCCAACTTAAACCTTGAATCAACATCGCATGCGTGCGTACATGAGTGTGGTGCATTTATATATACATATATATATATATATATAAATATATGTGTGTGTGTGTGTGTATGTTTGTGTGTGTGTGTTAGTGCGAGTGTGTGTGTGTGTGTGTGTGTGTGTGTGTTTACGTGTGTACTGGTCGAAGGCAGAAAATTTGGAGCGATTAATTTGGGGCAATGAGAGACATGGATTTTCATCTTTATTTAAATTCTTTATGTAACTGCATCAAGCACAATCTCCTTCAAACATATATAAACGCACACACACACACACACACACACACACACACACACACGCATGCACTTGCAGGCATGTTCCTGTGTGAAATGTTTTGCAGATAATCTGCAAAAATTGCTTTGTTTTTTAGTTAATGTTTGATTATGTATTAGGCTAAATTTTATCATTTTTGACATCATAACATTGTGTATGTTTGGATTAATTTAAAGTTGGTATCATTCCTTAGAATGTTCTTCATTGTGAATAATGGGAAGGTAGCTCAATCAAAATTATAGCGCAAAATAGGGAACTTAAAATTCCCTTTCAACACCATTACAGTTAATTATGGGGAAAATAAATATAGTGAAATAATTTATATATTGCATTCACATATTTTAATTTCCCACACACCCACGAATCAATACGTGTTGTATATTTCTGTATGTGTGTGAATGAGAGAGAAAGAGAGGGTAAGTGTTGAGTAACGCTTATCGTTACAGAAAGAGGAATTAACGAGACGATTGATGCATATTGATCCTTGACCGAGACGCCAGTCAGAGATTTCTCGGCACAGGACGCACTCCACTTAAAAATTGATCTTGTGTCATATCCTGCCCGAGCGGAGGGGTTGGGTAAATAGTAAATAGTATAAACAAATTGTTTGAGTCGATACGCCAATATTTTGTATCTTTAACATAACTGTTTGGTCCTCATACATCAGGATCGATAGGATCATACATCAATTCATATATATATATATATATATATATATATATATATATATATATATATATATATATATATATATATATTTCTTTAAGAAAAAACAACGAAACCAATCACAAAGGATTATAAATTTATTTCCATCCTGTTACACATTTTTGAAATTTTCAAAAACACGAAAAAAAAATTTCTTGGATGTGACTTTAGATCTATCAAATAATTCCTATAAACCTTTCATAAAACCCAATCAGAACCCATCGTACATTAATGTTAATTCAAATCACCCTAAAAACATAATCAAGCAAATCCCAAAAGCAGTAAATTTAAGAATAGGTAAGCAATCTGCAAATGAAAAGATTTTCAAAGAGAGTAGTAAAAGATATATAGATGCCCTTAAAAATAGTGGTTTTAAGGAGGATTTTAGGTATTTAAAAGAAAATATAACAAATGAAGTTACTAAAGAAAATAATAATTACGATCAAAAAAATAAAAATAGAAAAAGGAAAATTATATGGTTTAACCCCCCTTTTTGTAAACTAGCCAATATAGATGTAGGTAAATATTTTTTGAGACTGATAGATAAACATTTTAAACAAGATAATATATTACATAAAATATTTAATAGGAAAACCTTGAAAATAAGTTATTCTTGCACTAAAAATATTTCTCAAATAATAAATAGTCATAATAATGAATTAATTAATAAATTTCATAACCGAGTAAATAATAATAATATTAATAGTAAAAAAATAGAATGTAATTGTAAATCTCGAAGTGATTGTCCAATGGATGGTTTGTGTAATTTAGATAACGTAGTATATCAAGCTATTATTTATCCAAAAGAGGACATAAGTGATAAGAAATATTATATTGGCGTTTCATCTACTAATTTTAAGATTAGGTACGGAAATCATAAATATTCCTTCTCCCATGAGCATCAAAAAAATCAAACTGCTCTATCAAAACATTATTGGGGATTAAAAAATAAAGGGTTAACCCCTGACATTTAATGGTCCATATTGAAAAGATCTAGTACCCCAAAATCTTTCGATAGTAGGTGCAATCTATGTCTTGAAGAAAAGATCCACATTTTGCTTTTTCCTGAGCCAAAAATATTACTAAATAAGAGAAATGAACTAATAGCCAGGTGTAGACATAGGGCCAAATTTAAACTATAAATAATTAAACAAGTAAAATTTTTTTTAAAAAGCATAAAATTATTTGAGAATTAGAGTTAATTTTGAGAATAAATAAAATAAATTGTTAGATAGAAAATTGTGAAAAAGCATATAATACATATGTACTACGCATAAAAAATGTAACTGATTAATGCCTTCTAAATATTTTTGAAATTTTTGAAATTTTAAAATATTTAAGTAAATTAAATATTTGTTTTTGTTTTAATATATCTATTACTGCATCTTTACGTGAGATTATTAATTAAAATTTAAATCTAATTAAAAATATCTGTAATTTAAGTCTAAATGTAAAATTAATTTAAAAAAAAATTGTTTTAAAATAAATTTACTACATTGCCAACCGAAAATTTAAATTTAAAACGAAGTGGGCTTAATGAAGAGATAACTCTTCACCCCTCTTCTATCCCCTCCCACTCTTCTATCCCCTCCCACTCTTATGTGTCTACTCTATTTTTTTTTTTTTTTTTTTTATCTAAAAGATCTGATGAAGTCCTGTTAATTTTTTTTTCGTGTTTTTGAAAATTTCAAAAATGTGTAACAGGATAGAAATAAATTTATAATCCTTTGTGATTGGTTTCGTTGTTTTTTCTTAAAGAAATTATTGCTCTGTATAATTGGTACATTGAGCTCTTTACCAGGAAGATTTAAATATTCATTCACGAATAATTTCTTGTCTTGATGGAATTACTCCCAACTCCGGTTTAACTGGACTAAGTATTCTCTTATATATATATATATATATATATATGAATTGATTAAATTTTTGTAGATATTGTATGGAAAACATTTTATTACCCTGTACATCTTCTTGTTCAATCAATTCATTTATTCAGGTTTTAAGAAATTGCTTTCTATTGCATTTAACATGTATTACGGATAATTTTAAAATTAAAAAAACTTCTTTCTATCAATTTCGAGTTTTACACTTCAAAAAACAAAAACAGAAATAATTTTACTGCTTTGTGATGAAAAAACACTGAAAATATCGATTTATATAATCTCTTTCCTTGTCAATGTTCTCAGTTTAACGGTTTCTAAAATGAAAATTATTGATTAAAAACCCAAAGAAAACCATGGTTAATTCAAATTTTCCTTAGTTCTTCTCATGAAGTAATGAAGAATATATATATATATATATATATATATATATATATATATATATATATATATATATATATATATATATATATATATATTCAGAATAGAGGATATTGAAGTATGTGTGTCATGTTCAGTATTATGATTTTAAAATCTTAAAGAAATAATTTCAAGTTTTACTTGAGTGTCTTTCCATTGATTAACAAATACTTCAAATTGTTTATACAGAAGTTTGACAAGAAAATTATTATTTTCAGAGATACAAAAATATAGACAGGTAAAAATGCCAAACAAGGGGGATAACTTTGGAAAAAGTCCACAATTTATTCATGCTGAATTGTTTTTAGTAAGCAATGAATTAAGAGATAAATCGATAAATTATCAACGAACAAAAAAGGAAGTAACAATGGTGCCGATAGAGTTGAGTTAGAATGATACCTTAGTCCCGGTCTTAATTCAATATATATATATATATATATATATATATATATATATATATATATATATATATATATATATATATATACACACTCTCCATAAGGTGTGGGGATACAAAGGCACACCTTATTAGTGAAGGGAAACCCGGAAGACTTGTGAAGAAAAAGACACAAGAAGGATATAAAATATAATCGCTGTTTGATGCACAAAGAGAATCACAGATTCTGCTTACAAAAATCTACTGAAATTATCAAGATTTATTTAAAGTAGTCGGATGTAGTTTTTTAACAGTCAAAAAAAAATTCAACATTATTTAAATCGTCTCTTTTATGAATTTATTTATGTCGTTACGAATGTGTCATGTGAAAAAAAATAAACCGTAAAAAAAAACAAACAACCCACCCACACACGTAAAAATGAATTTGAATTTTTCTATAAAAAGGCCTACACCTGTGGATGTTGTTTTTTTCTTTTTTCCTTCTTATTATTTAAACACACACACACACACACACACACACACACACACACACACACACACACACACACACACACACACACACACACATAGTTATATATTCAATAAATAGTCGAAAAAAAAACGTCTATGATTATATTTAGATTGAACAAATATCATCACTATTTAATCACCAGTTGAAAAAAATAATAGATATATCGTGGCGAGTACAGTTATGTGTTAACGTATCATTACACTTGACACAAAAATAGGGAAACACACACACACACACACCCGTGTCTATATGTCAATCCAAATAAAGGAGAATGAATGTAGAATTTGATCGGAATCAGTGAGACATACATGTAAAGGAAAATATATATAAAAATATCGAAATATATATATATATTTATATATTTCTTGTTTTGAATGGTATATTTTGCTCAGTAAATTTAAAAAAAATATTTATATATATTGGTAAGCAATGCATTGAACACTTCCGTTAGATTTTCTTTTTAAGTCTCTTTGCAGATTTGAATGATATGATATATAAATATCGAGAAGAATAAATATAGTACTAGTCAGGAATCAATGATACACACACACACACACTCACACGCATATATATATATATATATATATATATATATATATATATATATATATATATATATATATATATATATATAGTTTAGTTTAGTTTATTTTGGTTTCTTTATTTAATGGTATATCAAAGATCGTGGGTGATTTAATGTCAAAGCTATCCTCGTAGGAAAACACCAGTGATAAACTTAACCCATGGTTGGAAGTAAGACCGGGTTCAAAACTTTCCCGTGAGTGTTGATGAGAATTTGAACGCGATTACAATGAGGACGCAGTCCAGCATTTTAAGCATTGCTTCTCCCTCTCTCTCTCGCTCTCTTATATATATATATATATATATATATATATATATATATATATAAACGTGTACTTAAGTCTGGTTTTTCTCACTTCTTTCCAAATTCTTTTCTCCTTATCTCTTTCTCTCAAACACACACACACACACACACACACACACACACACACACACACACACACACACACGCACGCACGCGCGTGCGCACATATGAGTGCGTTTATATGCGTGTGTGCGTGCTTGTGTTTATATATGGTCGAATGGTTTTGCGTCGGTTGCAGCTATTTAAAGAAATTTAAAGAAATGTTAAAAGATGAAATATTCATAACGTAATCTATATAAATTAATATTTGTAAATGTTGATTTATCACGGTGGGTAAGGCGGTCTTTTTTCATAAATTCAATTGCATATTTATTATAAATGTGAAGCATTTCCACTTAAATTGATACTCAAAATGTTCTGCTTCCTGAAGACTAGAATCAATACCTTATGTGTGTGTTTATGTGTGCATGCATATATATATATATATATATATATATATATATATATATATATATATATATATATATATATGTGTGTGTGTGTGTGTGTGTGTGTGTGTGTGTGTGTGTGTGTGTGTGTGTGGAATATATATATATATATATATATATATATATATACATGCTGACTCATATTAACAATGCTTATGATATTGTTGTTTTAAGATGAAAAATATGCACTGAGTAAAAGAAAATATTTAGCCACCAAAAATAAAATGAAGGAAACGATCTGAGCAATCTGAAAGTTTTCTTTTTCATCGGAAGTAAAAAGGTTCCGACAATTATTACTATAATCTAAAATACAATTCAATGAATATATACGATTTCCTTCCTGTTTGAAAGACACTTCATTCATAAATCCTTGTTGATTCTGTTTGTTGTGAGCTCAGCCGGCTTTTCCTACACCGTAAGTAGGCGTGGTTTTTAACTTAGGTGATGGCCTATATATTAAAGTAACACTTAGGCCGTTTATTCATTCACTCTCAGTTCCCCTGGCTACGTTGGTAATCATTTGACGTTCGCTCTTCATTCATTTTCTACTCAACGAATACCCTCCACTGCAGCATGACAAACGTTAGTATAGAGTTATACTTTAACACATTCTTGACGGTTGTACAAGGTTATCTCCCTTGTTTCATCTTTTTTTTCTTCACTCTTCATTTCTACTATTAATGTTTGAATATTAGACGTTGTAAAAAATAATAAGAAAATAATTGGTAATTCTCAATTTATTTCTCTATTCCATATATTTGATCTGACTTTTATCACCGAGAACAGTTAACGATTACAGGCTTAAAAATTGAATAGTAATGGATATTTAATTCAATCTTTTAAATGTTTATCCCAGACGTATTAAAAAATATAATCATTTACTGAAATGTTTTATCAAAATAAAAAAGTATTTAGAAGAATCTGATTTCTTTTATGTCTATATTGTTACTTGAAGTTCAATTTCTATTTATTGCAGGAACTTCTTTTCTCTGGCGTTTTCTTGTGTGGAGTGATGTTGTTTGTATCGGGTGCCCCATTGTCCACCAAATGTAAAATACCATCTAATCTGAATATCCGCTATGAAACACTAACAGCTGCAACAATTGGAAGCAAATTTTTAATGCCGGCTGAATATATTTCCTCGCCTGTTAACCAGACTTTACACCGAGGAGAAACAACATGTCCCAAGACATTACCGAGTAGTGGCGAGACGAAGGATCGATCCAGTTGCCCTTGGTATACCAAAGTGATCACAGATTCTACACTGTTCCCATCAGTTCGATCGGAGGCCGTGTGTCGTTGTCGTGATTGTATTGGATCTGATGGGATGCACAATTGTGAACATGTCTACAGCGAAATGTTGTTCCTTCAACGTACGTCTGTATGTGTGGATGGAGTGTTTGTCTATGAACCGATAACAAAACACATCTCCACAGGATGTGCGTGTGCTCACAAAAGGATAATAAAAAATCCTTCCAGCGCTGATTATGATATGTAAGAGAAAGAAAAACTTTCTAAAATCTTATGTTCACATGCCAGTACAGACAGCAATGTTCTGTACTTTCATTTCTGTATGAATAATATCAGTTGATCATTATATGGTCGTTTTTTGGTGTCTAGAAATTACTTCAGATTTATTAATCAAAATTTTAACTACCTCTTAATGCTCTTATGTCTTGATATATCACACGTTTTTTCTATTCTCAGTACAAACTCCATATCATTTTATATCATATTTCGCTAAAGAAATAATAATCCTATATTAACATATATAGTAATCATAAAAAAGAACAAAATATATATCACGCATGACATCCGAATCTCTATTTTTCCGTACCGTTATATTTTTAAAAAATATTCTTATCAAATGGACTTTGAGACAATATTTTAACTTCTTCATATATCTTTTTGAATGAAAAAATGTAAAACTATCTGTTAAAATTTTAAAGACATTTACAGAATTCGTTTGAATTCTCCATCAACATATTTCGTTTTTTATGAATTTTGAGAAATAAAAGATTTATTTCCTGTAAATTTGTTGTTTGTCTTCATTCAAAATGTTCAATATCTTCTTCATAAATGTGACCTACATTTCATAGATTTGGTGATTGTAAGTAATTTTTAATACAAATATGCATAATTGGATTTATTAATCAATACTATATAGAAGCAGAAATGAAGAAAATTCTTTGGAAGAATAAAGATGGTTTTAAGCCAAACCGATCCAAACACAACCGATTCTAACAATCCATCGAATCTTAGAAAGAGTTCGTGCAAAAACCTCTTATTTGTGGATTTCTCTTTGGCGACTGACTTCCTTAAATAGAGGGGAGATGGAGTAAATACTTCTAGCCTATTGTCTCGCCAAAGCAAATGTCACACCCATAATGATGTTCTATAAAAACACGAAAGTAAATGGTCGCTCACCGGCTGGAGACACAGACTTTTTTGACATTATTGCTGGTGTTCTGCAGGGGGTACAAGTCCCATATCTGTTCATAATCTGCCTAGACTACGGACATCACTCGTGGATAGATCTCATGAAAGAAAATTGTTTTGCACTAAGAAAATGCAAGAAGCAGACAATACCCCGCAGAAACTATTACGAACTCAGACTACACAGATGACAAAGCGCTTCTGTTAAATGCACCGACACAAGCCGAATCCCTGCTGCATAGTCTGGAGAAGGTAGCAAGTGGCATTGAACTCTATGTCAATCCAGACAAAACGGAGTATATGTGTTTAAATCAAAAAGGTTACATCTTCACACATTTTGGAGGTGCTCTGAAACTAGTTGACGAGTTCGCGCACCTTGGAAGCTGCGTTTCATCTACTGAAAAAAACATCCGTATGCAAATTGTAAAGGTATGGACTGCTATCGATAGTTTGTCGATCATATGGAAGTCAAACCTATCCGATAAAATAAAGCACAATTTTTTCCAAGCAGTGGTTGTGTCAATTCTACTATATGAATGAACCACATAGACGCTGACTAAGCGTTTAGAGAAAAAGCTAGACCGGAATCGCATAAGAATGCTCTAAAAAATATCAAAGAATGCCTAGAAGCAATATTCCACAAAACTGCAGTTGTACAGACACCCACCTCCTATCACATGCAATAAGACGAACAAGACATGCGAGACACTGCTGGAGAAGTAAGAACGAAATCATAATCGACGTTCTTCTATGAACCCCTTCACAAGGATGTGCAAGTATTGGACGACCAACTAGAACCTCTGTACAACAGTTCTGTTCGGATACTGGATGTAGTCTAGAGGACCTGCGGAAGCGATGGATGATAGAGACTAATGGCACTACCACATGATGATAATAATGATAATGATATATATATGTCTTCAATATTTTATCCATGAATTAAATATTTGGAAAAATTGTGAGCTGAATTGTCATTTTGAATTTATGTTCAGTATATTTTATTCGTATTTACCGTTGAATTGAGAACATTGAAAAGGAATGAGATTGTGTTAAAAAAAAAACGATAATAGAATTGAAAGTATATTAGACACAACAAAAAGTATCAAAAGCAACTGACAATAAAAAAATATATAACGCATAATAACCTCATCTAAATTTGGGTAACACACAATGCATCGAGGGGGTGTCCTCATGGTGTAATGGTTAAAGCGATGGACTGTGGAATCGTAGTAAGCGAGTTCGTACTCCAGTCGCGCTATTACGTTCACTTTCTGGCAAATACCCTTGGGAAAGGTATGAACCCTCTTATCCTCCCAGCTATGGGTTAAATAGTAACATTACTGTTCTTCTAGGAGAATAGCTTTGGCATTAAATAACCTGCAAAGGTTGATATGCCATAAAACAAAGAAACCAAACCACAATGCATCGAGTCACAAAATGCAAAAATAACAGATCTGGAATGCATAATAAAATCAAAGAAGAAAAATCCGATACCTTTAAAAACCTGTAAACAACATTCATAATAAATAGAAATTGAAATAGAAATTTACAATTTTTGATAATCTATCTAATTCAATATAAAAACTGCAACAAATTCTGTATTGGATTCACATAACCACAAAACAATAGAGCTTCTTTACATAAAAACAACATTATATTACTAGAAACTAGAAAATTTTATGTATCAAAACACCTTTAAGAATGCCACGAGGAAACTTTAGATAATGTCAAGACTGACGACTACGCATTGTTTCTGATAAAAATAAAAATACTTCATAGACAGATTTATACCAACATAAACAGCGCCTAACCATACACGAACACGTACGCACCAACTAGCTAATACACATCTATGTATGAGGTAGAAAATATTCTTACTCATATGAAGCCACCCAATGCTCTTCAAAATATATATTTGAATGTATACATAAGTGTACACACATACTCACCCACACACACTGGATACATATATGAAAAAATACGTAAATCAGAGGTAAAAAGTAAGGAAAATAACAAAAAACAAAAATTACTCTGGCGTAATGTATGTATATGAATACACACAAACATACAATTACAGAGAGAGAGAGAAAGAGAGAGAGAGAGAGAGAGAGAGAGAGAGAGAGAGAGAGAGAGAGAGAGAGTACGTACTTATTTAATCCCCAAATCATTTACATAGAAAAATGTTTTCACGGAAAACAAACTCTAATGAGACATTCACAGACACAAAAACTAAAATCAAACAAAATCAAAACAATCTATCGAAACAATGTTCAATATTAAATAAAAACCCAGCCAAAACTTACCATTCATATCGTCACATGAAGAAGATATAAAGAGTGAAATATGTGTTGTCCCCAAGTATATGAAATGATAAAAAACAAAATAGCAAATTTGAAATCATCTGCAGACCTATATATATATATATATAGGTTTACCAGGACCGTTGAAAAATCTAAGCTTCACCCCGAAAATCGTGCATAGTAGAACATTCTTCTTGTGTCAGGATACCACCATATCTTATAAAGCAAGAAAAAACGTGAGTTTTCCTAATTTTATGAGAAATGATATATATATATATATATACACAAATTTCGTAGAATATAATTGACATTTTCTGTCTACATATTTTCTTGTTGATCCTTTCATATTGCTGTATTGATCTTATAGTATTCGGCATTTAAAAGTAAACGCTACACACTGCAACGGCCCAGATGCTCTTCTTCTTACAAAGTTGTAATGTACAAACAAAAGTTACATTACTTTTGTAATACATCCTCCCCTGATGATGGCCCAAAGTCGGGCAGAAAGTACTTGGGAAATAAGCAATTATGGAAAATATATCAATCATTTCCCACCGAATACCATAAAATCAATACGGCAATATGAAAGGATCAACAAGAAAATATGTAGACAGAAAATGTCTATTATGTTCAATGAAATTTGTATTAATGCTGCCAAAATGTACATACCTATATATATATATGTGTGTGTGTGTGTGTGTGTGTGTGAATGTGTGTCTGTATCTGTGTGTATGTATGACAGTGTGTTTCTGTATCTGTGTGTATGTTTATGTGTGTGTATGTGAGTGTGTGTCTGTATCTGTATTTATGTGTATATGTGTGTGTGTATGTGAGTGTGTGTGTGTCTTTATACTGCTTATTTGTTTTGTTATATTTCCTGTGTTATTTTTCATCATTGAAAGTTAGTATCTTCTTATCACATAATAGATTGGTGAGATCTATTCTTGATATATACTTTAGTATACATATTTGATTTACAGAGTAAATCAACGATTTGAATTTATACGTTTATATAAACAGAGATCCATTTGTTTCGTGGGTCGATTTGCAGCTTGGAATAATCAATGACTTTTGACTTTTTTAAAACAACAGAGGCTCACTTTCCTTTAAGTCTAATGACATGTAAACGACTCAGCAGTTCTAGTGTGTCTACCTCTGTCTCTTCCCTCTCTTATACTTTTCGGACTCAACTTCTCTTTCTTTGAACCTCACTCTTTCGCAAATCAGCCAGCTCCCCTTCGTTTAAAGTGCGCTTCTTATCTATCGTTGTCATTTCGCAAAAGGACGACTTTCGACTTTTTAACGACTGCAGAGGCTCTCTTCCCTTTAAGTCTGTTGGTTTATGAACGATTGAGTTAAGACTCAGTTAACTGAACTCACAGTTCTCAAGTGTCTACCATTGTCTGTTCCTTCTTTTGTACCCCCCACTCTCTCTCACTTTCTTTGTCTGTCTTTCTCTTTGTCAACTCAACTGCCTCCTCTTCTCTTGAGAACCTATTCTTCGAAATCGTTGTCAATTCATAAAATTATTTCGATTGTTTTTCCAACAAAACAAACGCCAACCATCCCTATTTTTCAGTCTAAAATAAAATAAACAATCTAATATCAACCAATCTTCAACTGATATCAAGTCCTCAAAACAATGGTTATTATGTTTTTTTAACAAAATAATCCTCCGTCCGAATTTTTTCAGCCAAGAGAAAACAAGTGCATTGATATCAATCCTATATAGACTTTGCACAATTCACTGGTAATTATCTATTTTACCAAACAATGATTCTGCATCACAATTTTCGCCGTTTTTCCAGGGAGAGTCTTCGTAACGTTTGGGTTAAAGTTCACTTGACTTGACTTACCACTATATATCAATTATTTTTTCTTTCACAAAGTGAATTATGTTGTAAGAAGATTTCGTAAAATTTTCTTAGAAATACTGGAAAAACTTTAACGTAACATTTTCTAATATTGTAATTGGGGAATTGTGAGGTGTACGCACGTTTTGAATCAGTGAAGAACTTCCGGCGGAAGTAAATAGGGATCAACTTCAATTTCATTGGACGCTGATCATATAGAGAACTTTGGGCAAAATATCATACAAATTTCCTTCCTCCTCAACTTAAAATCATATTATGTGAATTTAAATATTTTCAAAAATTCGGCTCAGAAGAAAAAAAACCCTACTGGCTATTGTTTAAAAATATAATATAAAATTCATTACATACCTGTTGTATGTGTGTCTTTTTTAATTTAATCGGACTTTCCTTTACCGTAATAAGGCGTGTCTTTATATCCTCTTTCTTCATTGAAGTCTTATGTATTGAATGAACGTTGAAGCTGAATATTTATTCTCACTCAATGTTCCTGTAAACGTACCAGGTCACGTGTTAATTCATTCATAAATTGTCTCTTCATTAATTATTTACTCAACCAACCATATCAACTTCAATTAGTCAACGTAAATACACTTTTCCATAGTTGATAGTTTCATGTACTTATCTTCCTTGTTTTATATTTTGTCCGTTATATTCACCATTATATCAGTATCTATTTAATATATCAATGTCTAAATGATATCCTGTGAAAACTGATACATTTGCAATACAAAAATTTAGAACTAATAGATGATCCATGAATAAGTACTTATACAAAAAGATCTCCTTAATTCTAGGTATATATCATCTCATAATAAAAATCAAACAAACTTAGATTTAACTGAACGATTATCGTCATAACAAATGTGAGGTTTGTGACTTTAGTTGGGGGCAACAAGAAGGGTCCCTTTCCACTAACTACAACACCGAGGTGTAGGAAAGGGCGCTACTCCTTTTTTTGTATTGCTCCACTAACCCTTGATTCATTCCTTATAATGCTGTGTTAAGCAAGGCAGCATCTAGTACAATTTTTTTAGTCTTTGGTATGACTCGACCTGGGATTACATTCCGGTCTCTTGGACCATAGATGAGTACATACACGCATATATATACATATGTATGTATGTATGTATGTATGTATCAAGTATGAGTAAAATAGTAGGGCAGATTTGGTTTTATAGCATTTGAAGTGTGACAGGTCTCATAGAATAAAGAAACTTTCAACTCAAAATCAGAGGATTTTTGTTTAGAAGAATCTTTGGCTCATTACTTTACCATTCTTCTCTTAAGAGTTTTTCCGATAAACTTCTCCACTATAAACAAATGATGTCAGTTGTTACGTCAATATTTGATAAATTTAACGGAAGTGTTAGGTCCTCATACGCCAGGATATCCAGAACTATCGATCATATATTTTTTTTTCATCATACAACATGTGAAAGCAAGTGCAATACCTTGACCTCATCAGCCGCCAACCAGGATTGATAACGAAGCTCAAGTCGGTACTGCCACTACTAGCCTTACCAAGCAGCTTTTGACACCGGAAAGTATATATATATATATATATATATATATATATATATATATATATATATATATGCCAGATCATTAATGAGGGAAAATTACACTGCACGTACATCTTCATTTATATTGCTGTTTGTCATACGTCAGGATATCCAGAACCATCCATTATATATATACATATTTATACACGTGTGTGTGTGTGTGTCTGTGTGACACAGACACACACACACACACACACACACACACACTAATAGAACGAAACAGTCTGTCTGTGGATGACAATATATATATATATATATATATATATATATATATATATATATATATATATATGTCGTCGTGGGGTTACCACTCAAGCGGGGAATGGCCAGCTGGAAATCTCTTTTCCTGAATTGAGCACTCCGTTAGCCGGTAGCGTATATGTAAAAATATATACTTAAAATATTCCTTCACTTATACTGACAATGACAATAGATCCATGATAAGATATCCGGGTTTTGATTACTGCTTGAAGTATCTTGAGTGTCTTGCGACACAGGAAGTTATGATACAACGAAACAGTCTGTCAGTGGATGACTATATATGTATAATACAATTTGATGAAATTCCCCGCGATGTCGTCTAGAAAAACGTTTCCTTGGACACTATACCTTTCATCAATAAATTCATTTGGTTATTTTTCTAAAATTTGCTTTAATAGTATCAAACATATATCACGGAAAATCTTTAATTTAAGATACTGCTTTTTATTAGTAGCAAAAAATTTCAAAAAAATCATAAATAATTTTTTTGTCTCGTTATGAACAAGTCCTGATCTTACAAATATCAATTTGATATCATAATGCCATTCTTTGTCGGTGTTCTCAATTCAACGATAAATATTAATAAAATATACTGAACATAGAATTCAAGATGAAAATTCAGCTAATGCATTTTCCACAATATTCAATTTATAGATAAAATATTGAATCCATTCTGTATGCATATATAGATTTGATTAATAAATCCAGTTTTGTATATTTCTATAATATATTACATACAGTTATCAAATCTAAAAAAAAGAACATCAAATACATGAAGAAATCAGTGAAAATAAAAAAAAATCAAGAAAAACAACAAGCTTACGCGAAATAAATCTTTTATTTCTCAAAGAAAACTTTCAAAGAAATGAAAAGGATTTTACATTTTTTATACTATAAAATACATGAAATTATTTTACAAGAATTCAAAATATTGTCACAAAGTTGATTTGTTAGGAAAATTTGTTTTATAGATATAATGGTACAGAAAAATATAGGTTCTAATTTTTTTTATGCTTACTCAATATTTAAATATATAAGACAACAAAAACGATCATATAATGATCAACTGATATTTTTCATATTGAAATGAAAGTACATAACATTGCTGTCTGTACTGGCAGGTGAACACAAGATTTTAGAAAGTTTTTCTTTCTCTTACATATCATAATCAGTGTTGGAAGGATTCTTTATGATCCTTTTTTGAGCACACACACATCCTATTGAGATGTGTTTTGTTATCGGTTCATAGACAAACAGTCCATCCACACAAACAGACGTACGTTGAAGGAATAACATTTCGCTGTAGACATGTTCACAATTGTGCATCCCATCAGATCCAATACAATCACGACAACGACACACGGCCTCCGATCGAGCTGATGGGTACAGTGTAGAATCTGTGATCACTTTGGTATACCATGGGCAACTGGATCGATCCTTCGTCTCGCCACTGGTTGGTAATGTCTTGGGACATGTTGTTTCTCCTCGGTGTAAAGTCTGGTTAGCAGACGACGAAATATATTCAGCCGGCATTAAGAATTTGTTTCCGATTGTTGCAGCTGTCAGTGTTTCATAGTGGATGTTCAGATCAGACGGTATTTTACATTTGGACAAGAATGAGGCACCCAATACCAAAAATATCATTTCACATAAGAAAACGGCGGAGAAAACAAATACCTGAAATTTAAAAAAAAATGAATCGTCAAGTGACAATATAGACAAATAAAATTCAGATTTATCTCAACATCGATTTATTTTAATCAAATATTTCATCAAATATGTCTATTTTTTAAACAACCCAGAAAAACCTTTAAAATATCTACAGTTTTAATTTTGACCATGAATATTCAATTTTTAAGCCTGTAATTATCTACAATCATCTATTATCTGTGAGAAATGCAAAGATCAGATCAGCATTATTAAATGGACAAACAATATGAGAATTACCAATTATTTTCTCATTATTTTCCTCAACGCTTCTTATGCAAACATTGATAATAAAAAGAGTGAAGAGAAAAAAAAAGGCATATAACAAGGGGGATAATCATGTTTCAACAAGTTCAAATCTAAATTTACCTTGGTCATGTTGAAGTGAAGAGAATTCGCTAAGCAGTTAATGAATGAACAGTTAATGTCCAATGAGCAACAACGTAGCGAGGAGAATTAAATGAAAATGAATAGATGACCTGAAAGTTAATTCAATTTATAGACAATCACCAAAGTTAGTCATGCCTTGCCTTATTACGGTGAAGGGAAACCCGTCTGAAATCACAACAGACATAATCAACACGGATCTAATGAATGAAGTGTTTTACAAACAGGAAGAAAGTTGGATATATTTAAAGAATTGTATTTTAGATTATTGTATAAATTGTCGGAAGCTGTTTTCTTCCGATGGAAAAAATATTTTTGATTGCTTAGATCATTTTCTTTAATTTATTTTTTGGCGGCTAAAAATAAAGGAAAATTATAATATTTGCAGAAAAATATTTAACTCATAAAAAATGATTGCATTAACTATAAATACATGCAACAGTGTTCTTAAATCAGAAAAAGACTTTTATTCCGCTGGATAATTCGCAGAGTAAGAAAATATTTTTTCAGTTTAAAAAAAGGTTCAATAACCATTTAAATAACGTTGTGAAACAAGCAATATATATATATATATATATATATATATATATATATATATATATATATATATATATATATATATATATATATATATATATATATATATATATATATAAGGAAACCGTAAATTCAAATTAAGTTTTACCGATATTATTGATAGATTTTCTCTGCATGCGAGTTCATTAATATATATATATATATATATATATATATATATATATATATATATATATATATATATATATATATATATATATATATATATATATTCTTATATAATAATTGCCGAGTATTGAGCGCTCAATTTGAATATTATAATATTATATATTCTCTATGGATTATTCCCTTTAAGACTATTCATAAAATTGATTTACACACACACACACACACACACACACACACACACACACACACACACACACACACACACACACAGATATATATATATATGTGTGTGTGTGTGTGTGTGTGTGTGTGTGTGTGTGTGTGTGTGTTTGTTTGTATTGCCTGTTAACTGACGATGCCACCTACTACTCTTTAATTAATCGGACAGGCTTATTTCTAACATCAGTTCTTTTGCACAATCAGTGACATCCAGGAATAGACCGGGTGACTTCTCGGGAACAGTCTGGTTGACAAATTGGCAACACAATTGACTGTGAGGAGAGATCTCCCCCACCAAACTTATCTTGGCTAGCAACCCGGCTTGTGGAAAAATCAACGCTACAGAATCTTCTTCAGTTACACACCACCAAGGGGTTCCGAGAGTTAAGGAACATAAGATCTTAAATGGGAACGATCATACGGTAACGAACACAGCTCTTAATATATAAAAATCGAGTTCGATGTGCCTTAATGAAAAAATATTTAAGAATATACGTGGTTTAAAGATCATTCGAGGAAGAATAAGGTGTCCGGTTGAGATAACCCAGACGCAGCGCGCAGGAGTTTCTCCTGGTGAGATGGAGGAGGTATAGGACCGAAAAGCTCACCACAGCTCCTAGTCCATCCAAGTAGAGTTTATGGAAACCCACACTGCATTCAGAAAGATCAAATGGCCAATAGCCGCTGAAAAAAGTGTTTGGCAAGATGTTGATCCAAATGTTGGCGAAATCATAAAGATTTCAGGAAAACGATCAGTGGAAAACCGTTGATTGACAATGTTCAAAATATCAAAAGAAATTATTCAATTCACAGCTAGATCCGCGCTCTGCCAGGAAAAAAAAATGTCAACGTCACTTAGACCTGTTTAAAACAACTTTTCTGCAAACTGATTGACAATAAGACAATCATGTGCGTAGACACCTTGTCCTACGTCGGCAAATCTTTATGAAAGCAAACTTAGCTGTAAGCGTTGTATCGTGGGTAGCGAGTGGAGTCGAGCTGACCTGGGGGTATTATGTTGAAAGACCCCCCAATGAACCAACTAAAATACATAACTGACGACGCTACTCAGCGCTTATTAATCGAACTAGCGAATTTCTACCTCGACCCATATATATATATATATATATATATATATATATTGCCTGTTTCACAAGTGTGAAAATGTAATGGTGCAATATTATTTACAAATGAAATTAATTTTTGAGAAGAAAAATTCTTTTATTCTGTGAAAATTAGAATCAACATCATGTGCGTGTGTACATGTATGTGCATGAATATATATGTATATGTGCGTGCGTGCGTGTGTGTGTGTGTGTGTGTGTGTGTGTGTGTGTATGTGCGTATGCATGTGTGTGTGTGTATACGTTTATGGGCACACACATACACACATATGACATTCATTATATATATATATATATATATATATATATATACCAACCCCTCCGCTCGGGCAGGATATGACACAAGGTCAATTTGTAAGCGGAGTTTGACAGGTTTGAATTCAGAGTTTTCCTTCTCCTAGACTTCAAGGCTGAAGAAAACAGTCTGCCCTACTATTTACCCATAGCTGGAGGGAGAATATTTGGATTCATACCTTTCCCAAGGGTATTAGTGCTACGTGAAATGCAATCAGTTTCGTCCAGGATTTGAACTCGTGTCGCCGTGTCCATTTCCTACGACGATAACCATTAGACCATGGGCAAGCTTTATATATATAAATGTGTTGGGGGTGCACATATGCACACTTATGATATTGGTCCTAGTCTGGCAGATGGAAGAAAATTTGGAGCATCTATTCAAGTCAAAATGCTGCACAATTATAATAGTTGACTGTTATTCATTGTAATAAGTAAAATAAAGTTGTCTCCCTTATTCATGGCTTCCTCCACTGCTGGCAAATCGCCGTGAACTCATATCTGTTGTTAAATAAAGCTCAATGTGAGTTTTTGTTTGTTTTTCTTTTTCCTTACATTGATGTTATAAAAAAGAAGTCCAAATTAGCTTTAAATGAAGCAATGTTTTCAAATATTGTTGTTGTCTTCACATAAGACCGGTGGAAGAACAACTCAAACAATGGGTGATAGGTAAACGTTATTGTATTAGCAGAAAAAGGAAGTCATACAAAGGAAGAACTAGCCGTGCTAGGCTTGCAGTCCGTCTGTCAAATGTCTCGTAAGGAACGAGAAGTTGTATGCCCCGAGCGAGCTAAGTTCGGAGAATATGTTTAGGTTGGACGAGTCAATCTTAGGGGTATGGTAGGATATGTCCCCATAACAAATATTAACGAAAAAGATGTTTTATTCCGAGAAAATTTGGGGTTAAGAAATACATGGATTTTCATCTATCTATTTTTGTTAGATTTTTTAAGTAACCGCATCAAGCACACACACACACAGAGACACAGACACAGACACACACACAGACGCACACACACACACACACACACGCACATGTTTGTGTGATAGGGTTGCTGCCAGTTGCATTTCTTTCTCTTTCGATATATATAAAAATTCAACTTTCTATATATGTGTGTCATTGGTCCCTGACTAATTCCATGTTTATTCTCCTATGTTTGGATTGACATATATATATGTATATATGCGTGCACGCCTGTGTGGATGTGTGTATGTATGTGTTACGTGTAGTTACGCCTTAACCAGTGACTGTACATAGCCTAATTTTCATTCACAAGTTGATTAATGAAATAAGAAATTGTTGTTCAATTTGAATATAAATATACATGTTTGAAAATGGCAAACGATTACTTTAAACAAATTTGAATAACTTCAGTAAACTTCCGGAAATAGAAGCTGTGATTTTTGTTGTGCAAAAAACAATTGTTTTTTTTTTTTTTTAGATATCCTTGTCATGTGTCTTTTTGTTCGGAGATCATCCGGTTTTTCCTTCGCTAATAAGGTGTGCCTTTATATCACCTTACCTACAGGAAAGTATATATATATATATATATATATATATATATATATATGATAATTAAAAAAAAAACACACACACACACACGTATATATATATATATATATATACTGAATGAAGACAGGGACTAAGTTAACGTTCTCATTCAACTCTTCTGTCAAAATTATTACTTCGTCTTTGGCTCGTCGATAATTTTTCTCTTCATTCATTGTTTACTGAACTAATTCGATGCACTTCAACAAGAATAATGTAAGTGTAGACATTTTTTTCATTTTTGACAGTTTTTTGGAGTTACCTCCCTTGTTGGATTTTGCTTTATATGAATGCTTGTATCACTGTGAGAAGTCATGTTCTTGTTAAACTTCTATATAAACAATTTGAAGTATTATTGGATCAAGATAGATGCACTTAAGTAAAACTTGAAATCATTTCTTCAAAAATTAAGAATCATCATATCAAAAATGATAATCATATTTCAATATTCTCTCCTCCGAAAAAGATTATCTTTCACTGAATGCTTCTTTTTCTTGTGTATATATGAGCATATCAACCTAACTATAAATATATCAAGATATATAAATATATAAGATAAACACACACACACACACACACACACACACACACACACACACACACACACACACACACACACACACATATAAATATATATATATATATATATATATATATCATCAACATATCGCGCCATCAGCACGGATATTCCTGACTCTCTCTTGCCACTCCTCCCTATCGTCCATTGCTTTCGGGAGGTCCTCAGGGTTAAATCCCGTATCTTCACAGAGCTGCTGTATGTAGCTTCTAGCTGGTCGTCCTGTTTTTTTTCGGCCATGTGAAGGGCTCCACAGGAGTACATCTCTTATGAGTTCGTTTCCACTTCTCCAGCTGTGTCCTGCATGTCTGGTTCGTCTAATTTTGATTTTAATTTTTCATGATGGGTGGTAGATGGCCGTACAGCTGCTGCTTTGTGGGGTGCTGCCTCTAGTACTTGTTCAATATTGCTCGCAGCATTCTTGTGTAGTTGTCGTCAAGCTTTTTCTCCATTCGTTTCAGTAGCGTCCATGTAGTGCATCCATATAGCAGTATCCACACGACTGCTGCCTGGAAGAAACTGAATTTCATTTTATCGTCAGGTCTGAAATCCATATGACCGATAACCTATCGATAGCTTTCCATGTCTTTGCTAGTCGCGTGTTGATGTCTGTCTCAGTTGATGAGACACTGCTTCCTAGGTAGGTGAAATTATCAACTAGTTTCAGGGAGCTGGCGTTTAGTGTGGAAATGTCGCCTGTTTGATTAAAGCACACATATTCCGTCTTTTGTGCATTGACATGGAGGCCAATGCCAACAGCAGCTCGTTCCAGACTATGTAGCTGGGTTTCAGCATGTGCAGGTGTATTAGCAAGAAGCGCTATGTAATCAGCGTAATTGGCGTTGGTAATTGTTTTTGAGGGGTACCTTCTGCTTCTTTGCTTTGTTAGCTTGAAACCGTTTTCTTTTATTTCATCGATAGATGTTCTAATTAAACGCATACTATGAACTATAAATATAAACTAAAAATAATAAATAAATATAAATATAAACTAAATTTGACAAATGATTGAAGTGATGAATAAAAGTAAATATTGTTGAACAATTTTTTAAAATTATTTTATGAAGAAAACTAATAAAAATGAACGTATTTTTTTAAAAATGTTTATTTAAAAAAAAATTAATATTTTAGATTTTAAAAATGTAAAATACTTGATGAATTGTAATTTTATGAAGAATAATTATTGACTTTTGATGAGTGGAAGATTAACTGTCATTTGCATAAAATGAATATGATTTTATTTTTATTTCAAATATTTTTTTACATGCCGTTTTTTTTTTGTTTGGAGTGATATTTTTTGTATCTGGTGCCCCATTCTTGACCAAATGTAAAATACCATCCGATATGAATATCCACTATGAAACACTGACCGTTGCAACAATCGGAAACAAATTCTTAATGCCAGCTGAATATATTTCGTCGTCTGCTAACCAGACTTTACACCGAGGAAAAACAACATGTCCCAAGACATTACCGAACGGTGACGAGACCAGGGATCGATCCAGTTGCCCATGGTATACCAAAGTGATCCCAGATTCTGCATTGTTCCCATCAGTTCGATCGGAGGCCGTGTGTCGTTGTCGTGATTGTATTGGATCTGATGGGATGCACAATTGTGAACATGTCTACAGCGAAATGTTGTTCCTTCAACTAACGTCTCTGTGTGTGTTTATCTATGAACCGATCAGAAAACACATCTCAACAGGATGTGTGTGTGCTCACAAAAGGATAATAAAGAATCCTACCTATACTGATTATGATATGTAAGAGGAAGAAATACTTTCCAAAGTTTTATGTTCACCTGCCAGTACAGACAGCAATGTTATATACTTTCATTTCAATATGAAAAATACCAGTTGACCATTATATGGCCATTTCTTTTGTGTAATTAAAGTATTCATATTTATAAAAACTTTAAACACCTTTCAATTCCTGGATCTCTTGATCAACCGTTGTATGGACATCATTTTTATATCATGTTTAGGTAAGAAATTATAATCATATATATAAATATGTAGTAATCATATAATAAAAGATATAGGAAAAAAACAAGATCTATATCAAACATCCTTTTCGAAACCATATTTTTCGATACCAGTTTATATATAAAAATTTATTCTGATAAAATCAAATTTGTGACACAAATTTCATTATCTTATAAAATAATCTCAGGTATCTCAGTGTATAAAAGAATGTAAATTATGTGTAGAAAGTTTAAAGACATTTACAGAATTCGCTTGAATTCTCTATCAACCGTTTTGTTTCGTTTAACTTTCTTTGAAAAATAAAATATTTATTTCCAGCAACTTTTTTGTTTGTCTTGATTTTATATTTTCACTGACTCCTTCATAAATGTGGTGGTCCTTTCATAGATTTTATGATGGTAAATAATTCTTAATACACTTATTATCAATTAGATGTATCAAAATTAACACGCTATATATATATATATATATATATATATATATATATATATATATATATATATATATATATATATATATATATATATATATATATGTATGTATTGGTTTCAATATTTCATATAAAATAGAGTATTGGGAAAATGAATGTGTTGAATTTTCATCTTCTTGAATTTTATGCTCAGTACTTTTTCTTAATATTCACCGTTAAATGAAGAACACCGATAAGTTTATGCTAAAAAAAATCGATATTTGTAAAATCAGTGCTTTTTCATCTTAAGGCAACCAAATTATTTCTGTATATTTTTTTGTTTTTTGAAACGTAAAAATAGTAAGTAACTGAAACCTGTACTTTAAATTAAAAATTATATGTAGTATATGTTTAATGCAATGATAGCAAATTCTTAATGACGGAATAAATGAATCAATTGAACAGAAAGGAGTTTAGGGTAACAAAAGTTTTTAATACGACATCTATGACAGTTTCATTAGTTGATATATATATACACATATATATATATATATATATATATATATATATATATATATATATATATATATATATATAAATGGGTGATTTTGTCGTCGATCCTAATGTATGAGGACCTATGTGTTTCGTTTAAGATATGAAATGTTGGACTAACGATTCAAATTGTTGTTTACAGTGAAGAATTTCTCGGATAAGCTAATAGAGGCCAGTCCAGATTTTCGTTTAGTTTCGCGGACATAAAGTTTACATGAGAAAAATTTACTTTTTTTCAAGACTATTGGTGTAGTAGAGTTTAAATTAAGTTGCGTATAATTTTATGATCTGCGTCATAAATGCATTATTTGATTGATAACTTCGAAAATAAAAATTAGATAAGGGAGTTAATAAATTTGTAAAATAATGCCTTCGTTGTGATTGTAGTTATTTCCATTAAATTCAAAAAATAAATACGAACATTTTTATGTGATAGATCTTGAATCAACAAATATCAATGAAAAGGTTGTTACTTTTACATTTAAAATAAGGAACTGTGGCATAAGTGTCTCTACCTGGGGTCATGAAAGGCAGACACTACAATCGAAGTGTCAGAGTTTTAAAAATTAAGGCTGAAGCTTTGAGAAGGAAACTCTTATCTACTTTCATGGACACACAGATTGCAGAAAAAATATAAATTCATTGCTTTGTCTAAAAGTTTATATTATTCTTTTCCCAAGACACAATTTCAACAACTCTGCACATCAATTAATTTTAAAGGATTTGAAAGCAAATTGTCATTATTCATTCAGGAAAGATGCTGTCAATTTCCAACTTTTGCATTTTGGATGAGTTACCTGAATATGGAAGATTTCTTTTTAAATTTTGGTCGCACTAAACTGGGCACTTTACCTTTAACCTCCAGCAGAAATGGTACCCTGGTATTTTGCATATGATCATTTGAACGATGCCTGGTATTTTCCTGTGTATATTTATGAGATACTTGATGTTCCTGATACACACCCTTCAATAGCACAGCATCTTTCTGTTGGGGATTTTGTAGTTCAGCAACAAAACCAGAACTCCTTCAGTCAGACTTCAATGGAACAGACAATTGAACAGACCATAAATAGAGATAGCAAGACCAGTGATGGGCAAATTGAATTTTCTAATAATGCTTATGCTGTTCATCGTTGGATTTTATCGTTCAACCAACGTGCAAAAATCTCTAGAAGCTGTCCTGAAATGACTGGAAAATCTGAGGCCTGCTATAAGATAAAAGATCTTAGTAAGTCTCGATATGAGAAGGATGAAGTAGACATTCAAAATTTCATGCATACAATTGAGTCGATGCAAAATCCATTTACATATAATGAAAAAGAACTTATAAACATAGCATCTGACCAAGGAGCACCATCTGAAATTATAGATGATATTTTGACAGCACATGAAAAAAGCTGCAATGGACTTTTTCTGTGAATTTCCAACTGTATTATCTCCCTTTTTCTAAAGCAGTGCGCACACTTACAGCGGAGATATCTTCAGATTTGAAATCCGTACGAACAATACTTCTAGAAACAGATGAAATTTTCTCATATGAATAAAATGTCCAAGGAACTAAAAAAAATAAGCCTTTTTAAAGCCTCTGGCCCATAGCCTAATAGCAGGAAAATGATGCGCCAGTCTGCTAGAGATTCTCCTGAACAACAATACTTATATTTCAATTTCAGAGTTTTTTATTCTGCTCGACCGGTCGCACTTCCAAAGCTAGAGAACCCAATCTACCCAACCAATTTACCCATTGCTAATACACACACACACACACACACACACACACACACACACACACACACATATATATATATATATATATATATATATATATATATATATATATATATATAGGAGGGGAAATGAATATTCGTACTTATGAAAGTTTTTATTTTTTATCTGAACAATTTTTTTAAATATATTTACTGTATAAGTATATATTCTACTAATATGCGTATATACCCTTAAGTTACAATTAGTTTTACGGAAATTAATGCCATTTATTTATTTTCACGAGTAAAAAAAAGTAATCGTACAGTACAATATTGTCACGATATTTTTCTAGATTGTTCCAATAATGCTATCAGTGCCCATAGTTAGCCTTCTAGAATGTTCCAATAATATTATCAGTAACTATAGTTTGTCTTAAAATCCTAACCGGAACTTTCTGCAATTGCTTATCATATGAGAAGGTTCTGGTCATGGTAAGAAGGTAAAGAATTGAGTAATCTACAAAAATCACTTATCGTTAAGCTTTGGAAAGATGGAGAAAGTTATAGAAATATCTCAAGCAACCTGAATATTCCTTTTATTACGATAAGTTCATTCATTGCAAGGTTTAAAAGATGTAACACAGTTGAAAACAAAACAAAACAAAAAACAAAACAAAACAAAAAACAGGTTCTCTAAGGAAGATTTCTACTAGATTATCAAGATAATTAGGACGCCCGATTAACCAAAATCCAATGGTTATGCGTGAAGAGCAGCAGGAAGATTTGCCTTCATCAGGATGTAGTGTAACCAAACAAACAATAAGTAATGAAATGCTGAGCAATGGTCTAAAGTAAAGGAGACCAAAGAAAACCCTTTTCCTATTGAAACGATATAGAGATTCAAAGTTGAAATACTTAAAACAACAAAAGGAAAATGAAAATTCGCTTGGTGGAAAGAGCATTATGGACAGATGAAACTAAAATTGAGTTGTTTAGTAATGATTATCGAAATCGTGTGTGCAGGAAAGATGGCAAAGCCTACTCACCAAAGAACACGGTACCAACGGTCAAATTTGGTGGTGGCAGTTGGGGATGTTTTTCAGGGAAAGGTATGGGCAAAATATCAATAATAGACGGTAAAATGAATGCCCAAAAGTATAAACTGATCTTGCAAGAAATTTTGATGTCTTCTGTTGAGAGTCTTGAGCTACCTTCTGATTACATTTTCCAGCAGGATAATGATCACAAGCATACAGCTATATCTACGAAGAAGTGTTTGTTTGAAAATGATATTAATGTTTTGCAATGGCCAAGTCAGTCCCCGGATTTGAATCCAATTGAGAACTTGTGACGATTTTTGAAAATTCAAATCCGAAGAAGAGCACCAGCAAACATCACTAATCTGAATGCAATATGCCGGGAAGAATGGTACAAAATACCAACTAAGAAATTAATCGAGAACTACAGGAAGAGATTAGAGGCTATTGAAGTGAATAAAGGGTATTTTACAACGTATTAAATGAAGAGAATGCGTTATTTTTTGTACCATACGATTTTTTTTTTCACTCAACCAACCTTATCAACTTCAATAAGCCAACCTAATTACACTTTTTTTCATAATTGATAGTTTCACGTGTTTATCTCCCTTGTTCTATATTTTCTCCGTTATATTCAATATTATATCAATATTTATATAATATATCAATGTCTAAATGATATCATGTGAAAACTGATGCATTTGTAACACAAATATTCAGAATTAATATATGATCCATGAATAAGCAGAAATGTTGAAAACTCTCAATAATTTTAATGAGTTCATCTCTTTATCTTTTATCTCATAATAAAAAACAAACTTAAATATAACACAACGGTTATCGTCATATGTAATTGTTCGGCAGCATTTTTAGTTATGGGGTTAGAAGGGTGGAATTCTTATTTGTTTTGCTTTTTTGTTTGTTTGTTTGTGTATTTGTTTTAATCTATTTTCGTAGCTTTAGCTTTGAGAAGGTCACGTAATTATAGTTTATTTTTTATATGAGATTTCAATGTCAGTTTGTTATTGTACTTGGTTCAATTCTTTAAAAAGACGTCAAGTTGAACCCAGGTTGAGGATACCCTTCTGTGGATGTGTTAGTTCGTGGTCAGAGAGGTTTACGCTCACTCTCTTTCTCTCTCTCTCTCTCCCTCTCTCTCACACACGCACACACACACTCAGAGAAGCATACAACACGTGTTTGTGTGTGCGAGTGTGTTTAGTCATGTATTTTTGTGAGTATTATATATGAATGTAATATTTTTTTTGTCATACAACGTGTGAAAGCACGTGCGATACTCTGTCCACATCAGCCGCCAACCAGGGTGATAACACAGTTTCAGTAGCTCAAAGCGGTATTGCCACTCCTAGCGCTAACAGGCAGCTTTTGCCACCGGACAGGGTATTTAAAAAATATATATATATCTATATATACGCCAGATCAACTAAAAGCAGATATTACATTGGACGTTCGTTCATCTTCATTTTATTGCAGTTTGTGATTTAAAAACACGTTTTATTTCGGCCGTTGATGTCACAGCGACCGTTTCTTGATTTTGTGTAATAACACGGGAATGGTGATTCCGCGTGCATATCATTAATGTTGAAATCCTTTCTATATCCGTCATCTATTCGGTTCGTTTTCCTTCAGTTTTATCTTTTTTATACGTTACTGCACAAAAGCACTCGAGACAATATTTCAATATATTTATTATTCCCATAATTCACTGCAATGGTCTTAAATGGGAATTTCAAGTTCATTATTTAATTTTGATAAAGGAACCTTCCCATGATTCACAATTAAGTTGTGATTGGACAATACGCATGGCGTAATCATGACGTGAGAAAGCAGGAAAAGACAGAGTTTCTCTGGATTTAATAGCTTGTAATAAATCCGGAAAGAATTACGAGTGATTTTTATTCGAATATCAGACGTTTCATTAGCAATAGTTAGGAAAAGTGTGAAAACCATTATCTGTAAGGAAAACCATATGATTAAAAAGAAAACAAGGGAAACGCATTCGTCATCTTAAATAAAATATATTTTAGAACAAAAACACAGAATATTCTAAGGAATGATATCAACATTGAATCAATCGAGACGTAGACAATTATATCAAATCAAAAATTATAAAATTCTGCACAATATATAATCAAACTTTAAATAAAAAAACAAAAGGTCTTCTACCTAACTACATTCTTAAAAAGTATCAGGTTTTACAGATTATCAAACAGCCACCGTTCCGAGGAAATAAAAATAACATTACAAACTGAAAAATCTCAATATATAAAGATTCCAAACCTTTGTGACCTCAAATTTTAGCTTATAGTATAAAGCTCATCATACCCTATAAACCGACTCAGCAAATTAATAAAAATTTTCTACTACAACCGTTCTTATATAAGATATTATTGGACTCATTGTAATATTTGCCATCACTAATATATATATATATATACTAAGGCATAGATATCAAGATCACCGCTTCATATTTTGGAAATTCTCATGAGGCAACATAAACAATTTACATAACTTACTCCAAAATCTACACCCAAAAACAGTTTATCATTTTAAAGAAGTTTTGTTTTGGGATATACTCACAATATATCAAAATGGCCAAATTAATATATATATATATTTACCACAAATCACAGACAGCCATCAATACTTCCATTTCAAAAGACATCACTCCAAAATCTGCATAAAATCCATCTCTAACATTCTCGCATTATCTATGTATTTATATATACAAATTCTAATCATTCTATAGTCTATCTATCCGTCTTTATCAGTATTAACCTTCTTTCTCCTTTTTTCTGTTTAATTCGATTATATCTTCATCTATCTTTTTAAATACATGTAAACGATGAAACTGAATTATTTTACATATGGGTTTTTCTAACTTTTCAGCATTAATATGATTTAATGAGGAAACAAAATGAAAAAAACGCAGTTCCTGTTTGATAGGATTTTGGTTGAAAATGATACTAAATTCAACGAATTTCTCGCTTTTTTAATATGTATGTCAACTAACATCTTGGAATCTTTAAATTCAAATTCTGATTATTATGTTTTGTTGTATATATTTTTAGAAGCTGGGGTTTCGTTTTGGCTTGTTTTTTTATGTAAGATTTCAATTTCACTTTGTTTTTGTACATGGTTGAATCCTTTAAAAAGATAACAAGTTGGACCCAAGTTAAGGAAATCCTTCTGTGGTTGTGTTAGTTTGTGGTTGTTGAGGTTTAGGAATTTATCATCGTTATTCGGAAATAGTATGCAGCCATTAGAGAGGTTAAGTTTTCTTTGTATTTTGATTTTTTGTTAAAAATGACTTTTTCAGTTATGTATGACAGTTTGTGTTCAATGGCTTGTAACAGTTGAGTTGAGAGAGAATTTTTAAATTTCTTGTGGTTCAGTATTCAGGATGTTTATTTTTTATTTATTGTAGTTAATTTGTCTTTTTACAAGACTTGAGCGATACTTATGGGTATCAGAATCGTGGTGAGCTGCAGGATCATGTATTTTAAAATATGTGTAGTTGGGCAGCAGTCTTTCATTTAAGCATGTTTGATTAAATAACGACACATTTTGTCTATATAATTTCATTAAGATCCTCTCAAGTTTCCTGATAAGTGTCTTGCTTCCAGATTGGAATTGGTGGATGAATTTACCAAAATTGTCTCGTGCGCTTTTAGACTTCTCATAGGCGATCATCAGGGGATGTTTGGATGTGTATGTAATTGTTCGGCAGCATTCTTTGGTTTTGATGTTAGAATGGAGGAATTCTTGAGCTATTTTTTGGTTGGATCTATTTTTAGTAACTGGGCCATTGGCCTAATGAGTAGAATGTTCGCCAATGGTCCGGGAGACCTGGGTTCAATCCCAGGTCGAGTCATACCAAAGACTCAAAAAATGGTACTTGATGCTTCTTGCTTAGCACTCAGCACTATAAGGTAAGGATCAAGGGTAAAGTGGATCAATCCAAAGAATGGAGTGGCACCCTCCCCTACACCTCAGTGTAGTAGCTATTGCAAAAGGAGCCTTCGGATTACACTCGACTAGGGCCACAAACCTTTACTTTTTTATTTTTTGTAGTTTCAGCTTTTAGAAGGTCACGTAATTGGAGTTTAGTTTTGATTTGACTTTCTTGTTGAAGTTTTATTATGATTTGAAATAAGATTTCAAATTCAGTTTGTTTTTCTGTTTGGTTGAATCCTTTAAAATGATTCCAAGTTGAGGAAATGATTCTGTGGATGTGTCAATTCGTGATTGGAGAGGTATATATATATATATATATATATATATATATATATATATATATATATATATTTATATATATATATTACCGTGGGTTGTGCGCTCGAAGGGAGAATGGTAGGCTGCCACACATGCTCTTCTCATGAATTGAGCACTCCGTTAGCCGATAGCGTATATGTAAAAATATATACGTAAAAAATTCCTTCAATTACTCAGAGAATGACGATAGATCTTAGCTAAGAATTCTGGCTAACTTCAGTCATGTTTGGGTCCTAGCTTGAAGCATCTCGTATGTCTAACGACACCAAAGTGTTGTGATACAAAGAAACCGTCTGTCTGTAGATGACTATGTATACATAATATTCATCGATGAAATTTCCCGTGATATAGTTTGGAAAAAAAATTTTGTTTGACACAAAAACTTTCATTCATTTAATCAGTTTTAAAAAATGCTTTAATAATATCAAACACATATCACGGATACTCTTTGATTTAAAATACTAGTTTCTATTTGTAGCAAAAAAACAAAAAACAAAAAACAAAACAAAATAATTCTTTTGACTCGTTATGAACAATTCCTGAATTTATAAATATCAATTTTTAAGCATAAATCATTCTTTGTCAATGTTCTCAATTCAACGGTAAATATTAATAAAACATACTGGCCATAAAATTCAAAATGAATATTCAGCTCAGGCATTTTTCCCAATATTTAATTTGTAGATAAAATATTGAAGCTAAAATGAATATTTATATATATTTTATATATAGGTTTGATTAATAAATCCAGTCGTATACATTTATATAAGAAATTACTTAAAATCATCGAATCTATAAAAAGAGACCCACATTTATGAAGAAGTCAGTGAAAATATAAAATTAAAACAAAAACACTCTTGTGGAAATATCTTTTTTTTATTTCTCAACGAAAATTTTAAATGAAATGGTTGATGGAGAATTCAAACGAATTGTGCAAATGTCTTTAATCTTTTAAAAGATAATTTTATATTCTTTTATACAATGAGATACATAAAAGATATATAAGAAGTTAAAATATTGTGACAAAATTGATGAGAATACTTTTAAAAAAATATATTGGCATGGAAAAATATGGTTTCGAATTTCGAAAGACTTGCGTGATATACAAGTAGTTCTTTTTTGATGATTACTATATGCGTAAATATTTGATTATTATTTCTTTACCGAAACTTAATATAAAAAGATGTAGCGCTTCCATATTGAATAAAAATAAATGTTTGATAGATCAAGAGATGAAAATATTGAAAGATTGTTACAGTTTTGATTAATAAATGTAAAATATCTTTAAGACACAAAAAACGACCATATAATGGTCAACTGATAGTTTTTCATATTGAAATGAAAGTCCAAAACATTGCTGTCTGTACTGGCAGGTGAACACAAGATTTTGGAAAGTCTTTCTTCCTCTTACATATCATAATCAGTGTTGGAAGGATTCTTTACGATCTTTTTGTGAGCACAGACACACCCAGTTGAGATGTGTTTTGTTATCGGTTCATAGACAAACAGTCCACCCACACATACAGACGTACGTTGAAGGAACAACATTTCGCTGTAGACATGTTCACAATTGTGCATCCCATCAGATCCAATACAATCACGACAACGACACACGGCCTCCGATCGAGCTGATGGGAACAGTGTAGAATCTGTGATCACTTTGGTATACCATGGGCAACTGGATCGATCCCTGGTCTCGCCACTGTTCGGTAATGTCTTGGGACATGTTGTTTCTCCTCGGTGTAAAGTCTGGTTAGTAGACGAGGAAATATATTCAGCAGGCATTAAGAATTTGCTTCCAATTGTTGCAGCGGTCAGTGTTTCATAGTGGATATTTAAATCAGATGGTATTTTACATTTGGTGGACAGCGGGGCACCCGATACAAACAACATCATTTCACACCAGAAAACAGCGGAGAAAATAAATAACTGAAATAAAAAAAAAAAATGAAACAATCTGAACTAATAAAACTCATATTTATCGGAATATCGATTTATTCAAATATTTCTTCTAATTAGCATATCTAAAAAATACAGGATAAATATTTAAAATATCTCCAATTTTAATTTTGTCTATAAGTATTAAATTTTTTAACTGCATTTGTAATTATCAACTCTTGTTTATTATCTCCGATAAATTAATCAGTGTAACATGTTGACCCTCGATCGAGCTGTCACTTAAGAGATGCACCTGTGTAAATAACAGGTGCATCCGGTCGAAGATATTGGGGTATCACCTTGACTTGTGGACACGGTTGAATTCGGTGCAGACGCCCACAGGAAGCAGATGCCTGTCAATCAATTATATAACCCGGTGCCGCAGACGGCTTAAGTCAGTTGGAATTCGAGGCAGACAGAGTTCAGTTCGAGTTGCAGTCACAGTTCGAGTTCCAGTCGCAGTGGGGGACAAGATGCCGTTGTGAGAGCCAGCGCCAGACAGAGGGCTTGGGCCCTCAGGACCCCGGTTGAGCAGCTCAGCAAGATTGAGAAAGAAGTGCTGCTATGGTCAGAGGAACTTGGGGTCAATATGTTGCAGTCTGTCCCCGTCTCCAACTCACCTCTCACACATAACCAACATCAACCCTTTCGCAACCCTTTCGGGAGTAAAGTGTGAGAGGTATATATTTCTAAAGAACTGTGTTCGTTCGTCATTATTGTTGATTATGTTTCCGGATGTATATGCAAACGTATTTCTGTATCCCTACTATACAACCTCAGATCAGTAGAATAAAACGGAGAAATAATATGAAAATTACCTCTTACTTTTTCATAATTTTTCTCAACGGTTCTTATGTAAACATTGATAGTAAAAGTAAATAGTGACGAGAAAAAAAAAAAAAAATAAAACAAGGGAAATAATCAATTGTCAACAAGTCCAAATCTAAACTTACATTGGTCATGTTGAAGTGGCGAGGATTCGTTAAGCAGGTAATGAATGAAAAGTGAACGTCCAATGAGCAACAACGTAGCCAGGAGAACTGAATGAGAATGAATACAAAACCTAGCTGTGAATTCAATATATAGGCTATCGCCTAAGTTAGGGATATAAAGTCACGCCTTATTACGATGAGGGGAAAACCGGCTGAGCTAAAAACAGACGGAATACACAAGGATATATTATAAATGAAGTGTATTTCGAACAGGAAGAAAATTGTCGGAACCTGTTTTCGTCCGATAGAAAAAAAAACAAAACAATAAATATACGTTTTATAGTTACTCAAATAATTTCCTTCAATTCATATTTTTCGGTTAAAAAAAAATTAAGAAAAATGATAAAATTTGAGGAAAAATATTTAAGTCATAGAATAATGTTTGCATTTACGATAAATACATTTTAGCAGTGTTCTTAAATCAGGAGAAGACTTTTATTCCGATGGAAAATTCGCACTGAGTAAAAAATAATTTCAACCACTGTAAACACACGTTGTGAAACAGGCTGTATATGCACACACACACACACACACACACACACACACACACACACACACACACACACACACACACACACACGTACGCATGCACGATCGTGTGGGAAAAGTTTTGTGTCGGTTGATGTTATATATATATATATATATATATATATATATATAAAACTTTATATAGATATGTCATTGATCCCTGATTAAGTCCATGTTTGTCCTCTCTCTCTCTATATATATATATGCATGTACGTATGTATATATATGTTAGTATGTGTGCGAGTTTGTGTGCATGTGTATGTGTATATCTTTGGTTACAAGTCAGTGTGTAACATGTATGACGCCCTTATACCCGACGGTACTAACTACGATGTTCCTTTACAAGTTGATTAAGGATGTGTGGAAATTTTGTTAAATTTACATATAAATTTAGATATTTGCAAATATTCATTGAATAAATAACTATCTATAGTCATGCATATATATATATATATATATATATATATATATATATATATATATATATATATATATATATATGGGGGTATTTATATGTTATATAAAAGATTAATAGGAAAAAGTAAAAGAAAAAGAGCTTCAGTGTAGGCGTGTGAAAATGAATACTAACCAACGTGAAGTAATGAAGATCTTTTTATAGAAAACTTCTAATAAATTTCACGCAACATTTTAGTAACGTACATGCCAAAACTTTTCTACTGGGTGATTTTTTTTTAATGTTTCATTGCTTTTTTGAAAGGAAACACTTATATTTTACGCGTTTCCTTTCTTCCAGGAACCGAAAGAAATTCATGAAAGAAACGATGTCAATAATGATTTTCCGTTGTTTTATTTCATTTTATCTTTTGACTTTCAGAAAATTACATCCGACTACTTTAAAAAAATCTTGATAATTTTCAGTAAGCTTCCGTTAACAGAATCTATGATTTTCATTGTGCGTCAAACAGATTTTCTTATATCCTTTTAATTGTGTTATTGTCTTCTGAGCTTGTCCGGTTTTTCCTTCACTAATAAGGTGTACCTTTATATCCTCTTAACATACGAGAAAGTATATATATATATATATATATATATATATATATATATATATATATATATATATAATACTAAATTATGACCGGGACTGTTTTATCGTTCTCATTCAACTCTTTTGTCAAAATTGTTACTAACTCTTTTGCCTCGTTGATTATTTATCTCTTCATTGATTCCTTACTGAACCAATTTTATTCACTTCAGTATAAATTATGTAAGACTCGACTTTTTTCATAGTTTACAGTTTTTCAAAATTATCTCTCTTGTAATCTTATGTCTGTCACGGTACCACATGTGGCCCAATGCTTGTCACGGTACCAAATGTGGTCCAATGCTTGTCACGGCACCACATGTGGTCCAATTCTTGTCACGGTACCACATGTGGTCCTATGCTTGTCACAGTACATCATGCGGTCCTATGCTTGTCACGGTACATCATGCGGTCCTATGCTTGTCACGGTACATCATGTGGTCATATGCTTGTCACGGTACATCATGTGGTCCAATTCTTGTCACGGTACATCATGCGGTCCTACTCTTGTCACGGTACATCATGCGGTCCTATGCTTGTCACGGTACATCATGCGGTCCTATCCTTGTCACGGTACATCATGTGGTCCTATGCTTGTCACGGTACATCATGTGGTCCTATGCTTGTCACGGTACCACATGTGGTCCTATGCTTGTCACGGTACATCATGCGGTCCTATGCTTGTCACGGTACATCATGCGGTCCTATCCTTGTCACGGTACATCATGTGGTCCTATGCTTGTCACTGTACCAAATGTGAAGAGTGCAACACAATAGCACCATTTCGAACATCAATAGATGCTTCACTTCTTCAAATACAAGGTGACTTAATTGCTTCAGACATGAAGGTGTTCTATTCAGACTGAACATTTTTCTAGGACTAAACTCAACACGAGGAGAGTGGAAGACATCGTAAGGGTTTATTGTTATATAGCCATAATGGAGGAATAATGAGACCGTAATACATTCTTTACAATATATATATATATATCCTTTTATTACTTCTTGAAAGGTCGAAACTGACTGTAAATGTTAGAGACTGGGACAGGAAGATGAAGGGCGCGGACACAGACTGGAGGAGGACTGCTATACTGACCCTTTCTTAATCCACGTTGAGATTTCATATTCAGGACCTTATGTCACTGCTTCTTTGACGAGAGCTTCACAACTGGGGTCCATTATGGGTCACTGGCCCCGTCTTCTCTGAACACTCCCTGGCTGTGACTCTGTGTGACTGTCCGTCTGACGTGGGTACCCGTGTATATATAATTTCATAACGCCTACGCGTTCTTCCCCTCCGTAATTCATGTGCTCTGCTTACACCCAGGTATCGCTTGTTTTCCGGTAATTATTTTATTTACATAGGTGGAACATCTTGACCCTAACCCTAACCTAAATTCCTGATTGACGGCTCTCTAATAGGTCAATATGTAGCACTCCACTTTACCCTTTTTTTCAAAATGTCCATCTGTGAACATTTTCCTCGCGTTTTCTCCACCTTTCTCCCACCCACACCTTACAAAGATGCACAAGGACGACAACAGCAAATATAAATTTTCCGTTCACCTCCAAAGGTGAGATAAAAATTTCATGGGAATTCTTTTCCCACACAACACAAACTGCTTTCGTGTCCATTGGCCCTTTTTTCACTACTTTTTCTTACTGCTCGTTGGACTATCTCTTTTCTCTTTTTTTTAATACTGTTGTGTTCTGGTTAGTGAACACAAGTAGTAGTAATAATAAGACAAACCACGATATGTGAGGAAAATAGTTATATTAACAGGAAAGAGTATTTACAAGAGAGAGACTGTTAGTAATAAGAACATAGGATTAGTGATAGAGTAATGATATACTTCAACAATAGGAACGGCTCTTCTGGTCTGACTCGTAGGCTTATCCTTCCCAGACTGATCTCCGCTACTGCCATATATGGCAGATGGAACAGCTCATTATGCTAAAAAAGGTAGGTGATTCCCAACAAATACTTAGTGTGTGTACTTTCTTTATTTTTCCATTTATTCATCTATATTTTTCCCTGAAGATCGATTCGAACCTGAGTCCGGAACTTCCAGTGCATACCACGAGACAGGAGAAGATCGGCCACGTACACTTTAATTTCCATCCTACATTTCAAATAATCTCCTCTGCACATAGGTTCGAAGCTTTTCATCTTCAACTAAATAAGGGTCTGGCCTCTTACCAATACCTAAATTTTTTCAATCCCATTCTATTGATATCTTCACAAAACGCTTGTCCGGCGTCTTACCAGTACCCACAAATTCGATTCCATTCCAATGAGACATTAACAACATGTCTGATTTTTACAAGTATTCCGATCCATTTACGGACCAACATCGTCATGGACCCCGTCCCACTCACCTAACTATGGACCCAAAAGTATATGAGCATCCCCTTGAACATATACCATGATCGCCTAGAATTTTCTGGATGCTCAGAAAAAGAAATCTCAGTATCAAATCACTACGTATTACGACAAGGATTTACGATTTACTACAAAATTTCATTCATAAAAGATTTCTTTACGCTGTGAAATGTGCATTTTCTATCTACTATCAAAGTCCATTCATAAAAAGTGAAAATCCCACTCAAAGGTTTTTTATTACAAACTCGACATCTTTTAAGACATATTACAGAAACTCCACCTTTCTATTGTTCATATAACAAAAGGTCTGTTCACACGTTTCCTTTTCCTATCTTCTTTCTCTTCCCTTACCTTCTATTTCTCTGTTAAAGCAAAACATTATAAGTTTTCAGTATCAAACTTGAATATGTAAAATACGGGACTCATTAAGATTTTTTTTTCGTAATTAGCTTAATTTAATCGGACACGAACTCTTAAAACTTTGAAAGACAGATAAAACTAAAAATATATAATCTTTTTTTAAAGAAATGAGCAATTGTATCATTTTTTTCTTTTTTGTTAATGTCTTTTTACTTGTTTTTTTTTTTTTTTAATTTCTTTGCGGCTTTTTCGTTTTCGATTTTCTTGTGTTGAATTCTTCTTTTTCCACTCTTTTCTTGGTTTTCCTTCTTTTTCCAAGTTTTTTGTATTTTCGGGCTTTTTTTCCTTTTTCATTTTCGTTTTTTTTGTCTTCTGTCTTTCTTTTTTTCTTTTCTTTTCGTGTTTGGTTCGTTCAATTCATATTTTGTTCTTTCCTCTCTGTTTGTCTGTCTGTCTCTCTCCTTTACTTTTCTTTCTTTTCCTTCATCACCTTCTACCATTTTCTGACCAGTGATTAACCTCAGGTTCAAAATCATACCATGTGATCATGAACTGGCATTCGGCAATAATCAATAATAATGTTATATAACTATAATGAAAGAATGATGAGCCGGAATTACATTCTTTATAAAAATACATGTGTTTCTTTTTTTACTTCTTGTAAGGTCGAAACTGACTGTAAGTGTGCGAGACAGGGACAGGGAGACGAAGGACGCGGACAAAAAACTGGCGGAAGATTGCTATATTGACCCTTTCTTAATCAACGTTGTGATTCCATATTCAGGGCCTTACGTCTCTGCTTCTCTGACGAGATGTTCTCTACTGTGGGCCTCTGCCCCTGCCTCTGAGTACTCGCTGACTGTGACTCTGACTGTCTGACGTGGGTACCGTGTATATATAATTTCAAAACGTCTACGGGTTCCCATCCCCGAACTTGTACCGAATCGTCTCTACGTCCAATTGTATCTCCCTTCAACTGCCGTCAGCCTGAATTCAAAATTATCTCTTCTTCTTTAATCTATTAATCATATCATTCAACTAATGTTATAAAGACGCGTGTCTTAAACTTTTCGGTGTGACGTCATCTTCCTAATAATTACATCAGCCTAAACATGATCATCACACGTGTCCCCTAACTTTTAGTTTTACGTTAGCCACGTATTTGATTTATTTATATTCCATTCAGATATCTAAATTGATTTATTTATATTCCATATCAGATATCTAAATCAACTCTCCTGAATTCAAAATTTGAACATACGCGAATCTCAAAATAACCTGACAAACTAATTAATCTGCAACTGTCATCCTGGGGGCAAGTCCACCATTGCACTATATGGCCTCAGTGAAGAACTATACTCACACTCAAAGTACCCGACTATGTACCATTTTTAATTGTACAAATAAAAAAAAAACTAATATAATTATCACCCTAATTGTATGACACTTTTGTTTGATATTGCTTTTTACTTCCATCTCTATTATTCGGATGAATGCTTGTATCACTGAGAAAAGGGATGTTCTTGTCAAAATTCTATATAAACAATTTGAAGTATTAGTTGGTCAATGTAAGTACACTTAAGTCAAACTTTAATTCTCTTTAATTGGAATCATTTTGAGATGAGGCTTCTTAATCTGAGAATTAATTTTTATTTTATTGCGGACTTTTTGTCCTTATCTTGTTAGTTTTTGTGATGTTTCTTCTTTCACTACGTTTCGGCTAAATTTCACCTCTGGCCTTCTTCAGGTGATTAAACGCGACCTCGGATAGGAATGCTGAGTCTTGTAACCGTATCCCCAGTAATTACTGCCTTCCATAGTTGCTATCTATCGCACCACGTTTTTGATCAAGTAAACGTCTGGCCGGCTTGGGTAGGATTTGAAACCGCTATCTTCTGACAATGCTCACCAGGAACCGTGGAGAATGAACGCCTCTATCCGCTGCGCCACGGGCCCCGAAGGTGGTGCGATAGACAACAATTATGGAAGGCAGTAATTACTGGGGATACGGTTACAAGACTCAGCATTCCTATCCGAGGTCGCGGTAAAATCACCTGAAGAAGGCCAGAGGTGAAATTTGGCCGAAACGTAGTGAAAGAAGAAACAACATAAAAACTACCAAGATGAGGACAAAAAGTCCGCAATAAAATAAAAATTAATTCTCAGATTAAGAAGCCTCATCTCAAAATGATTCCAATTAAAGACAATCACAAATTCGGTACGGACCCGACTATGGAAGACCAGATAAGGAGAACAAATAATTGGATTTATAAGACCAAAAAATCCATCCTTGATCGCCAACCATTTCACTTTATTTTATTCTTCATAAAGAAATAAAACCTTTTTCCCCATGAATTCTTTCTTCGTCTTGATTTTATATTTTCACTAACTTTTTTCTAAATCTGATCGGTTTTTCTTTCATAGATTTGGTTATTGTAAATAATTTTCATTCATTAATCATTACTATTTACAATTAATGGTTTCAATATTTTATCCAATACAGGAATAAATGTAACTTATATTTCCAAGAAAAAGGAAAATATAAAATGTAAAACCTTAAGAAACTTTTAATGAAATTGTTATGAACTGAATTTTAATCAGGAATTTTATTGAATTAAAACTCGGTTTTAGTTTTGGGCATATCAACCTTCATGGGTTATTCAATGCCAAAGTCACCCTTGTAGAAAACAGCATTGATTCAATTTAACTCATAGCTAATTGTATAACGCGGTTTGATTACGTTCTTCAAAGGTATTAGTCAGATAGTTAACATAATTGTATGACTGAAGTTCGAAGTCGTTTATTTCGAGGCCACAGTGTAGAACTTTAGCCCAAACGTTACAGAGACTATCCCAGGAAAAACGGAGAAAATTGTGATGGAGAATCAGTTTGGTAAAATAGATAATTACCAGTGAATTGTGTAAGGTATATATAGGATTGATATCAGAGAGCTTTTTTGGCTGAAAAAATTCAGACGGAGGATTATTGTTTAGTTAAAAAACATAAAAACCATTGTTTTGAGGACCTGATATCAGTTGAAGATTGGTTGATATTAGATTGTTTATTTTATTTTAGACTGAAAAATAGGGATGGTTGGCGTTTGTTTTGTTGAAAAAAAAATCGGAATAATTTTATGAATTGACAAAGATATAGAAGAATAAGTTCTCAAGAGAAGAGGAGGCAGTTGAGTTGACAAAGAGAAAGACAGAGGGAGAGAGAGAGAGAGAGAGTAAAAGAAAGAGAAAGAGAGAGAAAGAGAGAGAGAGATACAGAAGAAGGAAGAAACAATGGTAGACACTTGAGAACTGTGAGTAAAGCTAACTGAGTCTTTACTTAATCGTTTACAAACCAAAAGACTCAAAGAGAATAGAGCCTCTTGTTAAAAAGTCGAACGTCATAATTTTGCGAATTGACAACGATGTATAAGAAGCGGACTTCAATCGAAGAGGAGTCGGTTGATTTGCGAAAGAGGGAGTTTCAAAGAGAGAGAAGTTGAGACCGAGAGGTACAAAAGAGGGAAGAGACAGAGGTAGACACGCTAGGACTGCTGAGTCGTATACGTACCATTAGACTTAAAAGAAAGTGAGCCTCTGTTGTCTTAAAAAAGTCAAAAGTCATTAAATATTCCAAGCTGCATATCAACCCACGAAATATATGGATGTTACCCAAATTTAGATAGGGTTATTATGCGTTTTATATTTCTTGGTTGTCGGTTGCTTTTGATAATTTTTATTGTGTCTAATATGCTTTTAATTCTATCATTGTTTTAAAGTTGATATAGGTTCTTTGATATATCTTTATATAATTCGGAGTAGTTTTTCTTTTATGGTGAAACGTATTCTAAGAGTTGTTCGTTGCTATGTTTTTTATGTTTCATTGTTCTAATGGTAAATGGTATTTTTAAAAGTTAGAATCTCTTATTTATTTGTATAGTGGGATATTCTCCCAGGGGAAGTTTACGCGTAATTAGGTCGGCAAGTCGGAGGTTTTTGTAAGTTACGATGGTGAAAAATCTTACATGCTAGGATGTAAGGGATGAATTTTATGCAGCTTTTTGTGTGATATCTTTTAAACGGATCTATTATTGGCTGTGTATGGGATCGTGGTAAATAACTGTGATAATTTTGCCATTTTGAATATAATGAGGATGTCTCAAAATTATAGTTCTTTAAAATTCTGTTTCATAATGAAATTTTTTTTTGATTGTAGCCTTTAGAATAAGTTTTGTAAATCATTTTTCTTACCCACTGAGCATTTTTAAAATATGAAACCGTCATGTACCACTACAGGTCTCCAGTAGAATGTTGTAATGTTACTGAATCAAATAGGACGTTGTACCGTTATACACTAAACGTACGGTTATAACCTGGTCGTGGGAAAAGTTGACGAACACACAAAATTCTGTCTTAGTTCACTAACACTAAATTTATTCGATACTACACTTTTAAAGTAGTCGTCGGTTGAATGAAACATAGTATGAAAACTGAGTCATCCGCGTTTGGTGGACAAAGAGAAACAACATGTCATGAGGAGAAAGAGAGTAGAGATAGACCTTGAATTTTCTTTTTGTTTTTTGTTGTTGTAACGGGTTTGTTTGCTGGTTTCGTCTTCACAGTTTTGCATCGGGTGTGAGACCCCGTTTCGCAGCTCACCCCCGTATCTTTTGACTATCTTCACATTATCCTGGCTAGTGTTCACTCACGTCGTTATCTCGTTACGTGTCAGAGCTAAATAACTTTCAAACCAATGTCGTCCCCTTACTTTCCCTGGCGTCGGGGGCTGGAACATATCCGTTTACGGTGGTTCCACATCTGCGCAGAAGATTTAAGACCGCCAGATTTTTTATCGTCATCTTTAATCACCGTAGTCATTCATCCATGACTGACTCACCTACAACGAGGGCACTGGCTTGAGTCACTCGGAAGTCAGTTGGCCGTTCTGTAGACTCTCTGCTTTTTCTTCTTTTTTCTCTCTCTGTCCTTCACCAGAAATTAGCCTTCCATTCTCATTATTGTTTCGACTCTCCATACCGTTCAATCACGATACAGTCATCTCGGTATCTATACATTAATATATAGGTTGACGACGTCAAATGTTCCCATGAGTGTATTACCTTATATAGGAACGGTTGTAGTAGAATGTATATTAGTACTGACTCTGTACGTAGAGTATGGTGGGTTTTCTACTTTACGTCTAAACGTGAGGTTACAGTGGTTGGAATTCTTATACATTGAGATTTTTGTACTTCTAAAGATAATTCTATCCCCTTCAGACTCGTAGATATTAGGTAATTCGTAAGAATTTAATATGTTTTATCAAAAACGATTACTATGATTCCCTTGTGTGCTCTTTTATCGATAAGTCTTAGCTTTCCTTTATATCTGTTAAAGCGCGTCTTTGTTTGGGTGAGAGGTTGTTATTTGTAGTCTTTTCTTTTAATCTTCTAGAGCTTCTCAAAGAATGGATAAAATTACCTTTTGTCCGGGAAGAAATTAAAAGTTTTCTTTTTACTCGTGACTCATCAGTGTTTTCTCTATCAATCTAAATTTTCGTTCAAATTCTTGGAGGACTTTCTTAATTCTCCCAAGAGTTCTTTTTGTAATAGGATAAAATTTTAAATCTAGGTTTAATAAATCAATCTGATTTTTGTCAAATCTGTATGTTGATGGATTAATTATTTTAGGTTCTATATTTTTGGCTTTATCCGGGATGGTGATTTTTTTTTCGGTTGGTGTTATCGAATAAAGGTTTCTTATAATTTCTAGGGTAATTTTGTGGTCTAAAAAAGTTTCTTACTTTCTTTTTGTTATCCCTAGGGTAGTGTGTGGGGTTCCTTTCCCTGTGGCGGGGAACACTGTAGTGGATGATATTCAATCCATTCGACATTCGTGGGTATGTATGGTGGTTGGGCCAATTATTTTGTGAGTGAGGGGGGGAATGATTTTATCTTTGCTTAAAAACTGTATTCTTACTGAGTGGCTGTAGCCATTAGGGTACTTGTCTATTTGTCCTGTGTGTGATAGTATGTATGGTGGTTGGGTCTATTATTTTGTGTGTGTGTGTGTGGGGTAACTTTATCTTTGCTTAAAAACAGTTTTCTTACTGAGTGGCTGTAGCCATTAGGGTACTTGTCTATTTGTCCCGTATGGTGGTTGGACCAATTACTTTGTGTGTGAGGGGGGATTAATTTTATCTTTGCTTAAAAAGTGTTTTCTTACTGAGTGGCTGTAGCCATTAGGTACTTGGGTATTTGTCTTGTTTGTGATAGTTCGCAAAATATAAAAACAACAACAACAACCACTTAGTTAGATACCATTTTTTAGATAAACTTTATTCCGTGTAAGTTTTTAATACTTCATTAGTAACAGTTGTTGGAGAAAAACAGGTTTGTGCAAGTGCATCTGACTCCTTACGCATAATTCATAACCCCCTGCTACATTCTTTCGTGTCCCAAACTGAAAATTTATCCCAACGAAAATGGGCAAATGCAGGACAAAAAATAAATACAACACATCATGAATATATTTATCTATACGTATATATAGATATCTTTGTATGTGTACGTGAGTGTGATTCTTCTAAAAGAAGATATATAAAAGAGGAAATATTTAGGACCCCAGGCGACAGTAAAATAGATAGACTGTGATAAAAAAAAAAATGAAAACGGTGACCAAAAGTAACAAGAGATAAAAGATCCTAATACTTTTAGCATTCATTTGAATTTGAAAATCTGAATTACCGTAAAAATAGAATGCCTATAAAAATAGGATAAAAACACAACTATAAACGCAACTATAAAGTTGCAATGAAGGTGCCCGTGGTGTAATGGTTATCGTCGTAGGAAATGGACACGGCGACACGAGTTCAAATCCTGGAAGAGACTGATTGCATTTCACATAGTACTAATACCCTTGGGGAAGGTATGAATCCAATTATTCTCCCTCCAGCTATAGGTAAATAGTAGGACAGACTGATTTCTTCAGCCTTGGTTAGGCAACTAGTCTAGGAGAAGGAAAACTCTGAATTCAAACTCCGCTTAAAAATTGACCTTCTGTCATATCCCGCCCGAACGGAGGGGTTGGTAAATATGATAAAGTTGCAATGAAACATAGATAAGGACTCTGATAGAATTTAAAAAAAAGGTAATTTTGGACTGGTACAAAGTTACCCCCCGCCAAAAAAAAAACTTAATACAGAGAGGAAGGGGAAGGATTTTTTGAAAGCCATGGGAAGCAGTATAGTAGACGTAAAGGCGGACAAAGCCTATAAAGGGTCAGCAAAGTACCTAACCAGGTTCTTGGCATACGAATCCTCCAGGAAAACGGCCAGGATCAAATAGTTTGATCGGGAAACTACTGCTGCTCTAGCCTGCTGGGTAGAGTGTTCGCCAATGGGCCGGGAGACCTGGGTTCAATCCCGGCTCAAGTCATACCAAAGACTTTAAAAATGGTACTTGATACATCCTTGCTTAATACTCAGCAATATAAGGTACGCAAGAAGGGTAAAGTGGAGCAATCCAGGGAAAGGAGTAGTGCCCCCCCCCTACACCTCGGTGTAATAGCTTATGAAAAGAGAGCCTTCTGGTCGCCCTTGACTACGGTCGCCCACGACTACGGTCTTTTGATGAGAATAAAAACACAGCCATCGAAAGATTACCATGACTCACACTCAAACCACTCGTCAAAACCGCATTGCTCTTCACGAAGGTAAAAAAGGGGTGCGTTCTGCTAAGGTTGAAGCCAGTATTTGAAAAATCAGCTACAGAGCTAAAACTAAAACAAAATTTACTAAAATGCAAACGCACAATACAAATAGCGACATTCAACGTTAAAACTTTAAATAATCAACTACCGGAGTTGACAGCTTCTGCGATAGATCTTAACATAGACATAATATGGATACAAGAACCCAGAGACATTCATAGCGAATATAATAAATATCACGATACCGGCAGTGGATGGATGTTTGTTTCTGCACCTGCATGGAAAAACTCTGTTAATGCCACTATGAGAGGTGCAGGTATCCTTATAGGACCACGGGCCATAAAATCACTTAATAGCATCGGGAAAATACAACCGAGGATGATGGTAACTACTTTTAATAGCAACCCCAGCGCAACAATCATCTGCTATTGACCTACCAATGTTAGTGAAGAAACGGACCTCATCACCTTCTATAACGAGCCATCCTCCCTTGTTCGTAGCATCCCGAAACACAACGTTCTCATCATCGGTGAAGACATGACTGCCCAAATGGGTAAAAACGCAAACAACAAATTAGGCTTACACAACTCGTCAAACGGAAAAGGGGAACATCTAACAGATTTCACGCTTGAAAATAGATTAACATGCCTTGATACAAAATTTCAGAAAAGAAAGGGAAAACTATGGACCTACACCTACGCAAATAATACTAAAGCACAGCTAGATTACCTATTTAGAAATAAGAAATGGAATAATAGCGCATTGAATTGCGAGGCATATAAAGACAAGAAAGTAAAAGTCTGCTCCCTGGATGGAGACACAGACTTCTTGACATTGTAGCAGGTGCACTGCAAGGAGACACACGAGTCCCATACCTGTCTATTGATATAATGAAAGATAACGGTTTCAAGTTAGCAAAAGAAATAAATAGAAGATAACCCGCACAAACTATTACGGACGCAGACTATGCCGATGACATAGCGCTGCTGGCAAATACACCCGCCCAAGCCGAAACCATGCAACGTAGTCTGGAACGAGTAGCTGCTGGCATAGGCCTCCATGTCAATGCACACAAGACGGAATATATGTGCTTTAATCAAACTGGTGAGATCTCCACATTAAACGGTAGCTCTCTGAAACTAGTAGACAAATTCACCTACCAAGGAAGCAGTGTCTCATCAACCGAGACAGACATCAACACGCGGCTAGCAAAGGCATGGACAGCTATCGGTAGCATATCGGTCATATAGAAGTCAGACCTGACCAATAAAATAAAACGCAGTTTTTTCCAAGCAGCGGTCGTGTAGACACTGCAATATGGATGCACTACATGGACACTAACAAAATGTATGGAGAAAAAGCTTTGCGGCAACTACACAAGAATGCCACGAGCTGTATTGAACAAGTCCTGGAGGCAACACCCCACAAAACAGAAGCTATAAGGCCACCTACCACCCATCAAAAAACTATCCAAGTTAGACGAACGAGACATACGGGACACTGCTGGAGAAGTAAGGATGAACTCATAAGTGACATACTCCCGTGGACCCCTTCACATAGACGAGCTAAGGCAAGATGACCAGTTATATACAACAGCTCCGTGCCGATACAGGATATAGACTTGAAGACCTCCCTGGAGCAATGGACGAAAGAGGGTCAGGGAGATCCGTGGTGGCAGTGCGACATGATGATGATGATATATATATTTTTAAGTTTGTTAATTGCATTAAACATATATTAAGGTTAATTCTAAAATCAAAATACTGGTTTCTATTAGTTACGAGTTTTAATTTTTGAAAAACAAAAAAAAATCTACAAAAAAAAAAAAAAAATAGTTGCCTTATGATGAAAAAGCACTGAGTTTACAAACATCGATAGTTCAACATAATCTCATTCCTTGTCAATGTTCTCAATTCAACGGTGAATATTAATAAAATACATTGAACATAAAATTCAAAATGGCATTTCAGCTCATAAATTTTTCCCAATATTTAATTTGTAGATAAAACATTGAAGCCTTAATATATGTATATAGAGTGTTGATTAATAAATCCAATAATATATATTTGCATTAAAAATTACTTTCAGTCATCAAATAATTGAAAAGTAGGTCACATTTAAGAGAAGAAGTTAGTGAATATATGAAATCAAAACAAACAACAAACTTACAGGAAATAAATCTTTTTATTTCTCAACGAAAAGTTAAATGAAATGAAATGGTTGATGGAGAATTCAAACGAATTCTGTAAATGTCTTCAAACTTTCTACCGATAATTTTACATTCTTTGATACAATAAAATGCATGAGATTATAAAAAAAGAAGTCAAAACATTGTCACAAAGTTGATTTCATTAGAATAGTTTATTTAAAAATATAATGCGACGGAAAAATAGAGTTTGGTAAGATGCGTATAATATGCGTCTCGGTTTCTTTTTAAGATTACTTTATGTGTAAATATGTGATTATTATTTCTTTACCGGAACATGATATAAAAAAGACACAAAAAACGACCATATAATGATCAACTGGTATTTTTCATATTGAAATGAAAGTCTAAGACATTGCTGTCTGTACTGGCAGGTGAACACAAGATTTTAGAAAGTTTTTTTCTCCTACATATCATAATCAGTGTTGGAAGGATTCTTTATGATCCTTTTGTGAGCACACACACATCCTGTTGAGATGTGTTTTGTTATCGGTTCATAGACTAACAGTCCATCTACACACACAGACGTACGTTGAAGGAACAACATTTCGCTGTAGACATGTTCACAATTGTGCATCCCATCAGATCCAATACAATCACGACAACGACACACGGCCTCCGATCGAGCTGATGGGAACAGTGTAGAATCTGTGATCACTTTGGTATACCAAGGGCAACTGGATCGATCCTTCGTCTCTCCGCTGGTTGGTAATGTCTTGGGACATGTTGTTTCTCCTCGGTGTAAAGTCTGGTTAGCAGACAACGAAATATGTTCAGCTGGTATTAAGAATTTGCTTCCAATTGTTGCAGCAGTCAATGTTTCATAGTGGATATTCAGATCAGACGGTATTTTACATTTGGTGGACAATGGGGCACCCGACACATACAATATCACTCCACACAAAAAAAAGATGGAGAAAAGAAGTTCCTGAAATAAATAGAAATTGAACTTCAAATAACAATATAGATATATAAAAATCAGATTCATCTGTATACTGATTTATTGTAATTAACTATTTTATCAAATAATATTTAAAAAATTTCTCAACTTTTGAAATAGCTTAATTTTTTTTAAATTAAAAATCCGTAACAATGCAATTTTTAAGCCAGTAATTTTAACTATCGACACTTATCTATTATCTGTGATAAAGGTCACATCAGGTGTATGAAAGAGAGAAATAATATTAGAATTACCAATTATTTTATCATTATTTTTACAACGTTTAATTTACAAAAATTATGAGTAGAAATGAATAGTGAAGAAAAAAAAAGATGAAATAAGGGAGATAATCATATACAACTCTCAAGAATGAAAAAGTACGACTGCAAACTTACATTGGTCATGTTGAAATGGAGAGGATTCGTTGAGTAGATAATGAATGAAGAGTGAACGTCCAGTGATCACCAACGTAGCCAGGAGAATTGAATGAGAATGAATAGACGACCGGAGTGTTACTTTAATATATAGGCCATCGCCGAAGTAAGGAATATAAAACCACGCCTTATTACGGTGTAGGGAAATCCGGCTGAGCTGAAAACTGACAGAATCTACAAGGATGTTATGAATGAAGTGTGTTTCAAATAGGAAGAAAATCGGATATATTTATTGAATATTATTTTAGTTCATAGAAAAATTGTCGGAACCTGTTTTCTTCCGATGTTAAAAACCCCAACCCTTTTAGGTTGCTCGTGTCGTTTCCTTCAATTATTTTTTTTGGTGACTAAAAATAAGGAAAATAATAAAATTGTCGTAAAAATATTAAAGCCATTAAATAATATTTGTATTAGCTATAAAAGCATACAATAGTCTTGTTAAACAGGCAGAAAACTTTTATTCTGATGGAAAATTCACACTGAGTAATAAAATATTTTTTTTTGTCGAGAATAAGTTTCAATAATTGTAAATAATGTTTCACATGTGTTAAAATTTAATGACGCAATATTATTTGTAATTAATGAAATCAATTTTAGGGGAGAAAAAGTTTATTTTACTCAGTAGATATTTCTCATCGTAATATAACAACCAGTATCATACGTGTGTGTACACATATAAGCATAGATAAATGAATAAATAAATAAATATATATATCATCAGCCTGATGTAAAGTTAGGAGGGTTTCGATCCAGGCTTGGAGTCTAGCTACATTGAAGAGGTGTGATACAACGAAACAGTCTGTCTGTGGATGACAATATATATATATATATATATATATATATATATAAACTCACATAAGGTGTTGATTCTAGTCTGGCCAAAGGCAGAAAAGTTTGAGCATCAATTTAACTCAAAATGATTCACATTTATAATAGATAAGTTATTGAATTTATAAAAAAGAAGTTCACATCAGCTGTGATAAAGCAACGTTTCCATTAGTTTCCATGAATCACTTTATATATATTTCATCTTTGAAAATTTGTTAAATTTCTTTAAATAAATGCAACATGCGCAAATACATTCGCACACATGCACACACACACGAACACGCATATGCACACACACACGTGTGTATGTGTACGTGTACCTGTGTGTGTGTGTGTGTGAAAGAGAGAGAGAGAGAGAGGAGAGCAATGCCCATTTGCTGGACTGCTCCCTCGTTGTAAGTGAGTTCAAACTCTCATCACGCAATGAATTATGAAACTAGTTATATCCCAACTTTGAGTGAAGAAGTACAAGGCTCATTAAATAAGTTTCCAGAATTTTTTTGTATGGGCACTTTTATTGATAGTACACTCATGAAACTCTAGTCCCCTTCGAAGTAATCTACTCCGGATGCAATGCATTTGTTATACCGTTCCAACAACTTCTGGATGGCCCCATGGAAGTCCTCTTGTGTGAGCGTGTCAATGACCTTCGTCACAGCCTCTTTTATTTCCTCGATTGTCTCATAACGACAGCCTGTGAGCTTAGGGAATAAGCAAAAGTCACAGGGAGCAAGGTCTCGACTATAGGGAGGCTGAGGAACTGTCTTGATGCCCATCTTGGTCAAATGGTCTGTGACAAGGATGGAGTTGTGGACTGGTGCATTGTCCTGCTGGAAATGCCACTGACCCAATTTGAAGAGTGCTGGCCTCTTCCGACGGAATCTCTTCCTGAACTCCCTTAAAACCTCAACATAGTAGCCCTAACCCTAACCCTTACCTTTTTGCCAATCAACTATGGTGTTCTGACTTCCTTACTCCTCCCACACCTATCATCATCCCTCATAGCTTCCCTGCCTTCCTTGAATCTCTTATGCCACTCAAAAATTGATGTTCGATTCATGCAAGATGGTCGAAAAGCAGTCTGAAGCATTCCATACGTTTCTGTGGCATTTTTCAAAGTTTAAAACACAATTTTATTGCATATCGTTCTTCTAAAGTGTCAGATTGCATTTTTGAAATTCACCAGCTGTGACAATCAGGCTTTAGTAGGGTGTATTCCAATTGCTGCTGTAGCTGTTCATTTGAACCTGAAATCATAAAAATTGGTCGGTCATCTCATAAGATATATTGCAATAACATACTGAATTTTCAAGAGTCTGCAACAATTTTAAATGCCTGTACAAAAAATTTCTGGAAAATTTATTGAAGATACCTCGTATCACTGCTGTTCTTCTACAAGGATAGCTTTGGCATTTGATCACCCACAAAGTTTGATATATCATTAAAAAAAGAAAGCAAAACAAACAACTTCATAAAGAAAAAGTAAAGTTGGTGACTGGAGTCGTGGAGGGGTGTGTGTGACCTGAAGGCTCCCTTTTCAATAGCTACTACACCAAGATGTAGGGGAAAACACAACTACTTTCTCTGGATTGCTCCACTTTACCCCTGATCCATACCTTATTATGCTGTGTGTTAAGCAAGGAAGTATCAAGAACCATTTTTTTAGTCTTTGGTATGATTCGATCTGAGATCGAACCCCGGCCTCCCGGGCCATTGGCGAACACTCTATCCACTAAGCAAATAGGCCAGAAGAGAGAGAGAGAGAGAGAGAGAGAGAGAGAGAGAGAGAGAGAGAGAGAAAGAGAGAGGGTAGATTTTTGTAAATCTGACAAGATGAGAAAAATAAGAGGAAAATTGAATAACCAAGAAAACGGACTTAACTATGATATTTCGTCTTTATTTTAGAAAGACTTCATCAAATTACACTTTTTCACTTCCTTTTCTCATATATATATATATAGGTAAATTTTCCTTGATATATATCTGTCAATTATCGCTGACTAATACCACGTTTATTCTTGTCGTTTTGGATTGACACTCACACACACACACACACACACACACACACACACACACACACACACACACACACACACACACACACACACATATATATATATATATATATATATATATATATATATGTGTGTGTGTGTGTGTGTGTGTGTGAATGTATATGTGTGTATGAGTGTGTCTGTTTTTCTGTCTTTGTATCAAGTGTAATTCTGCATTAACACATAACTGTACAGACCACAGTATATCTATTATTTCTTCTGTCAACAATTAACTAAATAGTGATGATATATATTACTATATATATATATATATATATATATATATATATATATATATATATGTATGTATGTGTGTGTGTGTGTGTGTGTGTGTGTGTGTGTGTGTGTGTGTGTGTGTGTGTGTGTGAAAGATAAGGGGAAAAATAAATTGAAAGAAAAAACAACACCCACACAACACATACGTTCACTGTCGTCGCCTAAAATGAATACTGACCAATATAAAACAATGTAGGTGTTCTTACTGACAACTTTAAATTCATTTTTACGTTACATTTTTGCATGCTAAAACATTTATCCCGTGTTTTTTTATAAAAATGTTTTATTTCTATTCACATGAAACGTTTGTAACGACCCCAAAAAAAAGTCATGAAAGGACTAAGGTATCATTCTCATTTAAATCTTTTGGCAACATTGCTACTTTTTGGTTCGTTGATAATTTATCAATTTACCTTGTCATTTTTTTGCTTACTAAACCAATTCAACATGAATAATCTCGTGTAGACTTTTAAAAAGTTGTCTCCCTTGTTTTGTATTTTTTTTACCTCTGTATATTTCTCGTATGAATGCTTGTCACAATGAGAAAATAATTTTCTTGTCAAACTTCTATATAAACAATTTGAAGAATTAATTAATCAATGGAGAGACACTTAAGAAAAAATTGAAATTATTTCTTTCAAAATGGAGGATCATAATACAGAAAATGACAAACGTACATCAATATTCTCAATTCTGAAAAAATAATTTCTCACTAAATGCGGGTTTCTTTTATTTTTTGTACCAAATATATATATATATATATATATATATATATATATATATATATATATATATATATATATATATATATATATAATCCAGTCAGTGTCCAGTATATATATATATATATATATATATATATATATATATATATATAGTCTGTTTAGAAAATCACACCTGCTAAGGAGAAATAACTACGCAAAATTAGAAGGGATTGACCAGTAGATTAATTCCACTCCTGTTTCTTAATCGTTCTAACACATAACATGTTAACCCCCTCTGCCCACGCCTATGAATGAAATAATTTGTAATTTGATTTCCACTTTTATTCTTATTTTTATTTTTATTGTTTATTTTTTATTTTTTTATTTTTTTATTTTCTAATTTTTATTTTTACTTTTTTATTTTCTAATTTTTTAATTTCTTTATTTTATCTTCTGAATACGAGCTGTAACTCTGCGACGAGAGAGAAGCGTGTAAAAAGTCATCTGACGAGACGAAGAATATAGTAATATTCTCCGCCGAAATAAATTTATTATGACGACTTAACCGAGTTTGAGGCTCCATCAAATTGTACTATATATATATATATATATATATATATATATATATATATATATATATATATATAAGCTGAACTAGTGACAATTTTGTTGAATATATTTTTGTTTATTGCTTCATGAGAAGAACTAAGGAAAATTAAAATCGTGCTAAAGTTTACTTTCGTTTTATTTTTTTAATCAATATTTTTTATTTTAGAAATTTAAAATTTTTGATGAATTTTAATTCTATTTTGAAGAATTATTAAAATTTGATGAATGGAATATTTTATGCGTCGTTCTCAAAAATCAAAATCCGAAGATAAAAATCTATCTTTACCGATTTAGTTAAAAATAATTCCTGATTTTCATATTATATTTGCGTTTGGACGTTTGAATGGATGAAAAAAGTTCAGAAAAATAATTATAATTATAGAATAAACAATCATAATTATTTGATTGATAATTGTAATTATAGCTGTGAAATTCCATATTTCCATACATAGATTACAATAAAACTTATTTGAGATGTTTATTCAGATTATAATTGTACATCAAAAGGTCATATTACTGGAGTGATTTGACGGTGAGTGGAAATATTCAACTTTTCTTTTATTTTAAATTATGTTGAGAATAATTATTAACATTTAATGAGTGGAAAATTTCATGTGTTGTTCGTAAAAATCCAAATCTAAAGAAGGTGGTGGGGGCTTTTCGTGGTGTTATGGTCAAAGCGATTGACTGTGGAATCGTAGTAAGCGAGTTCGTACTCCAGTCCCGCTATTACGTTCCCTTTCGGGAAAATAGCTTTAGGAAAGGTATGAACCCTCTTATCCTCCCAGCAATGGGTGAAATAGTACCACCACTGTTCTTCTAGGAGAATAGCTTTGGCATTAAATAACCTACAAAGGTTGATATGCCATTAAACAAAGATACCAAACTAAACCAAAATCCAAAGATGAAAATGTATCTTTGCCGATTTGGTCAAAAATAAATCCTGATTTTCATATTAACTGGGCGTCTGGATTGATGATAAAATCAGTTCAGAATAAATAATTATAATTTTGAGATAAATAATTGTAACTCTAGCTGGGAAATTCCATACATAGATTACAATGAGATTTATTTGAGATATTTATTCAGATTATAATTCTACATCAACAGGTCATATTACTGGAGTGATTTGACGGTTAGAGGAAAATATATTCAACTGTATAAATTTTAAAGAATAATCAGATATCATTCGAAAAATCGTTTTATTAAGGAAAAGAAATTACATAAATCTGAATTTCTACTGATCTCTGTTCTAATTTTATTTTTATTTGTTTGGTCTAATAAAATTTACTATAATTTGTTTTAGTTTATTTTTATTTAAACAAACAAATATTTTATAAAATATTCCATATATCTTGCGTTCATCAGCCAGTGCAGAGAGCAATTTTTATTTCAATATGAAAAATATCAGTCGACTCTTATATGGTTATTTTTTTGTTTTTAAAATATTCCAGATTTACTAATCAAAACTTTAGCTACCTTTAAATATTTTCTTCTCTTAATCTATCACACATTTGTTTCCACTCTATATGGAAACTCCACATCTTTTTTATATGATATTTTGGTAAAGAAATAATAATCATATATTGATACATATAGTAATCATAAAAAAGAGCAAGATCCATATCTCGCATGTCGTTCGAAACTCTATTTTACGTACCATTATATTAAAAAAAATATTCTCATCAAATAAACTTTGGGATAATATTTTAACTTCTTATAAAATGATCTTATACATTTTATTGTATAAAAAAATGAAAAATTATCTGTTAAAAGTTTAAAGACATTTGCAGAATTCTCCATCAACCATTTCATTTAACTTTTCGTTGAGAAATATAAAAATGATTTCCACAAGAAAGTTGTTTGTTTTGATTTTATATTTTCACTGATTTCTTCATAAATGTGAAGTTCTTTTTATATATTTTGATGATTGTAAGTAATTCCTAATACAAATATACATAATTGGATTTATTAATAACACACACACACACACACACACACACACACACACACACACACACACACACACACACACACACACACACACACACACACACACACACACACACACACACACACACATATATATATATATACATATATATATATATATACATTATAATTTCTATAGTTTATCTACAAATTGAATATTGGGGAAAATGCATGAGCTGAATTTTCATCTCGAATTCTATGTTCAGTATATTTTATTAATATTTACGGTTGAATTGAGAACATTGACAAAGAATGAGATTATGCTAAAAAATTGATATTTGTAAAATCAGGAATTGTCCACAACGAGACAAAAGAATAATTTATGCATTTTTTGTTTTTTGTTACAAATAGAAACCAATATCTTTCATTAAAGATTGTCTGTGATATATGTTTGATACTATTAAAGCACATTAAAAAAAAACCGAGTGAATAATGAAATAATTAATGAAAGGTATACCATCAAACAAAACATTTTTCTTTTACGGGAAATTTCATCAATGTATATATATATATATATATAGTCATCTACAGTCAGACTGTTTCGTTGTATCATAATTCTCCAGTGTGGCTAGACATGCGAGATACGTCAAGCCTGGATCGAAACCTGGCTGATTTTACGTCAGTCAGATACCTTATCCGTGCACTATCGTCGTTTTCCGCGTAGACGAAGGAATGTTTTACGTATATATCTTTACATATACGCTATCAGCTTCCGGAATGCTTAATTCATGAAAAGAGCTTTGTATTTACACGTATGGAGCTACCGGCCATCCTCCACTCGAGTGCTCAAGCCACGGGGAATATATATATATATATATATATATATATATATATATATATATATATATATATATATATATATATATATATATATATATACTAAAACCTGCTTCGTAGCGCCAGGAGTGACCGTACCGCCTTGAGCTACCGAAATACTGTTATCAATCCTAGTTGGCGGCTGATGAGGGCAAGGTATCGTACGTGCTTTCACATGTATGACGAAAAAAAAAAATGCAAGATTCTGGGTATCCTGACGTACGAGGACCTAACACTTCAGTTAAATTTATCAAATATTGACGTAACAACTGACATCATTT
>OY757906.1:130531807-130649368 GCA_963585895.1 Sepioteuthis lessoniana
GCCGGAATATAAAGGCCAGGGCAGAATCAGAGTCACCGTGTGTAACGTCCCAATCCAACTAAACGGGGACGTTCTCACCGCCTATAGCGGCGTAGAGGATATTACAACTTCTAAATCTTTTTGTGGGACAGCACACGGTGACTATTTGGTAACCATGTGTCTGGATAGAGTGAGGGTTTCAGGCCATCCCCCATGCTACAAAATACGAGGATCAAATCATGATGGTGGTCGTTGAGGACAGGAAACCCTTGTGCTGATCTTTCAAAAAAAAAAGGGTCACTTCGCACGCTCCTGCCCTCAAAAAACGATCACTGCTGCAACGAAAACTAATGCTGATACAACAACAACAGCAGCAGCAGCAGCAGCAGCAGAAGTAGAAAATGAAAATACGAACCCTGAAACAGGAGACCATCCCAATAAAAATGAGGAGTGGATCCAGGTAACCCGGGGAAAAAGTCCTCTGTCAAAACATCATCAGCTGTAATAACAACACCGGAAAAAAGAATTCAACTACAAAAACTTCCACTATAAAACTGCTATAACTTCATCAACATCATCATCAACTGTAATAACACTATCCGAAAAACAAAATGAAAAAGCCATGACAACATCTCAAAAAAAAAAAAAAAAAAGAAAAAGAAAAAACGCAGCTCGAAGCGATGGATACCTCTGTGAATTTAAAAAGGAGGAGGGACAGTGGGGACTCAACAGAGGGGAGGATAAAAAAACAATGGAAAAACGCCCCAACCACAGAACAAACCACAATCACAGCCACAACAAATCAAAACAAAACCAGCTCAACCTCAGCGACCAGCTCAAATAATTCAACCCCCACAACTAAAAAAAAAATACCCCAAGCCAAGGTTGTCATTAGCGATCTGATCGACCCTGAGCAGACTTACACTGTGAAGGGAAGACCGATCCAAGACAATCTGCACTTGATTCGCGAGGTCCTAGAGGGGATAAGAGACGGCACGGAAACCGCGCTGATCAATTTAGATCAGTCCAAGGCCTTCGATAGGGTTGACAATCAGTTTTTGGCGTCTGTTTTAGAGATTGCCAGATTCCAACCGAAGTTCCGCAGATGGATTGGCATGATGTACCTCAACCCTGAGGCAGTGGTGCAGGTGAACTGAAGGCGTTCACGGTCGAGCGTTCGGTCCGGCAGGGCTGTCTTTTGTCTCCTCCTCTCTATCTCCTCGCTTTGGAGCCCCTGCTCCGTAGGCTGAGGGATGAGGGAGCAAATCCGGTCCTGCACGGTGTCTCTTTTGCTGGCCCTCTTACCGTAAGGGTTTCCGCATTCGATGGTGATATCACAGTATTTGTATCCCGCCGCCTGGATAGAAAGGCTGTGAAGAAGGCGGTTGCCGAGTACGAACGGATAGCAGCAGCCAAGGTCAATTTTGACAAAAGCAAAGGTTTGCGGCTCGGTGTTTGGAGGGTTAGCGATACCCTTCCAGGGCCCTTCCGCTGAAGTGACGGACCCGTCCGCATCCTCAGGGTATGGTTCGGGCCCGACCTCCAATTGGAGCGAAATTGGTCGGAAGTACAGGCTAAGGTGGATGCTCTGGTGGGAACGTGGCTTCCAAGGAGGTTGTCCTTAAAGGGCAGGGCGGAGGTGTGCGCTGTGTACATATTTCCCTTGATCCTTTACCGATTAGCTGTACTTCCTCTGCTTAAGGCACATTGACTGGCGCTTCAACGATACCTCACCAGATTACTTTGGGGAGGCCGAAGGCCGAAGGTCTGCATTCAACGTACGCGCAATGGAGGCCTGGGTATTTCTGATCTGGAGAGCCAATGACTTCCTAAAAGACTTGCATACTTGGGCTGATCCTGGTCGGGGGACGCGGTGTGGAGACGAAAGGCAAGTCGGAATTTTCCTCGCCTACAGCCAGACCCAAAGGCTGAAGGTCGACACCGTTTGTCCATGAGTGCCGAGTGGCCCTTTGTAACCTTCCTGGGTTCAGTGACCTTTCATAGTCTCGGAAAGAACTGTATCGGAAACTAGTGGTGGGTTCCACTTCGGACCCTCTAAGTGAGCGGCGCGGAAGTGGACGGCTCGATCGAACCCAAGCAGCTCGTGCTGCTCGACGTTGGTTACGTCGTAGACAACGTTTTACCTCCGTTTCAGGGTGAGAAGTGTGTGGTGTTTCTAACGATCCTGGTTGTAGCTAGAATGGTGATTTGGACGGGGTGGTATGACGATGCAAACTTTTCTCATTGTGATCTGGTTTTGTATTTTAGGCATCAACTTAGGGTCAAAATCAGATGCGATAGAAAGCACTTGGATCGCATAACATTCGACAAAAGGTGGGTGAATGCAGCGAGCCAGGTCGTACGAAAAGGGGCAACGTTGGAGTCATCCTTCCCACCTCTTCCTGCCCATGGCGTCTACGGTACGGGTTCTTCAGGACCCCATCCCAGGTAAGTAGGCATTGTTCCATTATAATTCCTAGTTAGCAGTATGTTGTTAGTCATCGTCCCCGTCAACTAGTTGTTAGTTTCCAACATCTTCCCCATCCCTATTCTTTTTGTACCTCAGCCTCTATTCCAGCCCGCATTTTCTGGAGATCTTGGAACTCCATCTGAACAAATTCATACAACCTATCCTCACCGCGCACAACCCTGGCTTCTTTTTTTTACCCCATTAGATTAGGAACTCTCTATCACTTAGGATAGGTTCTGCTTGTTTTCGGTGTTCTCGGACACTGGAAAACAGTCGGCCTCCATATTGTAGAAGGGGGGATAGGAGGGCAACCAAACGGGGAATTTTTCCTTGTTATATTCGTTTTTCGCTTTTTCATTTCGGGGTTTTTCTCCTATCCCCAACACATATTTTGTAAATAAAATCATACTTTGTAAATAAGATCTAACAATTGATTTTGGGATTTTTTGAGTAGGTTTTCTCATAGAGCAAGTGCGGTATTTTGGTGAATGAAGCGTGGTTGGTGATGGATGACTGTATATTTACTGTATTGTTGAATGGGTCGGCAAATGTGGCTAGCTAGGACCCCTTAGAAAAGTATGACCGCTCCCTTCCCATCCCCTACAAAACTTTAAGGTTTCATGCTTCCTTATTTCTGTATAATAAGGAAATAAATAGTTGTCCAAACCCACGTGACAATCACGTGTGATACCGCTTGCGCTGTGGACAATAGTCGCTACCCGACTGGACTCTTAGCTTCCTATTAACTAACTACAGTCTAACCTATTTCATTTGTATCTTGTTTCTGTTACTTGAATATATATGTTTTTCTGTCTACTTTTTTGTGTTTCCCGTGTCTTTTTTTTAGCCAGCATCACATCAATAACCAAATTAAGTGAAGAGTTAGTTCAACATTTCATATCTTTAACGTAAGTTTTAGCTTCTCAGATATAATTATCCGTCATATATATCAATTGATGAAATTCTCACAGAAGTTGTAAAGAAAAACTTTTTGTTTCACCATAAACCTTTCCGTTCAATTAATTCATTTATTCAGTTTTTAAGAATTTGATTTAATCTCATTAAATGCATGATTTTTAAGTTAAAGCACTGGTTTCTATTAGTTACGAGTTTTGTTTATCGAAAAATAAAAAAATGTACAGAAATAATTTTGTTGTCTAGTGGTGAAAAAGCACTGGTTTTACAAATATCGATTTTTTGACACAATCTTGTCGATGTTCTCTATTCAACGGTGAATATTAATAAAATATACTGAACATAAAATTCAAAATGAAAATTCAGTGCATGCATTTTTCCCGAAATTAAATTTATCGATAAGATATTGAACCCATTATATATATATATGTCAACCGGTCCATTGGTCTAATGAGTAGAGTGTTCGCCAATGGTTCGGGAGACCAGGTTTCAATCCCAGGTCGAGTCATACCAAAGACTCAAAAAATGGTACTTGATGCCACCTTGCTTAGAACTCAGCACTATAAGGTGAGGATCAAGGGTAAAGTGGAGCAATCCTGGGAATGGAGTAGCGCCCTCCCCTACACATTAGTGTAGTAGCTATTGAAAAGAGAGCCTTCAGGTCGCCCTCGACTAAGATCGCCAACTTTACTTACTTATATATATAGTATTGATTAATGAATCCAATTAGATATATTTGTATTCATATAACGGTATAGCCGCCCTCACCGAACGCGAAGGTGATTCTGCTTCCAATCCTCAGATCATTTTGCTGGTCGGATATATCTTTGGATGACATGATTAATTTGTTATCTGCCTACGTTGCGTTTTTTTTTTCATCCAGACAACAGATCAATCGTTAGTTGGAGTTATCGGTCAGTGAGTAAACGAAAACGAATGAGACCGCACAATTAAGAAAGTAAAGAAAAAATAAATAAAATTCGATGCCAAGAAAGAGAAGACAAAACACGATTTGCAAAATAACAATATTTAATAGGGAAAAAATGTCTTTAAAAAATGATACATTCCAGAGTCGGTATGTTTTAGTTAGAGACCAGTTCCTGAAATAACAATCCATCAGTTCCTTGTATAGGCTTTAGGTTTTTCTATTCTCGCAATCTATAGTCTGACGCAAGGCAATCTTAAATGGCATTTATGTTTGCTTTCCTCAATCTTTAGTACTACTTCACAAGTGCTTATTACATTAAGCTTCTTTGCTTTTTTCGCTGTGTTGTATTATGGTCGGCTTTCTTCACTTTCTATACTCAGGGCAGCCTGGTACAAAGTCAAGGATGTGGAATCTAGTTGTCGCCTTTTTCTACTGATTCGCTAATTCAGACTTTTTCTGTTTCTGCGATTCTCGTGTTTTCTTAATTCACACCCAGGGTTGTCTGGCACAAGGTCAGGTGTCAGAGCGACGGGAAATTCAGTTTGTGCTCTCTCCACTGGACACTCTGTTCTTATTGCGTTCTCTAAATTCATTTTGCGTTTTCTATACTCAAGGTAATCTGGTAAAAGGCCCCCTTGTATCATATTATCTCGATCACTCTTCGTTTCTTTGTCTCAACAAGTCTAGCACAAGGGCATCTCATCTGCTTCATGGTGGTCTCTAAAGTATCATATCATCTCTATTTTTCTTTGCTACTCTATCTCCACGTGTCTGGCACCAGGAGATCTCCCGTTCGCTGGTCTCTAAAGTATCATATCATCTCGATTTTTCCTTGCTACTCTATCTCCACGTGTCTGGCACCAAAGTATCATATCGAGATTTCTCTTCAATTCTTTATTTCAGTGGATTTGGCATAATATTACTTCAAAAATAAAATGAAACGCAGTTTCTTCCAAGTAGCGGTCGTGTCGACACTGCTGTATCGACGCTAACTAAACGAATGGAGAAAAAACTTGATGGCAACTACACAAGAATGCTGCGAGCAATATTGAACAAGTCCTGGAGGCAACACCCCACTAAGCAGCAGCTATACGGCCACCTTCCACCCATCACGAAAACAATCAAAGCTAGACGAACCAGACATGCGGGACACTGCTGGAGAAGTAAGGACGTGCTCATAAGTGATGTACTCCTATGGACCCCTTCACATAGCCGAGCAAAGGCAGGGTGACCAGTTTGCACCTACATACAGCAGCTCAGTGAGGATACGGGGTGTAGCCCTGAGGATCTGCCGGAAGCGATGAACGATAGGGAGGGGTGGCGAGAGAGGGTCAGGGATATCTGTACTGATGGCACGACAAGATGATGATGATGATGACTTCAAGGGCTCGTATTATTTTAAGCCTCCTTTCGCTTTTTTACTTTCACGAATATGGCAAAAGGTAATTTTTCAAGGCGTTTCATTATCTCAGGCTTCGCTTTTCTACTTTCACGTGTCTGGCACAAGGCTATCTGAAATGGCGTCGCACTATCCCAGATTTAACTTGACTTTTCTACTTTCACGAGTCTTACACAAGGGCATATCTCAAGGCTTCACTCCACTTTTCTTCTTACATGTCCAAATACCATGTAGCATGGCTTTCTCTGCCTCTCCACTCTGGGTAGTTTGACGCAAACCAGAGCCGAGAGCATGGAATCCAGTTGCTTCCTTTTGCTCATCTGCATCTGTCCGCTTCTGTCAGGGACAAACCCTGTCATTTTATGTACATCTTCATCTGGAGGTAGAGACGGGACCCCCCCCCAAAAAAAAACAAAACAAAAATATATCAATTTTCACCTAATTTGGATTTCAATGATTTTCTGTTGGTGCGTATTATTTCGGGATTGTTTAAAGAAAATAAATTCCTTATTGGCTGTTAGGAAATAGCGATCTGTCAAAATCGACCTTTGACCCGGCCAAACATGCCATTCCAAAGACACGGAAGTTGCATATCCCATTGGCGTTGGCGGGCTTGGATGACAATATGGGACAAGGTAAAATCCCATGGTACAGTCATAGACTGATGCACCGGAAGACAGTGACCTGTGAACTGCATGACAGTTATTTCCGCTCGATGACAATCAAACATGGCATTCCAAGGACAGCGGAAGTGACACATCCGAATGGCCAGTTATGGGGAGATATTGAGTAGATGGTTGAACTATTATATAACTTGGTGAAGACAGGAAGTCCGGTAGTTTGGAGACCAGACCCGTTGGTGACAAGATGCGGTAGAGGAAGCCAGCATCCAGCAGGGAGCTGGGCCCCCGGGTCTCCGGTTGAGCAGCCCTGGAGAACGAGAAAGACACAACGCTGATGGCTATAAGAGTGGGGGTCAATATGTTGCAGTTCTGTTCTGCATATGATTATCTGTATTATGCGTTTGTATAGTTTAATTATGGTCATGGTTATGGTGTGACTATACAACAAAAACAATCCACCTATCTTCGGACTGCCTCAAAGTTAAACAATAAAAACAGATTTGCTTTTCTTTTTTCAATAAAAATTTTCCTCTACACTTCATTTAAAAAATTCCATTTCGCCATTTATAATGTATTACTGTATTCTTCCAAAACACAAATTGTTTTCTTTTTCCGCTGGTTAATGAAATTTCACTGACTGACCTCCGAACATGTAGGGTTGCATTAAAAATTACAAACAATCCTCAAATCTATGAAACGTGCATCACAATAATGAAAAGAACATCACATTTATGAAGAAGTTCGCGAAAATATAGAATCAAGACAACCAACAAACGTATAGGAAATAATTCTTTTATTTTATCTGAGAAAAGTTAAAAGGGATGAAATGGTTGATGGAAAAATCAGACGAAATATTTAAATATTTTCAAACTTTTATAGATGATTTTACATTCTTTTATACAATAGGATACATGGGATTATTTTATCAGAAATTAAAATATAAAATTAAGAAAAATAACAAACGTTTTGGAAATACATCTTTTATTTCTCAGAGAAAAGCTAAATGAAATAAAATGATTAATGGAGACTTCAAACGAATTCTATAAATGTCTTCAAACTTTCTACAAATAATTTTACATTGTTTTATACAATAAGATTAATAAAATTATTTTATAAGAAGTTAAAATATTGTCACATAGTTGATTTGATTAAAATATTTTAAAAAATATTATGGAATGGAAAAGCAGAGTTTCGAAAGACGTGCATAATAAGCGTTTCGTTTTCTTTTTATAATTATTTTATATGTAAATATATGATTATTATTTGTTTACCGGAACATGATATAAAAAGATGTGGAGCTTCCATATTGAATGGAAACAAATGTGTGATAGATCAAGAGATGAAAATATTGAAAGATAGTTAAATTTTTGATCAGTAAGTCTGGAATATTTCAAAGACACACGAAATAACCATAGAGCGGTCAACTGATATTTTTCATATTGAAATGAAAGTCCAAAACATTGATGTCTGTACTGGCAGGTGAACACAAGATTTTAGAAAGTCTTTCTTTCTCTTACATATCATAATCAGCGTTGGAAGGATTCTTTATGATCCTTTTGTGAGCACACACACATCCTATTGAGATGTGTTTTGTTATCGGTTCATAGACAAACAGTCCATCCACACATACAGACGTACGTTGAAGGAATAACATTTTAGTGTAAACATGTTCACAATTGTGCATCCCATCAGATCCAATACAACCACGACAACGACACACGGCCTCCGATCGAGCTGATGGGTACAGTATAGGATCTGTGATTACTTTGGTATACCATGGACAACTGGATCCCTCCCTGGTCTCTCCGCTGGCTGGTAATGTCTTGGGACATGTTGTTTCTCCTCGGTGTAAAGTCTGGTTAGCAGACGACGAAATATATTCAGCCGGCATTAAGAATTTGTTTCCAATTGTTGCAGCTGTCAGTGTTTCATAGTGGATGTTCAGATCAGACGGTATTTTACATTTGGTCAAGAATGAGGCACCCGATACAAAAAACAGCATTTCCCATAAGAAAACGGCGGATAAGAGAAATATCTAAAACAGAAATTAAATTAGATTTATTTTTATGCGAATGACACAATAAATTTTTCCTCATAACAAATGGGAATAATTCTTCTTTACAAAATCAAGAAAAGAAAAAAAGAATAGAATTAAATAAATAAAAATTATACTTCAAAGAATATAAGAAGAACATAGGGAACAGCAAAAAATTTTCAAGAATATTGGAAGCATGAAAAATAAAACTTATCTGAATACTGATTTATTTTAATGAAGTATTTTCTGAAATAATTATATATATTTTTCTAAACGTCTCATATACGTTGATCGTAGAAATTAATTGTAAAGAGAAGTCCAAACAAGAAAAAGTTTAAACTTACATTGGTCATGCTGAAGTGATGGGGATTCATTGAATAGGTAATGAATGAAAAGTGAGCCGTCCAATGTGTAAAAACGTAGCCAGGAGAACTGAATGTGAATGAATTCACGAGCTGTGCATTAATTCAAGTTAGGGACATAAGGCCACACCTTATTACGGCGCGGTGAAAACCAGTAGAACTAAAAACAGAGACTCGACAAGGAAATAATGAATGAAGTGTGCTTCAAACAGGAAGAAAATATTCATGGAATTGTACTTTAGATAATTGTACAAATTGTCGGAACCTGTTTTCTTCCTATGGAAAAACAAATTTTTTAGGTAACTCTGACAGTTTCCCTTAATTTATTTTTGGTGGCTAAAAACCAAGGAAGGTAATAAAAATTGATATAAAAATATTTAAGTTATAAAATTATGTCTACATGGACTATAAATGCTGACATCTGTGTTGTTAAATCAGGAAAAGACTTTTTATTCAAATGGAAAAAAATCATTCTGTGAAAGAAAATATTTTATCAAAAATAACTGTAAATAATATTGTGAAACAGGCGATATATATATATATATATATATATATATATATATATATATATATATATATATATATTTGAGGAGTTAACTCCTTAATCTCGTCCCCACTACACCCCACGTGTTTATTCTGGTTCTAAATTTAAATTTAAATTTAAATTTGAATTTAATTAATTATCCATTGGGTCTGAAGAAGTCCTGTATTAATTTTTTTCTTCATGCTTTTGGTTCACACCAGAAACTGAAAATACGGGACCGAAATAAATTTATAATCATGAATTAACCGGTCTTTGTTTTTTTTTTCTTTAAGAAATATTGCTCTGTAATAAATTACATTGAGCTCTCTACCAGGAAAATTTAAATGTTCAGCTCTTGAATGGTTTTCTTGTCCTGAGGAATTACTCCAAACTTTTAAACTGACCGAATATTACCTATATATATATATATATATATATATATATATATATATATATATATATATATATATATATATAATTTTGACACCAGTGAAACTGGTGTCAAAATTTATTGATGTAATATTTTTTACAATTATTGACACTAAGAAAATTGTTTTTTTCCATCAGTGCAAATTTTCTATCAAAGACTACTATCAATATCGTATGTATGGAATGAACCTAGAATATATACATAGAATAATGATGTATAGAAAGATACAATGGCTTAAATGCTGGATTTCGTCCCCGGAGTAAGCATGTTCAAACGATGACATTCACTTTCATAGTAATATATATATATATATATATATATATATATATATATATATATATATATATATATGTGTGTGTGTGTGTGTGTGTGTGTAAATATAGAATGCTTAGAAATAATTGTAGAATGAATAACTATATACAATTGTGCATATATATACACACATATATGTTCATGCACACATAGAAAAATATATACATATATTTACCTTTGTATGTGTCTACAAATTAGGACAATGTACGTATATATAAGCATAATTTTATATATATATATATAAGTAAAAGTAAAGTTAGCGACCATAGTCGAGGGTGACCCGAAGGCTCCCTTTTCGATAGCTACTACACCAAGGTGTAGGGGAGCGCGCTACTCCATTCCAAGGATTGCTCCACTTTACCCTTGAACCGTACCTTATAATGCTGAGTGTTAAGCAAGGTGGTATCAAGTGCCATTTTTAAAGTCTTTGGTATGACTCGACCTGGGATTGAACCCAGATCTCTGGGCCATATATATATATATATATATATATATATGTATATATATATATATATATATATATATATATATATATATATATATATATATCTATGTATATATATATATGTATATATATATATATATATATATATATATATATATATATATGTATATATGTATATATATATATATATATATATATATATATATATGTATATATGTATATATATATATATATGTATATATATATATATATATATGTATATATATATATATATGTATATATGTATATATATATATATATATATATATGTATATATATATATATATATATATATATATGTATATATATATATATATATATATATATATATATATATGTATATATATATATATATATATATAAATATATATATATATATATATATATATATATATATATATATATATATATATATATATATATAAGAATAAAATAAAAATAAAATCCACACTACACGTACGTTTATCGTAGTCGCTTGAAAATGAATACTAACCAACGTGAAGTAATGTAGATCTTTTTACAGAAAAATTCAAATTCAGTTTTATGCAACATTTCTGCTATGAGCATGTTAAAACCATTCATAACGTGAGATATTTTAAATATTTTATTTCTTTTCTCACAAAACATTTGTCACCATCGGAAGAAATTCATGAAAGAAACAATTTTAATACGTTTTAAAAAGATTTCTTAGAAAACTATATCCGATTATGAATCCTGATAATTTTCGGTAAACTTCCATATAGCAATATGGTATCAGACTCCCTGATGAGCCGTTAAGGTGAAACTTTAGTAGGAGAATTCCGACTCGCGATTTAAGTTATATATATATATATATATATATATATATATATATATATATATATATATATATATATATATATATATATTACCTTCAATAAGTTTCCAGACGTTTTTTGTACAGGCATTTAAAATTGTCGTAGACTCGGGAAAATGCAGTATGTTATTGCTATACATCTTATGAGACGACTGACCAATTTTTATGATTTCAGGTTTAAATGAACAGCTACAGCAGCAATTGTAATACACCCTACTAAAGCCTGATTGTCACAGCTGGTTAATTTCAAAAATGCAATCTGGACGTGAGGACACTTTACAAGAACGATATACAATAAAATTCTGTTTTAAACTTGGAATCAAGACAGTTCCTCAACCTCCCTATAGTCCTGACCTTGCTCCCTGTGATTTTTGGTTATTCCCTAAGCTCAGAGGCTGTCGTTATGAGATAATTGAGGAAATGAAAGAGGCTGTGACAAAGGTCATTGACAGGCTCACACAAGAGGACTTTCATGGGGCCTTCCAGAAGTTGTTGGAACGGTATAACAAGTGCATTGCAGCCGGAGGAGATTACTTGTAAGGGGACTAGAGTTTCATGTGTGTACTATCAATAAAAGTGTCTATACAATAAAAGTCAGGAAACTTATCTAATGATCCTCGTATATATATATATATATATATATATATATATATATATATATATATATATATATATGAGCAATGGCTATAGATTTCGTTCTCCTGCATTGTTTGTGTAACAGGTCTAGAAAGATATTTAACTCTGAATTCAAAACCTGTGGATTGTTTTTTTAGCCGTATCTTGTGTAATTTTTCCGTTATGTGTTTATCCTAGAAACTTCACCCCTATTACTTGAGTCATTAGTTCAACATTTCATATTTTTAACGGAAGCGTTAGGTCCTCATACATTAGGATTAACTGGACCATTACACACACACACACACACACACACACACACACACACACACACACACACACACACACACACACACACACAGGTAAAAAATACCAAAAAAAAAAAAAAAAACAGGAAAAAATCTAATAGAGTGGGGGAAAAATTACTTACCAAGCAAACAATTCTATGTGTTTTCAAATATTAAGAACTTCAGGCCAATGATTAAGTCATTCTTTCGGGTTATTATAAGAAATAATACTTAATTTCTCCTCCACACTCAATTGGCAAAATTTATCCCCCAACTTATATTTACGACATTTTAAAAAATAATTTCCCATCTAAGTATTAGGTCTATAGCTAACTTTGTCTTGATTTCCTCAAATGTATTTTGATAAATTGGTACTATTCTTATATGTCTCATGGGTGAAGCTATATATATATATATATATATATATATATATATATATATATATATATATATATATATATATATAATGTAACTGGAAGAAAACTAAAACCTGGTTGAATTGTCATTATAAATTTATTTCGGCGAAGAATATAATCTTGAGAGTTTTAGTATATAAACCTGAAAAAAGATTATATAACAATAGCCATACTCATATATGAAATACCCCATATATTCAATACACGAATAATCCACATGTCGACTGTAATTTAGATAACGTAGTATATCAAGCTATTATTTATCCAAAAGAGGACATAAATGATAAGAAATATTATATTGGCGTTTCATCTACTAATTTTAAGATTAGGTACGGAAATCATAAATATTCCTTCTCCCATGAGCATCAAAAAAATCAAACTGCTCTATCAAAACATTATTGGGGATTAAAAAATAAAGGGTTAACCCCTGACATTTAATGGTCCATATTGAAAAGATCTAGTACCCCAAAATCTTTCGATAGTAGGTGCAATCTATGTCTTGAAGAAAAGATCCACATTTTGCTTTTTCCTGAGCCAAAAATATTACTAAATAAGAGAAATGAACTAATAGCCAGGTGTAGACATAGGGCCAAATTTAAACTATAAATAATTAAACAAGTAAAATTTTTTTAAAAATCATAAATTTATTTGAGAATTAGAGTTAATTTTGAGAATAAATAAAATAAATTGTTAGATAGAAAATTGTGAAAAAGCATATAATACATATGTACTACGCATAAAAAATGTAACTGATTAATGCCTTCTAAATATTTTTGAAATTTTTGAAATTTAAAAATATTTAAGTAAATTAAATATTTGTTTTTGTTTTAATATATCTATTACTGCATCTTTACGTGAGATTATTAATTAAAGTTTAAATCTAATTAAAAATATCTGTAATTTAAGTCTAAATGTAAAATTAATTTAAAAAAAATTGTTTTAGAATAAATTTACTACATTGCCAACCGAAAATTTAAATTTAAAACGGAAGTGGGCTTAATGAAGAGATAACTCTTCACCCCTCTTCTATCCCCTCCCACTCTTCTATCCCCTCCCACTCTTATGTGTCTACTCTAGTTTTTTTTATCTAATTGATCTGATGAAGTCCTGTTAATTTTTTTCGTGTTTTTGAAAATTTCAAAAATGCGTAACAGGATTGAAATAAATTTATAATCCTTTGTGATTGGTTTCGTTGTTTTTTTCTTAAAGAAATATATATATATATATATATATATATAAGGTAAACTTGGTGACCCAGAGGCTCCCTTTTCAATAGCTACTACACTGAGGTGTAGGGGAGGGCGATACTCAATTCCCTGGATTGCTTCACTTTAGCCTTACCTTATAATGCTGAGTGTTAAGCCAGGTAGCATCAAGTACCATTTTCTGAGTCTTTGGTATGACCCGACCTTGGATTGAAACGCGCTCTCCCGGACCATTAGCGAACATTCTACTCATTAGGCCAACGGATATATATAAAATTGTTCGCATTTTTTCAAGTAAATCAACAGTGATTCATCTTTTTCAAGGAAATCAATGGAGATACTTCTTTGTATGTCCCTAAACACTGTCAGCATGACTTTTACAGATTACTGTGTCCAGAACGTTTTTTTTTAACAGAGAATTAATGTTTCTACTTCATGGGTTGTCTTTTCAATTCGGGCTCATGGTGGCTCACCCCATGTTTAGCCCATTCGTAAATGTTTATAACAACAATATGCTTCTCCATGCTCTTTACACATTCTATGTGTTTGCCCAGTCGGCTGGGGCTGTAGAATACACTGACTGCACCTCTGCAGAGGGGTAAGACGACCCCAATGAGTGTCCTGGATATAACACTAAATAGTCTGATGGTAAGGTCCCAGTAATGCTCGGGCTTTGGGGAATACGAAGCACCCCTTCATTGCCATTGCTCCCAGGTCCACTCTGGCCTGGCATGGTAGCACCTGATAGGGCCCTATCTATGGGTTAAATAGAACTAAACTGCGTACTTATGCTAAACTGAATTGTTTGATTAAACTGAATAGCTTGAAATAGAAATGATTTTGACAATTAAACCGTATTTACATTTAAACTGCATGCTCTTACAAAACTGAATTATTTGAAATAGAACTGTTTTTTGACATTGAAACTGTATTTACACTAAACTGAATTGTTTAACATAGAACTGTTTTGACATTTAACTGTAAGTAAAAAAAATCTGTGCTTATACTAAACTGAATTAGCTGAATTAGAACTGCTTGACTAAACTGAATAACCAGAAATAGAAATGTTTTTCACAATTAAACCGTACTTACATTTAAACTGCGTGCTTATGCTAAACTGAATTGTTTGAAATTGAACAGTTTTTGACATTGAAACTGTACTTACACAAAACTGAATTGTTATATATAACTGCTTGAATAAAATTAATAGTTCGAAATGGAAATGCTTTTGACAAATTGTGTACTCATGCTAAACTGAATTGTTTGAAATAGAACTGATTATTTACATAAAAATGGATTTGGTTATGAGTGGCCTACAAGGGTTGATATGCTACAAAACCCAACAAACCCAACCAAACCAAACCTTCTTTGTATATATATATATATATAGATTATTGGTACATACGAATTTAAAGTGGCAAATACTTAGAAACATGCAAAATTAAGACGTTAAAATTAATGGAATTTATTGAAATCGCAAGGAGTTTTTCATCTGACATTTGTTAAGTGATAACCACCAGAAGTCGTTTAAAATACAATGTAAATGATATTAATTAAAAGGGGTGGGTGAAAATGAGAATGACAACAAGACCAAGGGAGAGGAGAAAAAAAGATTAAAAACCGTCCTGAGTCAACCAAGAGATATCTCCCATATATATATATATATATATATATATATATATATATATATATATATATATATTGTTGGTAGTCAAAAGAATCCACAAAGGTGGGTGGGTGTGGAAATGAGAATGATAGCAAGACCAAGGGGGAGGAGAGGAAAAAAATTAAAACCCACCCTGAATCAAGCAAGATATATATATATATATATATATATATATATATATATATATATATATATATATATATATATATATATATATATATATATGTTTATTACTTAAGATGAAAGAAATAATTGGCAATTTTGAAAATGGAAGAGCAGGTCTAGGCCTTTATCCATAGCGTTGGTGGTCAAAAGAATCCAAAATAAACCAAAGAAAAATGGTTTCGGAAAAAATTCATCTTGAGGAAGTCAGACGTATTACTGCAGCTGTAGTTTAAAAGAAACATAGCGCATGTATCCAGTGGGAGAGTGCAAAAGACAGAACTGTCTCATGGAGCCAAAAATTAAAATTTCCTTATAAAGACAGTCTATAATGTCTTACCAATACCAGTAAACCTGAACGTTTGGGGGTTAACTACATCCGACCGATGCAGAGCATGTGGGAAAACTACTAGCCTCAAACATTTTCTCACTGGATGTGAGTATGCTCTAAGAAGCTATTTGGGAAGATACAACGAATTCCTGGAGATTTTTGTTGAGGCTTCGAATATATGTTGTGAGACTGCCAATAAAGCTCTGAATAATGTCTAAGTAATATATCGAGCGATTTATTTCGTTAAAGAAGGAAATAGTTCGAACCTTTCGCCGAAGAATGTGTGGAGATCATCATTGTTTGATGGCTACACGGACTGGCACGTCGCAACCGATTTAGAACATCATTTCGAATTTCCAACTGAAATAACTTTAACAATACAGCGTCCAGATATTGTCATTTCGTCCCTTAAGTTAAAAAAAGTTTTCGTCATTAAGTTAACGGCCCCTTCTCAAGAAAATTTTGACTGGGCACATCAGCGTAAGTTGGAAAAATATTAGGATCCAAGGGAACGATGTGTCTGAAAAGGCTGGATAACCAATGTATTTCCTATCAAGGTCGGATGCTGAGGTTTTATTACCAACTCAACCTCCGTATTCTTGACTAACCATGGTCGTTCTCCACCAGACAAGAGAAAACACTTAAAAAATCCAAGATAACTCTCTAACTGCATCAGAGTGGCTATGACAATCCCATAGAGTGACGACAACCCAACAAAGTCTGGTGGTATCGTGAGATACTGCTGGGGTGCCCAGGTTATTATGCTTCGGCCCCGAAACCACGCCTGAACCCAGAGTCATCATCTGATGAAGGCTTTGTTAGAAGCAATGCTGCTGTACAACCAACAGTCATAGTATGAACCTATATAATATAGATTGCTATTCCTATAGATATTGTTTAGGAAAACATTTTGTTTCACAATATACTTTCCTGTTTAATCAATTCACTTATTCAGTTTTTAAAAATTTGCTTTAATCAAACATATATCACGAATAATCTTTTATTTAAAATACAGGTTTCTATTTGTCACAAAAACAAAAACGTAAATAATTCTGTTGTCTCGTAATGAATAAGCCTTGATTTTACTAATATCGATTTTTCTACATAATCTCATTCCTTGTCAATGTTCTCAATTTAACGGTAAATACAGATGAAATATACTGAACATAAAGTTTAAGATGAAAATTGAGCAAAAACATTTTCCCCAATATTCAATTCATGGATAAAATATTGAAGCCATGATATATGCATATAAAGTGTTGATTAATAAATCCAATAATGAATATTTGTATAATAAATTACTTACAAACACCAAATCAATAAAAATAACATCACATTGATGAAAAACATTAGTAAAAATATAAAATTAAGACAAATAACAAACGTTTTGGAAATACATCTTTTATTTCACAGAGATAAGTGAAAAGAAACGAAATGATTAATGGAGACTTCAAACGAATTCTATAAATGTCTTCAAACTTTATACAGATAATTTTACATTGTTTTATACAATAAGATAGATAAAATTATTTTATAAGAAGTTAAAATATTGTTACAAAGTTGATTTGATAAGAATAATTTCTTATATATATAATATTTACCAACCCCTCAGCTCGGGCAGGATATGACACAAGGTCAATTTTTAAGCGGAGTTTAACAGGTTTGAATTCAGAGTTTTCCTTCTCCTAGACTAGTTGCCTCACCAAGGCTGAAGAACCTAGTCTGCCCTACTATTTACCCATAGCTGGAGGGAGAATAATTGGATTCATACCTTTCCCAAGGGTATTAGTGCTATGTGAAATGCAATCAGTATCGTCCAGGATTTGAACTCGTATCGCCGTGTCCATTTCCTACGACGATAACCATTACACCACGGGCACCTTATATATAATGGTACGGAAAATAAGGTTTCGATAGAAATGAGTGACATACAATAATCATATAATTGAATAAATGGTAATCATATATTTAAGAATATATGATTACTATATATTTAAATATATGATTATGATTTCTTTACCGAAAGACGATATAAAAAAGGATGTCCGGACAACGAACTGTGGGAACAAACGTGTGATATATCAAGAGATGAGATTATTGAAAGGTTGTTAGAGTTTTGATCAATAAGTCTGAAATATTTTAAAGACTCACAAAATGACCATATAATGGTCAACTGATATTTTTCATATTAAAATGAAAGTCCAAAACATTGCTGTCAGCACAGGCAGGTGAACACAAGATTTCAGAAAGTCTTTCTTTCTCTTACATATCATAATCAGTGTTTGAAGGATTCTTTATGATCCTTTTTTGAGCACACACACATCCTGTTGAGATGTGTTTTGTTATCGGTTCATAGACAAACAGTCCATCTACACACACAGACGTACGTTGAAGGAACAACATTTCGCTGTAGACATGTTCACAATTGTGCATCCCATCAGATCCAATACAATCACGACAACGACACACGGCCTCCGATCGAGCTGATGGGTACAGTGTAGAATCTGTAATCACTTTGGTATACCATGGGCAACTGGATCGATCCTTGGTCTCTCCGGTGGTTGGTAATGTCTTGGGACATGTTGCTTCTCCTCGGTGTAAAGTCTGGTTAGTAGATGACGAAATATATTCAGCCGGAATTAAGAATTTGTTCCCGATTGTTGCAGCTGTCAGTGTTTCATAGTGGATATTCAGATCAGACGGTATTTTACATTTGGTGGACAGTGGGGCACCCGACACATACAATATGACTTCACATAAGAAAACAGCGGATAAGAGAAATATCTGAAATAAATAATAATTGAACTATAAGTAACAATATAAACATATAAAATATCGACTTAATTTAATAAAATATTCTATCTAAGAATTAAATTAACAAAATCTTTTTAAATATCTCGAATTTTAATTTAAATTTAAATGTCTATAATTATTCAATTTTTGAATCTATAATTGTAATAATCAAATCTCATCAATTATCTGTAACAAATGCAACAGTCAGATCAGCAGTATGAAATGATGAAATAATATGAGATTTTAGAATTATTTTTCATTATTTTTCACAATGCCTCATATACAAACATTAATAATTGAAATAAATAGTGAAGTGAAAAAGCTTAAAACAAGGGAGATAATCATGCACAACTATCAAGTGTTGAAAAAGTACAACTCTAAACTTACATTTGTCATGTTGAAGTAGGCAGAATCCGTTGTGTACGTATTGAATGAAGAGAGAAGATATCAGAGAATCGACCAGTGGGCAACAACGTTGTCAGGCGAATTGAATAAGAATGAATACACTACCTGAACGTTAGTTTAATATATAGGCATCACCTAAGTTAGGGATCTTAAGCCACACCTTATTACGGCGAAGGGAAAACCAGTTGACAGAGTCAACAAGGATATAATGAATGAAATGTTTTTCATACAGGAAGGAAATCACAGATTCCATGAACTGATATATTTACTGGGTTGGTTTTTTTTTTAGTTTATATTAAAAAATTGTCGGAACCTGTTTCTTCCGATTAAAAAAATCCGTTTAGGTTAATCAAATCATTTTCTTCAATTTATTTTTGGGCACTAAAAGTAAAAGAAAATTATAAAATTGACGTAAAAAAGTCACAAAATAATGTCTGCATTGACTATAAATGCGTATAAAAGTGTTGTAATATATCAGGTCATTTGTTAAATTGGGAGAAGAATTTTATTCCGACAGAAATTTGCTTTGAGTAAAATATTTTTCCCATAAAAAATTAGATTGAATTACTGAATACATTGTTGTGTCAATATCTTTTAACAGCCCTGAAACGCACAATATATATATATATATATATATATATATATATATATATATATATATATATATATCATAATAGTGATGGTCAATAATTAACAAAAGAGAACCTGCCGAATAGAGGACTTGATCGTCTCGGCTGACCACTGGGTAAAACTGAACGAAGCCAGAAAAAAGTGCTCATACATTGCTAGAAAACTGACCCCCCCAAAAAAAATATGGAACATGAAGAGGACGGTGATACCAATTGTAATTGGTGCACTCGGTACAGTCACCAAAGGATTGGTAAACGGGCTGGAGAAGTTTTAAATAAGAGGATGAGAGGCGATCATCCAAACGACAGCAGTTTAAAGATCAGCCAGAATCCTGAGACGAGTCCTAGAGACTTAAGAAGACTGGCTGTCGCTCAAACCCCAGTGAGAAACCATCAGCTAACGCTGGTATGAAAAACTCGCAAATGAGTGAAATAATAATTATAAACGAATAAGACAAATGTCCTTAAGTTGGCTGTTGGTAAAGCAAGTATCCAATAATATTCGTTTGCAAAATAATTCTCTCTCTCTCTCTCTCTCTCTCTCTCTCTCTCTCTCATGTAAACACTACATACGCCTATTTACCCACCCCTCCGCTCGGGTAGGATATGACACAAGGTCAATTTTTAAGCGAAGTTTAACAGGTTTGAATTCAGAGTTTTCCTTTTCCTTGACGTGATTACATTAGATTTTTTATCAATATATATATATATATATATACCAACAATGTTCTCCGCCGAAATAAATTTATTATGACGGCTTAACCGAGTTTGAGTCTCCATTTAATTGCACTATATATATATATATATATATTTAATTGCACTATATATATATATATATATATATATATATATATATATATATATATATATATATATATACGTGGATATATATCTTTTTATTGTTATAATGGAACGGATACCAATTTATATCTGATCATATTTTAGGCTATCTCTCTCTCTCTCTCTCTCTATATATATATATATATATATATATATATATATATATATAAGTAAGTAAGTTTGGTAACCGTAGTCAAGGGTGACTAGAATACTCCCTTTTCAATAGCTACTACACCCAGGAGGGCGCTACTCCTTTCCCTGGATTGCTCCACTTTATCCATGAAACCCAGGAGTCTCAGACAAACTTCCATGGCATCAAATATATAAATCTAATATATATATACATTATTATTATATAATAGTTTTGTCCTAGATAAGCACTCTCCATATTACATTGCACTTAGTTCGCCTCAAAGCCACAAAGTGATTTAGTGACAACCAACATTGCTATGATATATATATATATATATATATATATATATATATATATATATATATATAATTTCAGGTTCCAATAAACAGCTACATCAGCAATTGGAATACACCCTACTAAAGCCTGATTGTCACAGCTGGTGAATTTCAAAAATGCAATCTGGACGTGAGGACACTTTACAAGAACGACATGCAATAAAATTCTGTTTTAGACTTGTAAAAAATGCCACGGAAATGATTGGAATGCTTCAGACTGCTTTTCGACGATTTTGCATGAATCGAACATCACTTTTTGAGTAGCATAAGGGATTCAAGGAAGGCAAGGAGTCTGTGAGGGATGATGAGAGGTGTAGGAGGAGTAATGAAGTCAATACACCAAAGTTGATTGACCAAAGTGTTAGAGTTACTATGTTGAGGTTTTAAGGGAGTTCAGGAAGAGATTCCTTGGGAAGAGGCTAGCACTCTTCAAATCGGGTCAGTGGCTTTTCCACCAGAACAATGCACCAGTCCACAACCCCATCCTTGTCACGGACTATTTGACCAAGATGGGCACCAAGACAGTTTCTCACCCTCCCAGACCTTACTCCCTGTGACTTTTGCTTATTCCCTTAAGCTCAGAGGCTGTTGTTATGAGACAATTGAAGAGATGAAAGAGGCTGTGACGAAGGTCATTGACATGCTCACATAAGAGGACTTTCATGGGGCCTTCCAGAAGGTGTTGGAACGGTACAACAAGTGCATTGCAGCCGGAGGAGATTACTTGTAAGGGGACTAGAGTTTCATGTGTGTACTATCAATAAAAGTGCCCATACGAAAAAAGTCTGGAAACTTATCGTATGCATCCCGTATATATATATATATATATATATATATATATATATATATATATATATATAAATAAATAATAATAAACGAAATATAAAGCAAACAAAAACCCAACAACACAAACACTCTCCACATATGTTCGCAGTAACCAACGTGAAGTAATGCAGATCTTTATATAGAAATCTATGAATTTTTTTTACGAAACACTTTAGTGCATTTATACTGTGAATTTTTTTTGATGCTTCATTCCTTTTTTTTCCCCATAAAGCACTAATATTTTATACGTTTCCTTTCTTCTAACAACCGAATGAAATTTATCAAAGGAACAATTTCAATAATGTTTTATTGTTTTGTGGAAGAAAAAAACTTCCGACTACTTTAAATAAATCTTGATATTTTTCAGTATACTTCGTTGAAAATTCATCTCTTCATTAATTGCTTATTGGATCAATTCTATCCCCTTCAACATGAATAATGTAAGCTTAGCCTTTTTTACATGGTGCTTTTCCAAAGTTATCTCCTTTGTTTGATATCTTGTACTTGTCTATATTTTCGTGTCAGTGCTTGTATATAATTTACTCAGGAAAGCAATATTCACACCGAATTTTCATAAAAACCATTTTGAAATACATTTTAAATGTCTGAAGTGATTAATAAAAGTCAATATTTTATTGATCTTGTTTTTCTCTATTATTTCATCAGAGGGAAAATTTATGTAATGACAATATTTACTTAGTTTTGTTTTTACTTTTTTCCCCTCAATACTTCAAATATTTAATGAATTTTAATTTTATTATTGATTAAAGGACTGGAAGACTTAGAAATCAGAGGATAAGTAGAGATCATCCAGACTACAACATTATTAAGATCGGCCAGAATACTGAAAAGAGTCCTGGAGTTTTGAGAAGACTTGCTGTCACTCAACATCTCACTCGACAAAACCTGGACATGGCTAATAAAAGGAAACTTTAAGAGAGAAACAGAATCTATCCTAATAGCAGCACAAGACAACGCCGTAAGAACCAATCATATCAAAACGAGAATAGATAAGACGCAGCAAAATAGCAAATGTAGACTATGCGGTGACAGAGATGAAACCATTAATCACATAATAAGCGAAAGCAGCAAATTAGCGCAGAAGGAATATAAGACTAGACACGACTGGGTCGGCAAAGTGATCCACAGGGAGATGTGCAAGAAATTTGAATTTGATCATACAAACAAATGGTATATGCACAACCCAGAACCTGTCCTAGAAAATGACACACCTAAACTCCTATGGGACTTTGACATACACACGGATCACCTAATCTCGTCCAGAAGACCAGACTTAATAATAATCAACAACAAAAAAAAAAAAAAAAAAAGAAAAAAAAGAGAGAATTTACAAAATTGTTGACTTTGCTGTCCCGGCTGAAAGAATGTGAAAAGAAGGATAAGTACCTCGACCTTGCAAGGGAATTGAAAAAACTGTAGAACATGCAGGTGACAATTATACCAATTGTAATTGGTGCGTTTGGAACAGTAACTAAAGGATTACTAAAGGGACTGGAAGACTTGGAAGTCGGCGGACGGGTGGAGACCAACCAAACAACAGCATTATTGAGAACGGCCAGAATACTTAGAAGATTCCTGGAGATTTGAGGAGACTTGCTGTCACTCAAACTCCAGTGAAAGACTATCAGCTAACGCTGATGTGAAAAACTCTAACAACAACAATAATAATAATAATAATAATAATAATAATAATAATAATAATTACAAGATTTATATATCTGAATAAAAAAGAATCATATATCTAAACATATAGGAAAAAAGAACGAGATGTATTTCATATATGTTTTTCGAAACTCTATTTTTCCGTATTATTCTACAGATGAAAATGAATTCTGATAAAATCAACTTTGTGGCAATATTCTAACATTTTATTAATGAATCCCATGTGTCTTATTGTATAAAAGAATGTAAAATTATTGGTAGAAATTTTGAAGACACTTACAAGGTTCTATTGAATTCTCCATCAATCATTTTATTTCTTTAAACTCTTCTTAGAGAAATAAAAGATTTATTTTCAATAAGGTTGTTATTGGTCTTGATTTTATATTTTCACTTTTCTTTATAAATGTGATGTTCTTTTCATATATTTGATGATTGTAAGTAATTCATTGTACAAATATAAATTACTGGATGTAATAATCAACACTATATATACATATATCGTGGCTTCAATATTTTATGTATAAATTGAATATTGGGAAAAATATATGAGCTAAAATTTCATCTTCAATTTTATGTTCAGCATATCTTGTTAATATTCACCGTTGAATAGAAAAAGGAATGAGATTATGTCAAAAATGTATATTTATAAAATCAGTGCTTTTTCATCCGGAAGCAACAGAATTATTTTTTTACTTTCTTGTTTTTAGTAAAATAAAACTATCAACTGAAAGAAATAAAAATTTTAAACTTAAAAATATCCGTAATAAATAATGCTAAAATTCAAAAAATCCTGAATAAATGAAATTGAACAGGAAGATATATTGTGAAACAAAAATGTCTTCTATACAACATCTATCAAAATTCCATTAATCAATATTACATACATACATATATACATACATACATACATACATACATACATACATACCACTTCCGTTAAAGATATGATATATTGAGCTAACTTCTTACCTAATTTGTTTATAGCAATGAAGTTTCTAGGATAAGCCCATAAAAGAAAAATATTGCACCAATCTGCCAAAGATTCTTCTAAACACTCCTCATATTTTGAATTTAGATTTTTTTTTTATTCTACTCGAACGCTCGCCTTATAAAGGCTAGAACCCAATCTAAAATAATACTTTACTTATGGCTGTTATATATATGTATACAGTGGCGGCCATAATGTTCAGATCGGCATAGCTTCGTCAGAAAAAGTAGGTATAACTTTTTATCTAAGTTGTTTTAGACTCTATAATTTTCACAGACAATAAATACGATATTAATTGTTATTCTGTGAAATTTTGGTGTTATTTGAGATGATAATAAAAAAGTATTTAATGATTTAGTGATTTACTGCAAAACCCAGGACGGCCAAAATGATCAGAACGATTGAAAAAATTAACAAAATACTCAAATATTACAGAAAATACAGAAATTATTTAATATTTAGTGTGAAGCCTTTTAGTAATTTTTTTTGCAGTAAATCACTAAATCATTCAATACATTTTTATTATTATCTCAAATAACACCAAAATTTCACAGAATAACAATTAATTATTTATTGTCTGTGAAAATTATAGACTCTAAACCAACTAGGATAAAAAGTTATACCTACTTTTTCTGACGAAACTATGCCGTTCTGAACATTATGGCCACCACTATATATATATATATATATATATATATGCATGTCTAAATTTGGAGTTCTTCCTTCTCCTTGACCGAGTGACTTAGCAAGTCTAAAGAGGTCAACCTATCTTATTATTTACACATAATTGAATTTTGGTGTGAAGTGAAACATTCAATCTCACCCAAGATTTGAACACGGCTCGTCAATTCTATTTTCTATAAAGATAAGCGTTGCGCCAAACCTGCTTCCACACATACACACACTCACAGAGAGAGAGAGAGAGAGATATGCAAACACACACACACCTGTGTGTATGTGCGCGCATACATAAAACATACACACACACACACACACGTAGACATCCACACACACACACACATACACACATCAACAACATATATGAATGTGTATGTACATGTGTGTGAGTGTGTTTATCAAGGCATGTATGTGTGTGACTATAGTCATCATCATCATCATCATCATGTCGCGCCGCCTGCGCGGATATCCCTGACCGTCTCTCGCCATTTCTCCCTATCATTCATCGCCTCCGGCAGGTCTTCAGGGTTACATCCCGTGTCCTCACACAGCTGCTGTATGTAGGTTCGTGCTGGTCGTCCCACTCTTGCACATCCATGTGTGGGGGTCCACAGGAGTACATCGCTTATGAGCTCGTCCTTGCTTCTCCAGCAGTGTCCTGCGTGTCTGGTTCGTCGAACTTGTATAGTTTTTGTGATGGGGGGCAAGTGTCCGTATAGTTGGAGTCTCGTGGGGTGTTGTCGCCAGGACTTGTTTAATACTGCTCTCAACATTCTTGTATAATTTCCGTCCAGCCTCCTTTCCAGCCGCTTCGTAAGCGTCCATGTGGTGCATCCATATAGCAGTATCGACACAACCGCTGCCTGGAAGAAACTGCGTTTCATTTTGTCAGTTAGGTCCGACTTCCATATGATCGAGAGCCTATCGATAGCTGTCCATGCCTTCGTCAGTCGTGTGTCGATGTCTTTCTCGGTTGATGAGACGCTGCTTCCTAGGTAGGTGAATTTGTTGACTAGTTTCAGAGAGGCTCCGTCTAGTGTGGTAATGTTGCCCGTTTGGTTGTAACACATATATTCGGTTTTGTTTGCATTGACATGGAGGCCAATGCCAGCTGCGGCTCGTTCCAGACTATGCAGTAGTGTCTCTGCTTGATTAGGCGTATTCGCTAGTAACGCCAAGTCATCAGCGTAGTCGGCGTCCGTGATTGTTTTTGCGGGGTACCTTTTGCTTCTTCTCTTAGTCAGCTGGAAGCCATTTTCTCTGATTTTGTCGATCGAAGTCCTAAGCACATAGTCTAGACAGATGATAAAGAGGTACGGGGCTAGTGTGTCTCCTTGTAGTACTCCTGCAACTATGTCGAAGTATTCCGTGTCTCCATCTGGTGAACGTACTTTCACTTTGGTGTTTCTGTAGAGAATCATTATCGCTGCTACGGTTTCTTTTGGTAGGCCGTATGCTAGTAGGATTTGCTCCATCTTCCCTCTGTGTATGGAATCGAATGCCTTGGTAAAGTCGACAAATAGTAATGTCGCCTGTAAGTTTTTTGCCCGAACGCCTTCCAGGATTCTACGGATGGTCAGTATTTGTGAGGTCGTGGATCTATTTCTCCGGAAGCCATTTTGGTTTTTCCTAAGGATGTTGTCTATTTTGGGTTCTATGCGGTTTCGTAGTAGGGCATTGTAGATTTTGGCTGCTATGGATGTAAGTGTTATCCCTCGGTAGTTCTTGGCTAGTCCGAGGTCGCCTTTTTTAGGGAATGGAAGGATGCATCCCTTCGTCCATCGTTCTATCCTATTTTGACTATAGACTGCGTTGCATTGCCGGAGCAGTATATCGTCGAATTGTCTCGTCTTCCACACTTCTGGGGGGATCTCGTCTAGCCCCGCCGCTTTCCTATTTTTAATTCTTCTGAGAACCGAGTCTAGTTCTTCTTTGGTGAAAGGACCTAGTTTTACGTCTAATTGCTTACTAATAATTCTGGTGATCGGTTCATCCGTTATTTCCGGTGGGTTTCCTAGTAGATTTTTGAAATGCTGTTCCCACAGTTTTACTCTTTCTTGTTGGCTTGCAGCTTTCAATTTTGCTTTGGCTGTGCTCTTCCTTCCACTTACTTCGTTTATTGTTTGCCAGGCTATCCTGGATTGCCTATCTTCCACCGAGTCTCTAATCTTATCTATCTGATTTTGTACGTATTCTGCCTGTTCTTTTAGGTATATTCCTGTTAATTGATGTTGTGCCTTTTCTAGTTTTCGTGCATTTGTGTTTGTTGGGTTCTTTCGATAGCTTTTGGAGGCAGTCTTCACAAGTGCACGTTTTTCTCTAGCCGCTAGCGTTTCCCAAGGGACTCTATATTTAGTTCTAGGCTTTGTTGGAATACACTTTTCTGCCGCCTCCAGGTGTGCTTCTACAAAATTTTCATATTCGTCATTTGGGGTGCCTATTTCTGCCTTCTCTTGTAGTGCTTCGAATCTGTTTCTTAATTCTAATGCATACTTATCTCTAATATCTCTGTTGTTGAGTAGGGCCCAGTCATAGTGCTTGGTCGTCGCTTTACGTGTGGCGTTTTTTCTTAGGCTTAGTCGTACTTTGGCTGTAACTATTCGATGATCGGAGGACACACCCTCGAAAGAGGAGTATGCCTCGCAATTCATCGCACTGTTTTTCCATTTCCTGTTTATAAGGACGTAGTCTATCTGTGCTTTACTCTTATTCGCGTATGTGTAGGTCCATAATTTCCCCTCCCTTTTTTGAAAGTTTGTATTGAGGCATGTTAATCTATTTTCTATCATGAAATCTATTAAATGCTGTCCATTCCTGTTAGACGCGCAGTGTAGGCTGTATTTGTTGTGTCTGTTTTTCCCGATTTGTGCATTCATATCTCCGCCAATGACTAGCAGGTTGTGTTTCGGAATGCTACGTACTAGGGAGGATAGATCTTCGTAGAAGGTGGCTATTTCGTTGTCTTCGCTAACATTGGTAGGGCTGTAGCAGGAGATAATTGTTGCTTTGGGGTTGCCATTAAACGTTGCGGCCATCATCCTAGGTTGTATTCTCTCAATGCTGTTCAGTGTTTTTAACGCTCTTGGTCCTAGAAGTATTCCCACCCCTCCTACCGATGCATTGACCGAGTTTTTCCATGCCGATACAGTCACCAGCATCCATCCATTACCAGTTTCGTGATACTTGATATCTTCGGTGTGCGTGTATCGGTGCTCTTGTATGCAAATTATATCTATCTTATGTTCCACGGCTGATGCAGTTAGCTCTGATAGTTGACCTATTCTATTTAGGGTTCTCACGTTAAATGTCGCTATCTGTATTGTTTGTTTGCATTTTAGTAGTTTTTGTTTGTGTTTGAGCTCTGTAGCTGATTTTTCGAACACTGAGGCCAGGGCTCCAACCTCAGCAGGACGCGCCCCTTTTTTACCCGCGTGAAGAGCGATGCGGTTTATGGATCTGGTTTGAGTACGAGTCATGGTTATCTTTCGATGGCTGTTTTTGTTCTCATCTGTAGAAGCCACTCTTATAGATGAGCAGCAGTAGTTCCCCGATCGAACTGACAATCTTGAGCGTTAAGCCGCAAGACTCACACGTACATCATGCTGCTTCCCATGTGTACGCGGTAGTAAAAAAAAAAAAAAAAAAAAAATTTCTCTTTTTTTATCTTAAGTTTTAACTTAGTTAAAGTCCAGGACTGTTGGATGTTAAAATTCAAAGAAATTTTGGGGTATATTACATGGTCATCTAGTGGTGGACAGAAAGAGAGAGAGAGAGAAAGAAAGAGAGAGGAGGAGTCAACTCTTTTATGGCTTTCGTCTTTAGCACGTGTTAGACTATATTTGAGGTGTTTTGGATTTTTTTTTTCCTTTCTTTTCAGGGGGGGGGCAATTTTGGGGGTTTTCTTTAGCATATTTAGAAGTTCGTCTTCCAAAAGTAAAGTTTTTTCCTGAAAATTTAGTCGCATAAGTCTTCATTCTTCATTTAAACAACACATAATACAGCTGAGATTCAAGACATTACTATTTTAAATCAAATGTGCATTTTTAAATGAATAGTTTAGTAGAATAAATTTACTGACCTCTGTGAAAAATCTTCTGGAAACGGAATCACTTCCAAACGTACGCATACTATTTCAACAAATGAAGGATTCAATTATTACTAATTTTAATAGTATTTATATTAAAGGTTCCACTCCCATATCATGGTCATCTAGTGGTGGACAGAGAGAGAGAGAGACACAGAGAGAGAGAGAGAGAGAGAGAGAAAGAGAGAGGAGGAGTCAACTCTTTTATGGCTTTCGTCTTTAGCACGTGTTAGACTATATTTGAGGTGTTTTGGATTTTTTTTTTTCTTTCTTTTCAGGGGGGGGGCAATTTTGGGGGTTTTCTTTAGCATATTTAGAAGTTCGTCTTCCAAAAGTAAAGTTTTTTCCTGAAAATTTAGTCGCATAAGTCTTCATTCTTCATTTAAACAACACATAATACAGCTGAGATTCAAGACATTACTATTTTAAATCAAATGTGCATTTTTAAATGAATAGTTTAGTAGAATAAATTTACTGACCTCTGTGAAAAATCTTCTGGAAACGGAATCACTTCCAAACGTACGCATACTATTTCAACAAATGAAGGATTCAATTATTACTAATTTTAATAGTATTTATATTAAAGGTTCCACTCCCATATCATGGTCATCTAGTGGTGGACAGAGAGAGAGAGAGACACACACAGAGAGAGAGAGAGAGAGAGAGAGAGAGAAAGAAAGAGAGAGGAGGAGTCAACTCTTTTATGGCTTTCGTCTTTAGCACGTGTTAGACTATATTTGAGGTGTTTTGGATTTTTTAATATTGATAGCGGAACATTCCCAGGATTCACAGTAACGTTGTGATTGGACAATACTCATGACGTAATAAAAACGTCAGAAAGCAGAAAAGAATTGAGTTTCTCTTGATTTAATAACTTTTTATTATCCGGAAAGTTTTACGTGTGATTTTAATTGAAATATCGGACGTTTCACTAGCAATAGTTAGGAAAAGTATTAAAAGCATTATCTTTATTGTGAAATATCTGAAATGCCTTTTTTTATTTTAAATGCAGTCCTCTTTTAGTTTCTGATTTTAAATATTTCGTCAAATTCATATCATTTCTTTCTGTTTATGAATGTGGCAGATATAATCAAGTCAACATCAAGATAACTCAAATCATTTTATTTTACTGAATTTTTTTTTATCTAAATGTAGTTTTCTGGTTTCTTGTAATATTAACCTTCGTGGGTCATTTAAGGCCAAAGTCATCTTTATAGAAGAAAAGTTTTTACACTACTTGACCCATAGCTGGAGGAATGAGAGGTTTCAATACCTTTTCTAAGGGTTTTCACCTGTTAGTAAATGGTCTAGTTGGATGGGGCTGCAGAATAGACAGACTGCATCTCTGCAGAGGGATAAGACTCTCCCAACGGGTGTCCTGGATATGACACCAAACAATCTGATGATGAAGCTCCAGTAATGCTGAAGCTTTGGGGGGTGGGTGGGTGGAGTACCCTTTTGTTGCCATCGCTCCCAAATCCACTTTGACCTGAGTGGTAGTATATCACAGAGTCCTATCTATTGGTCAAATAGAACTAAACTGTGTGCTTTTGCTAACCTGAACTGTTTGAAATAGAACTGTTTTGACATTTAAACTGCGTACTTATGCTAAACTGAATAGTTTGAAATAGAACTGTGCTGACTTTTAAACTGCGTACTTACGGTAAACTGAATTGTTTGAAATAGATCTGTTTTGATGTTTAAACTGACTACTTATGCAAAACTGAATTGTTTGGAATAGAACTGTTTTTAAATTTAACTATGTGTAAACAAATGACTGATGTTTAAATGAATTGTTAGTGATACATAGCAATACTTGAAAAGATTTAACTTTGTTGACTAAACCGAATAATTTGAAATCGAACTTTTCCGACATTTGACCGGTGTACGTAGGCTAAACTGAATTGTTTGAAAAACAACTGCTTTTGACATTTAACTGTGTGTAAAAAAACTGTAGTTATGCTAAATTGAATTGTTTGAAATAAAACTATTTCGACAAATGACATGTGTACTTATGGTAAACTAAATTGTTTGAAAAAGAACTGCTCTTTGACATTTAACTGTATGCAAATAAGAAATGTACTTGTACATATTTGAAAATTAGAAAATCTTGAAACATATAAAATTTTATCAAACTGGTTGAGTTCGGCATTAAACAACCCGAAAAAAGTTGATACGCCGTAAAATAAAAGAATCAATTAACTGAAAGTAATAGCGCGACTGAAGTTTGAACTCACTTACGTACGGTCGCAGTTGAGTAATTTAGCCATTAAACCATATGCGTATTTATGTACAGATCAGAGCAATTAGAGTACTTTGAATTGTTAGAGATATACAGCGGTAAAATTATAGAACCCGAAAGAAGGTAACATTCACTGAATATTTTAAGGAATTTAAAAGTTAGTATAATGAAATTATTTCATATGAGTAAAGAATATATATATATATATATATATATATATATATATATATATATATATATATATATATACATATTCTTTTAGAAGAATCACACTCACATACACATACAAAGATATTTATATATACGTATAGATATATATATTTATGATGTGTTGTATTTATTTTTTTGTCCTTCATTTGCTCATTATCGTTGAGATAAATTTTCAGTTTCGAACACGATAGAATGTTGCAGGGGCCCAGGACTTGTGAGTAAGGAGAAAGATGCACTTGCACGAACCTCTCTTTCTCCAACAACTGCTATTAATGACTGACATTAAAAACTGACACGGAATAATGTTTGTCTAAAAAATGGTTTCTAACTGAGTGGTTGCTGTTTTTTTATATTTTACATACTATCACACACAGTACAAATAGCCAAGTACCCTGATGGCTACAGCCACTCATTAAGAAAACAGTTTTTAAGCAAAGATAAAATTACTCCCCCCTCACACACAAAATAATTGGCCCAACCACCATACATACCCACGAATGTCGAATGGATTGAATATAATCCACTACAGTATTCCCCGCTACAGGGAAAGGAACCCCACACACTACCATAGGGATGACAACAAGAAAAAAACCTTTTTTTAGTCAACACAAATAACCCTAGAAATAATACCGCAATAAGAAATTATTTTTCGACAACACACGCCGGACAAAAACACCAGTCTAGCTAAGATAACGAACAAAACCAACAACATAAAACTTAAAATAATCAATCCAATATTATATAGTAAATTCGACAAAAATCAGATTGATTTATCAAAACTTGGTCTCAAATTTTGTCTTACCCCAAAAAGTAATCTAGAAGAATTAAAAAGTGGCCCAAAAATATTTAAACGAAAATTTAGATTGATGGAGAAATTCCATTATAAAGATGACTCCTTTGTAAAAAATGAATCTAGATTCATCCCGGACAACGGTAAAAACAGTGAGTTAAACAAATTCTTTGAAAAGCTGTGGAACAACTTAAAAGGAAAAACTACTGATAAGAATCTCTCACCCAAACAATTAGAAGTCTTAAAAATATACAGGAAAACAGTGACATTATTATAAAAAAAAAACGGACAAGTGAAGCGCAGTAGTCATTTTAATACATAATTGGAAAAAATCTGGCAAATACGATGAAACCAACAATAAAGTAATTAATTCAAACATTGACAATGTCATCATCAAAAATGACAAAATTCTGAACAATACATAATAAAACTTAAACACGAAAGGGTTTCCTAATTAACTTCATTACAAAAACATGCAATTTTTAAGGATTACCAAACAGTGAAATATTCCACACGTCGGGTTGGTTGAGTGTCGATAGTCCCACGTCTTGAGCTTGACTGATCAACGTTCTTGGTCCTTGCCGCCCCCTACTTCCGGTCCCGTATCTTCGCCCCGATATAAGCAGGCACAGCTCTTTTGGGGTTTTAGACAGACAAAGGAAGACCTTCCAGGTAATCTGACCCTGCTTAATAGATGCTAGCCACATTCGTCGACCCATTCAATAATAGAATTGGTCCTTAATTCTTCACCAAGCGTGATACAACCAGCAAAATACCACATCTACTCTATGAGAAGAGACCTACTTAAAAACCCTGGATGAAAAATATATCTTATTTATAATGAATGGTTTAAGTACAATTTATGAAAATGATGGGAATAGGAGAAAAATCCCGAAAGAAAAAGTAAAAATAGAACAAAATAAACACCCATTTGGTTTCCCTCCTCTCCCCTCATTTATAAAATGGAAGCCGACTGTTTCTCGGGTCCGAGGGGACCGAAAATAAACCGGACTTTCCCTAGTGGGGATGGGAAACTAAGCAAGAAGAAAAATAATGCACAGTTGGGAGCGGTGTGGGAGATTTGTGCAGGCCACAGGAATGAGAATATAGATATGAATTCCAAGATTTTCAGAAAAATGGGGTTGGATCGAGGGTTAAGGGGCAATAAAGAATGGGAGCGGAGAAGACCTTGGAGACTAACAACTAGATGACGGGGACAATGACTCACAACATACTGTTAACTAGGGGAAAAGGGAACAAAGAAACTACTTACCCGGGCTGGTGTCCCGAATGATCCGGTCCGTAGTCACCATGCACAGGAACAGGAGGGAAGGATGACTCTGACGTTCCCCACTTTCATACGACCAGGCTCGCTGCTTGCACCCACCCTCTGTCGAATGTTATGCGATCAAAGTGTTTTCTATCGCATCTGATTTTGACCCTAAGCTGATGCCTAAAGAACAAAATCAGATCACGATGAAAAAAGTTTGCATCATCACACAATCCCTTCTTTCGCGTCGTCCAAATCCCCATTCTATCTACAACTAAGATCGTGAGAAACACCACACGCTTCTCACCTTGAAACGGAAGTAAAACGCTCTCCACAACGTAACCAACGTCGAGCAGCACGAGCTTCTTGAGTTCGATGTGGACCGTCCACTCTCCGACATGTTCCAAAACGGACGAACTTCCTCGCAGTAGTTAAAAACGTCCTCAGCCGTTTCTTTTAAGTCACTGCCGCAGCGAGGACAATTGGGCATGTCAGCCCACTTTGTAATTCAGGCCGAAAAGGGGCAAACCATTCTATGCAAGCCGTCATGTGAGCGATAACTCGGAATTGTTCAAAAAGCCCGAACTTGGCGCCCAATTCCAATGCGAGCGAACTTCCTTCATCGACCAGCCGATCCGATCCACGAGAGGATCCAAAGCGGAGCCCACCACTAGTTCTCGATACAGATCCTTTCGATTCCGAAAAAGGTCACGGAACCCAGAAAGGTTATGAAAGGCTTTACAGCATTCTCGGGCAAACGGTGCTTTGCCCCTCGGCTTATGTCAACCTTCAGCCTTGGAGTCTCATTTAAGGCGAGGAAATGTATCTCACCTTTCGCTTCTACACCGTGTCCGGTGACAAGGATCGGCCCCAGTAAGTCAGTCTTTCAGCGAACCAGTGGTTTACCAGATTAGGCATACATAGACCCCCGTTCCTCGGACGTTGACTCTGTGTTTAGGTAAACTAGTTAGAATAGGATACTTAAAGGCAAAACTGTAGTGTCTTTTACAAATCGTGCATTTGCTCAACACTGTCTTTGCTGCTTGTAAAGCTTGAGGGATCCAGAAACCAGCCATTCTGATTTTGGTTATTGTGGTGCTAATCCCTAGATGTTTGGATTGTTGATGGAATTCATTGATCAATAATTCTGTATAAGGATGGTGTTTCCCTAGTAAAATAGGGTATTTAGCCTCATTATCATACCTTTTGGAATTAGCAATTCTTCTATTCATCCTTACTATACCTTCTTGGTCCAAGAAGACATTGCGGTTCTTCATCAAGGACGGGTCTTACTCTTTGTTGAGTCTTTTAAAAAGGATAGTTCCCTACAGAAGCTTTCTTTCTGCACGGTTTTTATTAGATATCATTTTTTCTGGCTGCAGGCGATCAGTTTGATCCCTTCTCTTGCATTTGTAAAGGAATTTGTATACAAGAGATGTAACTTTATTTAATTTCTTCCAGTTGGAAAATTTGGAAAAGGATACTATTCTATTGTAATAAATTCTTGTGGAAACAGTATTTTTTGATTCAGTAAATTGGCTTTCAAGTCTGCTCGTAGGCCATTCTTTTTCGTCTTTAATCACCCAAATATGGTCCATGGGTCAAAAATTGGCATATTTTTTCAAATTTTGCAATGATGATTCCGCTGGATATCAAATCTACTGGGTTATCAGTTGTGTGTACATATTCGTATTTAATTCAATTTTCAGAGTTTTTCTCAATTTGGTTCTTTATATCATTTATTTCCTTGACTCTGTTTCTTGCAAATATATTTGCAATTTTTCTATTATACTTTAATAGCCAAGATAACACTACTTGGACATCTACAAATATATAAATGTCTGTTATTACTGAATCAGAATAACCTCTTACTACAAAATGTAAAGCTTTAAAGGCAATGAAAACTGTTAATAATTCCCGTGTGGGTAACGATTTAGATTTTATGAATGCCACTTTCGTTTTTGCGAAAATAATTTGATTAATTCCATCTTGCACTCCATATATCACAAACCTGGTTGAGGCATCACAGAACACACAAAGCTTAATAGGACGTGTTCTACAGAAGCTTCTAAGAGTAAAGTTAGACTTATTTAATCTGGTTAACTCCTCGGCCATCGAAGACCACCTGGATTGCATATGTTGAGGAATCTCTATATCCCAATCCAAATTGAGTCTCCATGACGACCTTAGAATTAGTTTCGATTTGACCGCGATGGGGACATAAAGAGACAAAGTATCAAAAACTTTGGCACTCTGGGCCAGTATATTTCTTTTGGTTTTAGCTCCCTTATCGATGGAGCTAGTTGTTATGTTTAATAGATATTTATTGGGATAATTGTTGTATCCAAGGACTATTTCAAATTTAGAATTGTGTTGGGTTAAGGAATTATCCTTTACTATCAAAGCTTTTAATTCTTTAGAATTGGTGTTCCAGGGTCCTCACTAGAAATTTCCTTCCTGCAATCTGGTTACAGTCATTTTGTAGATGTACATGAGTTTACTGTTATCAAATTGTCTACGTAAAAAAAATTATTTTTATCATTCTCATGCATTCATCATCAGGATATCTATTGATATGATACTGTAGAATGAAATTCAAAATGAACGGGTTGGCATTAAACTCGAATAATAGTCTTGTAACGATTGCAGATAAGTTCGTTATTCTTCCTGATGGAAAACCAAAATCGATTCTGATTCCTTTTCTGTTTTCAACCTTATCGTGAGAAATGCCTTTTTTTTTTTATATCCCCCCAACATCACAAATTTATTCGTCCTGAATTTCAACAATATTTCAATTAAGTTGTTAATTAAATTGATTCCAGGATAGGCGGCTTCATTTAAGGAACAGTTACCGTGTGTTTTCAAGGAACAATTGAATACAGGTCTGATGTTAGTTGTCACCTGTTCAGTATTTTTGATGACCGGCCTATGAGGAATCTAAACAAACTTTCCAAATTCTTCAGGTTGTATCTTCAATCTCTCAATGATTCCATCCTTTTCCTGTTGGAAAAAGTCCTCATTGTACGCTTCATCAAGGTCATTTTTTCTCAAGGATGTCGTGTTTCTATCAAGAAATTTAAGTGTCACATGAAAATTTGATGGTACTCTATTTACTCTGTTTTTCAATCCAAGGAAAATCTACATAGTAGCAACCGTCTTTGAACTCTATGGAGTTCTCAAATTCTTTTATTTTTTTCTTGTCGTAACCACTGATATCCAATTCAGAGCCATCTTCCGCTGCAGTATCAATAGCAAATATATTTTGCTGATATGTATTCATTTGTGACGCGTTAAAGGCTTCTTCGCTGTTAGGCAGTTCATTCCTAGCATCCAATACCTACCTGAAGTAATTCTCAGGACAATTTACGCGTTCAGAAAGCACTGTATAGTAATTTAGCAGAGTTTGGAGGTGGTCTTTTGGCGATGGATTTTTGTTTGTTGCAGTTTCCAAAGGGAGCAACTCTTGTTGGTGTTAGCCATGCTTTGCCCATCATACAATCAATAATTTTTAAGTTGTCCATACGTTCAATTAAGTCTACACCAATCAAACCTGGTATTTTTATTTTATTGTTATGTCTACTAAATGTAAATGAATTACGTTGCTTAAGATTCTTTTTGATAGATCTTAAATGTGGGAATTAGTAGGGAATATTGAATTCTTTATCAACTAATACAGGTTGGGTTGTTTCGTTTCCATCACCGAAACCGATTTTTAATTCCACGTATAAGAAGTTTTTTTAGTGGAACGGCTACAATAAGAGTTCAATGGTAATCTTACCTCCTTGATTTGTCCTTTGCTTGGTTTCAAATAGTAGGTGATGTTGCTAGAGAAGTAAGATCGTTGACTTCCTGTGTTAAGTATGCAATTTACAGCCATTTTTCTAGCCCGGTTGGAAAATGTAATTTGTACCACTGACAATATGTATGTTTCATAATTATTCTGGTTTATTCCTAAACTAGTATAAAGTGAAGTGGTTTTAGGTAGTCCATAGTGCTGAAATGTGGCATTAAGAATCACTCTTTAAACAGACCAGCGTGACCTGTTCTTTCTTCCTGGGCAATCCTCATTCTTTTGTTTCCGGCTGGTGCATTCACTGCATGAACTTAATTTCTCACATCATTTTTTTTCCTTTCTTCAAAGTGAGAATATTTTTGCAGGAGTTCAATTTATGTGACGAAATACGACTTCTGAAAATAAGTTGCAAAATTTTGTAATGATGGTTTCTCTGTATCTTTATTTTTATATGAGTTCTTGTATTTATTATCTCTTCTATCAGAGAATTGTTCAGCCTTTTCCAGAGGAAATCTTGACAATAATAGTGTTCTGATTGCTTCCTGTAGGTTTCGAAAATGTCATTCAAAGTGGGGTTATTTCGTCCCGTTTTATGTATGATTTCCCTTTTAAGTTGAGAAGGCAATTTCTCGAATATTAGATCGTTCATCAATTTATTTCCTGTAGGTTATTTTTTTTTTTAAATAGAAACACGCGGTTTTATTTTTAATATTCAATTTGACACGAGAATAATCTTTTTAAACCAGCAGACGTGAAAAAAATTTCCAATATATTATTTTTAAACCTTTAGGGTTATTTATTTTAAATAGAACACGTAGTTTTACTTTTAATATTCAATCAGACAGGAGAATAATTTTTTCAAACCAGCAGACGGAAAAAATTTTCCAATATATTATTTTTAAACCGTTAGGGTTATTATTTTTTTTTCTTAAATAGAACACGTGGTTACACTTTTAATATTCAATTTGACACGAGAATAATTTTTTAAACCAACAGAGGTGAAGAAATTTTAAACCTGTATTTAAACCATATCAGCGTAAAGAAATATGTTGGGGCTATGATAAATTTATTCTTATTCTTTCTCTTAGCGCTTGCTTTATTTTGGAAGAATCGCTTTGTGGTTGGCAACTTGCCGCAAACGTTGTAACAAATCCCAAATATGTAATAGCACATTTTGGGACCGATACTTTAGCAAAATACCACAGTTGAGGTTTAGCAAGTTTTGGGATTAAAATGCTTTAGCAAAATATGGGAAATTTAACGACACCCCCATATGGGTCGTAAGAAAGAATAAGCAACGCGGTAAGACGTTTAAATACGAGGTGCATACGATAAGTTTCTAGACCTTTTCCGTATGGGTATCTAAAATTGTTATAGACTCTTGAAAATTCAGTATGTTATTGCTATACATGTTAGGAGATGACTGACCAACTTTTATTACTTCAGTTTCAAAGGAAAAGCTACAGCACAGCTGGCGAATTTCAAAAATGCTATCTGACACTTTACAAGAACGATATGCAATAAAATCCTGTTTTAGACTTGGAAAAATGCCACAGAAACGTATGGAATGGTTCAGACCATCTTGCATGAATCGAACATCAGTTTTTGAGTGGCATAAGGGATTCAAGGAAGGCAAGGAGTATGTGAGGGATGAAGAGAGGTGTGGGAGGTGTAAGGAAATCAATACATCAGAGTTGATTGGCCAAAGGGTTAGGGTTAGGGTTACTATATTGAGGTTTTGAGGGAGTTCAGGAAGAGATTCCTTGGGAAGAGACCAGCACTCTTCAGATCGGGTCAGTGGCATTTCCAGCAGGACAATGCACCAGTCCACAACTTCATCCTTGTCACAGACTATTTGAGCAAGATGGACATCAAGACAGCTCTTCAGCCTCCCTATAGTCGAGACCATGCTCTCTGTGACTTTTGGTTATTCCCTCAGCTCAGAGGCTGTCGTTATGAGACAATTGAGGAGATGAAAGAGGCTGTAACGAAAGTCATTGACACGCTCACACAAGAGGACTTCCATGGGGCCTTCAAGAAGTTATTGGAACGGTACAACAAGTGCATTGCAGCCGGAGGAGATTACTTCGAAAGGGACTAGAGTTTCATGTGTGTACTATCAATAAAAGAGCCCATGCAAAAAAAGTCTGGAAACTTATTTAATGATCCTCGTATATATATATATGTTTGATTAAAAGGGACCTTCTCCATATTTAGGAAACATAAGGAGCTTTGGGAACTCTTCCTTACATATAATTATTCTATAAATATTATAAATTCAGTCCATGCAAAAGTCAAATGATTTGTAGGAAGACTTGAGCGGATCAGCGATAAAGTAAGGAGACACAACGTGTCTCTTATTTTCTCTTATTTAATCAAATATTTTTAAAGGAGAAATACTGAATCTATCTATCTATCTATCTATCTATCTATCTATCTATCTATCTATCTATCTATCTATCTATCCTGTTTACTGCCCTTCTTCATCGTCCAATGAATGGGTTTCTACACTTTAACATTTTTCTGCTCTATGTGTGGGACATAGCCTGTTTGTGATTAGTTTTTCTCCGTGTGTTTTTACATGTGTGCTTGTATGTATTTCTCAAAATCTGATACATTGTATTATATTATTGCTAAGAAAGCTTCACTAATATAATTTCACAAGATATATATATATATATATATATATATATATATATATATATATATATATATATATATATATATATATAAGTTCATCAGTAGTATATCCATCGTTAATTTTAATCACTTCTTATTATTCATCCGGTAACTTGTTGATTCTTCTCCAGGAAAATTCTGTTTGTTTCGATCTGAAGATGTTTGTCACAAATGTTTTCACCTGATATTTTTGGGGGTGTCCTCGTGGTGTAATGGTTAAAGCGATGGACTGCAGAGTCGTAGTACGCGAGTTCGTATTCCAGTCGCGGTATTACGTTCACTTTCGGGCAAATACCCTTGGGAAAGGTATGAACCCTCTTATCCTCCCAGCTATGGGTTAAATAGTACCACTACTGTTCTTCTAGGAGAATGGCTTCGGCATTAAATAACCTAAAAAGAGTTGATATGCCATTAAACAAAGAAACCAAACCTGATATTTTTGACATTCAGAACGTTTCCTAAAATATAATTAAGAACCCAAAAAGTGTTGTTCTGAATATCAATCTAAATGAATTTCTGTTAAGTAATAAATTTATATATATATATATATATATATATATATACACACACACACAAACATGTATATTTATATGCATATACCAATGACAAATCATGCCCGTGCACACACGCACACATACATAGATATGTATATATATTGTCATGCACAGACAGACTTGCATCACAGTTGTATCACAACTCTTCTCTATGTGGCTATACACGCAGGACATTCAAGCTTGGATCGAAACCTGCCTAACTTTACGCTATACATGGTATCTAACCGTTCAGTCATGTCGGCGACATACGTCAGCTTAGGAAATATAACGCATATGTATTAGCTTTCGTTTGTTAACATCACAAGAGTTTTGCATTACACGGTTGGCAGTCGTTAATTCCTTCGCCAGAGTACTCAATATTCGGTATCAATGATCTGTAACCTACTGACAAGAAAATATTTGATTTGATTAATGTTTATTTATTAATATAATCTGTTTTCTTGACAATGCATATAGCATCACTAAATTAGCGTTAATAACCATAAAAAATGTTTCTTCACAAAATTGTAACATTTGTGAAACTGGCAATATATATATATATATATATATATATATATATATATATATATATATAGTATACTTAGTCCAGTTAAACCGGAGTTGGGAGTAATTCTATCAGGACAAGAAATTATTCATGAATGAATATTTAAATTTTCCCGGTAAAGTGCTCAATGTACCAATAATACAGAGCAAAAAGATCTGAAGAACTCCTGTTAATTTTTTTTCGTGTTTTTGGAAATTTCAAAAATGCTTAACAGGATGGAAATAAATTTATAATCCTTTGTGATTGGTTTCGTTGTTTTTTCTTAAAGAAATATATATATATATCTATCTATCTATCTATCTATCTATCTCTCTCTCTCTCTCTCTCTCTATATATATATATATATATATATATATATATATATTGTTTGTTTCACAACATTATTTATAAATACTGAAACTTATTTTTGACAAAAAAAATTCTTACTCAGTGTGAATTTTTCATCGGAATAAAAGTTTTCTCCCGATTTGACAACAGCGATGTACATATTTATAGCCAATGTAAACATTATTTCCTGACTTTAATGTTTTTACATCAATTCTATCTTTTTCTTTCAATTTTTGTCACTCAAAATAAATTGACGGAAGCACACTAAGTAACCTAAAAGTGTTGTTTTTTTACCATCGGAAGAAAAAAGGTTCCGACAATTATTAGAATAAATTAGAATACAATGAAATAAATATATCCGATTTTCTTCCTGTTTGAAAGACACTTTATTCATAGATCCTTGTTGATTCTGTCTGTTGTGAGCTCAGCCGGCTTTTCCTACACCGTAATAGGCGTGGTTTTTAATTTAAGCGATGGTCTATATATTAAAGTAACACTCAGGTCGTGTATTCATTTTCATTCAGTTCTCCTGGCTACGTTGGTAATCATTTGACGTTCACTCTTCATTCATTTTCTACCCAACGAATTCTCTCCACTGCAGCATGACCAACGTAAGTATAGAGTTGTACTTTACGACTTTCTTAACAGTTGTACATGGTTATCTCCCTTGGTCAATCTTTTTCTTTCTTCACTATTCATTTCTACTATTTCTGTTTGTATATCAGACGTTGTGAAAAATAATGAGAAAATAATTTGTAATTCTCATATTATTTCTCTATTCCATACGTATGATCTGACCTTTATCACAGATTAGAGATGAGTGTTGATAATTTCAATTAGAGGCTTAAAAATTGAATAGTTATGAACATTTAATTCCAAAAGAAAATTCGAGATATTTCGAGACTTTTATAAAATTATTATTTGACAAAATATTTTTTAAAAATAGATCATTATACAGATAAAACTGATTTTTTATGTGTCTTTATTATTAGCTTGAGTTCAATTCTTTTTTATTTCAGTTATACGTTTTCTCCGCCGTTTTCTTATGTGAAATGATGTTGCTTGTATCGGGTGCCCCACTGTCGACCAAATGTAAAATACCGTCTGATCTGAATATTCACTATGAAACATTGACCGCTGCAACAATTGGAAACAAATTCTTAATGCCGGCTGAATATATTTCGTCGTCTGCTAACCAGACATTACACCGAGGAGTAACAACATGTCCCAAGACATTACCAACCAGTGGCGAGATGAAGGATCGATCCAGTTGCCCATGGTATACCAAGGTGATCACAGATTCTACACTGTTCCCATCAGCTCGATCGGAGGCCGTGTGTCGTTGTCGTGATTGTATTGGATCTGATGGGATGCACAATTGTGAACATGTCTACAGCGAAATGTTATTCCTTCAACGTACGTCTGTGTGTGTAGATGGACTGTTTGTCTATGAACCGATAACAAAACACATCTCAATAGGATGTGTGTGTGCTCACAAAAGGATCATAAAGAATCCTTCCAACACTGATTACGATATGTAAGGGAAAGAAAGACTTTCTAAAATCTTGTGTTCACCTGCCAGTACAGACAGCAATGTTATGTACTTTCATTTCAATATGAAAAATATCAGTTGATCATTATATGGTCGTTTTTTTTATGTCATAAAGTCGTCCAGATTTATTAATCAAAACTTCAATATTCTCATCCCTTGATCTATCACACCTTTGTTTCCATTCAATATTGAAGCTCTACCGATTGTTCTGAGGACATCTTTTTTATATAATGTTTTAGTAAGGAAATGATAATTTTATTTGTAAATATATAGCTTTCATATATTTAAACATATAGGAATGTAAAATTATTTGTTGAATGTTTGAACATATTTATAGAATTCCTTTAATTCTCCATCAACCATTTCATTTCTTTTAATTTTTTCTGAGAAATAAAAAATATATCCTATAAGTTTGTTGTTTGTCTTGATTTTACATTTTCATTCCGTTCTTTATAAATGTGATGTTATTTTTCATAGATTTGATGATTGTGAATAAGTTTTAATACAATTATTCTTTATTGGATTTATTAATCAAAATTATATATGCATATATGATGACTTTAATATTCTATCCATGATTTTATCGAAATTTTAACTCCCTTTTATTTCTCTCATAATTTGATCGATCACCTTTTTTAAATTCAATAAAGAACGTTCTGTTTTTTATTGTATGGAGTTGATTTTTTGTATTAATTTGTTATATAGAAGTAAGAATCTTATTTGTAAACATATAGGGAAAAAGTACATAGTAAAAACGACGTATGTCTATTGAAATCTTTTTCAATATATATATATATATATATATATATATATATATATATATATATATATATTGTCACGGGACCCTTTCCTACCCATAGATGGACCCTTCAAAATCCTATATTAATCAAGAGCCAAGTACTCTCGCTGGTAGGTTGGGTCGTGTGAGATTGGATAGAGTCTGACAAGTAAGCCTAGCTTACGCCACCAATTTTCTCTGTATCTTGTTACTTCAATATATCCTTAAACTTATACCGTGTTCCGAGTTATCTTTTCGTGGTCCCAAACTGGGTCCACATCAACTGGCGACGAAGATCCGAGGCTACGTACTCAGGTAAAAGTAAAGAAAAACCCCCAGTTGATTCATACATCAACTGGTGACAAGTATTCGTGATTACATACTCAGGCAAAAGCCAAAACAATGCCAGTTGATTCACACATCAACTGACTAACGAGGATTCGAGTTTACGTACTCTTGCAAAATTCCAGTTGATTTATACATCAACTGTTGAATTAGACAAACGAGGATTTCAAATCTAGAAAAACCTAGTTGATCTCAAATCAACAGGCAACCAGGAATCTCGTGCATAAAAGCTACCCCTCCTCGAAATTACCGAACAATATTCTCGAAAAATAAAACCAGTTTGTGCTAAACAGATAAATCAATTTCAACTAACACTAAAAGCAGCCGACTCTTACGAACTAAGTCCAAGCTCCCCGCCATTGAAAAAGTGCCGACAAATTTCATAGTACCTCAGTTAAAGAAAAAATCCTGCTTTAGTTGAAATAATAGCCTCAAATAAATTTTGACATCATACCAGTAAATGTTTTTTTAGTAAAAACAAGTGTCGAAAAAATTACTAAATGGTCACATGATTATTGTGGGACAGCGGTATTTTAAAGAAAAAAACCAGGAAAAATCTTGACTAGATTTTTTAATTTTCGTTGTCCCACCCCTTTTGGCTACGTTTTGAAAATAACCGTAATTACTGTTGTTTTTTTTTGTGTCTGCTCTCTCTTCTTCCGCCTAAAAATTCGTTGTTACTTTTTTTCATTGGATATTACAAAAATTTCTGTAATTAAATAATGGACGACTTCCAGAAAATAACTGTACAAATGATGGAACAGCGGGTACAGCAACAAAAAGAACTACAACGACAAAGAAATGAGGAAAGACTCCTACAAGCTTTAATGAAAAGTGAGGAAAGACGGAACCACATGGAAGAGTTGAGCATGTACCAGAAAAGGATAAAACCTTTGATGCATTCTACAGAAGATATGAAGACGTATTTAACGTGGACTGCAAAGAATGGTCAAACGAAAAAAAAAGGCACTTTTATTACTCAGGAAATTGGGTACAACTGAACTCAGTAGGTTTGTTGATTTCATCCCCCCCCAAAAAAAGCAATGGATCTGGAGTTCTCTGAGACAGTTAAATTATTATCTGAACTATTTGGGCCGAACACAACACTTTTTCATAAGAGGTGGAAATGCCTTAATACATTTAAGGAGGACCAGCAAGATTATTTGACGTTTGCAGCGACAGTGAATAAACACTGGAACAATTTCAAGTTAGCAATTTTAACCGCAGACGACTTCAAATGTCTTATTTTCGCGAAGGGTTTGGTCTCAACAGAAGATGCTGAGATTAGACGTCGTGTGTTAACTAAACTAGAGAACGAACTATGTCTGACCCTAAAAAATAGCGGAGGGTTGCCAGAGGGTAGTATCCATAAAAAGTAACTCTAAAACTATTGATGAAATTGAGAGTTGCCCATATTAAAAAAATCAAGAGCAAACCAACACGCTATTCCCAGCCCATATTTAAAACAAAGCGAAACGTCCCTTTCGCGGCTCTATAGCAAATAAATGAAGAGCTGGACAGGTTGGAAAAAGCAGGTATCCTGTCTAAGACAGATTTCAGCGAGTGAATTGTGCCAACAGTCTATGTGAGGAAAATATCTAATCAAATTAGGGTTTGCGCCGATTTTTCAACAGGGTTGAATCAAGCACTAAAAGACCACCACTATCCACTCCCTAGCCCTGAGGAGATATTTAATAAACTCAATGGTGGAAAAATCCTTTCAAAAATAGATTTATCGGACGTATATCTTCAAATCGAGATTGAAAAAAATAATTCAAAGCTCCTGTGTATAAATACGCACAGAGGTCTTTAGAAGTTTAATTGGTTAGCTTTTGGCGTCAAGGTTGCGCCTGCCATCTTTCAACAGGTCATGGACGCCATGCTGGGCAACCTTGATTTCGCAACTGCTTATCTTGACGACATATTAATCACCAGCAAATCTGTGACAGATCATAGGAAGTATATCATATGCGTATTCGACAAACTCCAAGAATACGGTTTCAAAGTTAAGGAAGCGAAATGGGATTTCTTTCTAGCAGAAATAAAATACTTGGGGCGTATGATTAATTACGACTGTCGACGGCCGGATCCCGACAGGGCTACCGCGATCAAAGACATGCCAGCCCCAGACAACGTCTATTTGCTACACATAGATAAGAACATAGTAGAAATGGTTGATTCATCTAAAGGATGCGCACTCGCAGCTAAAGCGCCAGCAATTACGTGCAAAACGAGACAAAAACTGTCCAACCGTGGCAAAGGATTCACGTCGACTTCGCAGGTCCTTTGGATGAGCAGTACCACCTCATTGTCGTCGACAGCCGCATTAAATGGCAGGATGTTTTAAAATGCAAAAAGGCCTATCACAAATTGCTCGATAGGGTTCCTACACAAACTATTTGCCCGCTTCGGCGTAGTTGATTGTGTAGTTACGGACAATGCGACGCTATTCACGTCTAATGAACTTAAGCAATTCTGCGATACGTATCAGGTGTGTTGTATACTCATATAATAATGATGCATGCATAAATACAACGATACAATGAAGATGAGCTAAGAAACTTCTTTTAGAAAATATACCCCTCACTTTATTGTAAGGTTTGCTTGTGAGAAGGAGTTGGAGGCCGAACAGAACTGCAACATATTGACCCCTACTCTTATGGCCATCGGCGTTGTGTCTTTCTCGTTCTCCTGATGCTCAACCGGGGCCCACTCTGCTGGCTTTCTCTACTGCATCTTATCACCAACTGGTCTGGTCTCCAAACTCCATCGGGGGTCCCCAGGGCCCCTTCTGCTGGGTGTTGGCTTTCCCTACTACAACTTGTCTCCAACCCGTCTGTACTCCAACTCCTGACTTCCTATCTACACCGAGGTATATAATAGTTCAATCGCCCGCTCAGTCTTTGGAATGGCATGTTTGCTAGTCATCAAGCGGAAATAACTGTCATGCAGTTCACAGGTCACTCTCTTCCGGTGCATCAGTCTATGAGTGTATCATAGGATTTTTACCTTGTCCCATATTTCAGCCAGCTCGCCGACGCAATTTCCCCTCATAACTGCCATCGGAATGTGTCACTTCCTTCCGGTGCATCACTTTGGAATGGCATGTTTGGCCAGGTCGAAGGCCAATATACAACAGGTGAAGCATATCATGACTCCGCAATACCATCCCAGATAAAACTTGCTGGCGGAGAGATTTGTGGACACCTTGAAGAGGGCTCTGAAAAAGACACACGGCACCCCGACAGATAGGGCGCTGCAACAGTTTCTGCAGGTGTACAGAATAACGCCTAACCCAAACACACCTATGGGACGCTCGACCGCAGAAACTATGTTCACTAGAAAAATAAGATCAGTTTTTGACGAACTCATTCTAAGGCAAGCAAGATTTAAAAAGACAGTCACCCTTCCTAAAAAAATCTTACCCCTGTGTCGAAAAAGTATTATTCAAAATTTATAAAAATAACTTGACGTTTTGGGAAGAGCCAATTGAAATTATATTCGAGAACTTTGACCTCGACGCTACCCAGGCTTCTTCCGAGGTTAGACGTTCTAACAGAAAAGAAAATTTACAGATCCCCTGAGAATCGATCCAAAAAGAAGAAAATACGAAACAGTTTTATTTTTTCTGCAGAAAAAAAGACCCTTCTTGGAAGCGGGGTGTTATGGAACCGTTACTTACCCATTGACGGACTCTTCCAAATCCTATATTAATCGAGAGCCAAGTACTCCCGTTGGTCGGTCGGGTCATGTGAGGTTAGATAGAGACTGACAAGTAAACCTAGTTTACGCCACGACTTTGCTCTGTATCTTGTTACTTCAATATATCATTAAACTTATACCGTGTTCCGAGCTATCTTTTCGTGGTCACAAACTGGGTCCACATCATATATATATATATATATATATATATATGTGTGTGTGTGTGTGTGTGAATTATAACATAAATATCACGTAAATAATTATGGAATTAGAAACGTGATATTTTCTAGTTTCTTTTGAGATTTACTCCGATAAAATGAGCGTTTTGGTTTTATATTTACTCATGAAATAATCAGATATATCATAGAATATAAAAGAATGTTAAAGTATCAGAATTCTGCTCGTTTTTTTAATAAATGATTTGTTTCCTATAAATATTTGGTTCGTGGCTTTTTTATCTTTTATTCTTATTTTTTGAGTGTGTCAAAAGTTTTCCAACATTTGGTAGTGGGTTGTTTATTATGTATGTATCATGTGATGAAAACAGTTTAATCGGAGGCAAATAACTGCTCTAGTTGGTTGTTGATTTGTAGTTTATGAATTGACATGTTGTAAATTGCTTCATTCTGTGGTTGATGTGAATGTTGAATAGATGCAAGTGGAACGTAGTCTAATTTGAGTTTGAACATGGCTATGTCACCATGAAGCAACCAAATGCATTTGAAAGCAAAAATATGCTTAACGTTAAGTTACAATTGATCACAACATGTTTCAAGAAATTTTGACCACATTGCAAGATCAGGAAAACTTGCGTAAACATAAAACCGTAGATTCCGAGGTCGCACTGCAAACTATAGGAGCAAATCAGGCTAGTTGCCCTTAGGGAGTCTCTGGCGAAATTGGTCAAGTTATCGATCTCGACCAAAACATCTGTAGCTATCGAATTGTAGCTTACGTTAGGAAAATACTGGAAAGCCTTTCACACACACACACACACACACACACACACACACACACACACACACACACACACACACACACACACACGCAAAGGAATGAGATGCTAATGGGGTAACAGTTATTTTTATTTGAAATAGATACGGTGTCAAGAATTTAAATCCAAAACGAGGCTATTTGCATTTCATCAAGCGTTAATATTCTTCGGAATGGTTTTAATCCAATTCTTCAATCTTCACTCACTTATGGGTAAGTAGTAGGGCAGACTGTTTTCTTTACCCTTGGTATGCTGATCAGTCTAAGAGAATGAAACGTTTTGAATTAAAACAGTAGTAAAAAGCTAAACAACTGACCATGTGTCATATCCTGTTGGGTAAATTCAGCCATCTTGTCCAGGATTTGAAGTTAGGTCATCGAATCCATTTCTTCCGATGTTAACCGCAACGTCACGGATACTTCAATATACAGACACAGACTCAGAGAAACATGTAGATGCGTGAGGGTAATATGTAAGAATTTTTAATATATTTATTATTTGAATAATTAACGGAAATGTTGTTGATCGGGAATTTCAAGTTGACTATTTTTCTCTATTATGTTGATAGTAGAACATTCCCGGGAATCACAATGACGTTGTGATTGGACAATTCTTATGACGTAATGATAACGTCAGAAAACCGAAAAGAATAAAGTTTCTTTTGATTTCATAACTTTTTGTAATCCGGAAAGAATTATGTGTAATTTTTATTGGAACATCGGTTATTTCAGTAGCAAATAGTTTGGAAAAGTATTAAATGCATTATCTTTATAGAGAAATATTTGAAATGCCTTTTTCTTTGAATACTAACCTCTTTTAGTTTCTGATTTGAAATGTTTTGCAAATTCCTATTATTTTCTGTGAGAGAATAACTTGAGAGAATAAATACAGGTCACAATTATTTATTCCTAAACTTCTGCACACATAAAAATAACCTCAAGAACTTATTTTACTGGGATCTGTGGTAGATTTAATCCAGTTGTATCCAGAATAAGTCAAGTCAATAATAATCCTTGGTTTATATCTATATTTAGTTTACTGATTTCTTGTGGTTTTAATGGCATAGTAAACTTTGTTGATTATTTAATAGGGAAGCTATTTTTATCAAAGAATAGCAGTGATGCTATTTAACGAATAACTTGGTGAGGGGATAATACCTATCTCGAATGTGTTAGTCCAACTGTAAATGGATTAGCGCAACTAGAGTTCGAACTCGCTTATATTGAATTCGTAGTCCAGTACTTTAGTCATTACCTCTTGGGGACAACTTCGTTGCTTATATGTCTATTTTAAAACACTTACAGATCAGAGTAATTACATTGATTCATTTTGTCATATCTAACATTTAAAATGTATTTAAGACCCCATATCTTTATCAAGTCGTACTGACTCTCTCTCTATCCCTCTACCTCTCTCTCTCTCACCCCCTCTCTCCATCCATCCTTATTGACCATCGACCCGGTTTTTGAATGGGACTGGTCAATGTAATTTTTTTGCAGCACAGCCTCAACTGCTGAGTCTGAGTGAGTCTGACATTGAAACTGTACTTACACTAAACTGAATTGTTATACATAACTGCTTGAATAAACTGAATAGTTTGAAATAGAAATGTTTTAGATAATTAAACTGTGTACTCATGCTAAACTGAATTGTTTTAAAAAGAACTGATTATTTACATAAAAACAGATTTGGCGTTAAATAACCTACAAAGGTTGATATGCCATAAAATCCAACCAACCAACCAACCAAGTGGAAATAATGGAAATAGAACACAACCAATAATAAAGACGAATTAGAATCGTGGAAAATGCTTTCTACTGACGGAAGTAGGTTCATTATCAAAGCTTTTATTTCACTGATTTAAAACCGATCATGAAATGTGCTATGAGGAGGTTCAACAAAGAATCTTGTTTCCTAAGTTAATACAAGAAATAATCACCAAGTAGAACATTGCTGACATATATAATTTCATAGGGATATTCAAGAAACTAAAAATTATCTCAACATTCAAGATTCTTCACAAAGAGAGAATCACTTTTTGTTCCTATATCTTGGTTCGTTGCACCCAGTCAGAATGAAATCACTTCTAATAATGGAATCATTGCAAATAATTACTAAAAGGAAATTCAAATCCAGTGTGTTCTTCTCTTCAACCAGCATTTTCGTCATTCCATCTTTGGTAATACATACGATGTATAATGCTTCTGTATATTCCCTTAAGTCAATCAAATTTCTTCTCCCACAAAAACTGTTGAGATTAAGACAATGAAAAAATATCTTTGACAATTTCCGGACGTAAATCATCTGGAGTTTTTGAGTAGAAAATAATTTGGTTTAATTTGTGTTCACAACTTTTCAGATTTGTAGATTGTTTAGATTTGTAAAAACTGCTTCAATTCTTAAAAATACTTTTTCGGTAATTTTGAACGCAAAAAAACGTATCTATCAAATAAATTCCATCACATTACAGTTTATTAGCCATATTAATTATATGGTTTCCTTCATATAATCGGAAACCCAATAGCAAAATAGTTTTTGTCTTTTTTTCTTTGTTTTCTTGTTGTAGCATACAACACAAGATGATGAGTAAAAATCTATCATTGAAAAATTAAAAGTTCAAACAAAACAAAAAACAAAGATATATCTGTCACGTGGTGTTTAAAATGGTTTGCAGTTTTTACTTTCATCTCTAAAATTTTTAGAAATCACCTACAATAAAGAGAAAATTTCATCTGTGATTTGTATCAGTTTGTAAAGCATTAAATAAGTTGGGATAATCATTATGGAAGATATATGTAATTTCATTAGCAGTAACGCTTAACATAATCGAATATTTGTTGGAAAATAAATTGATTATAATATTTGGTTTGTAATAAAAAAGTTTAAATACAATAAACAAATTTATTTTAAGAAAGGATTCTTTTGATAAATATGATAAATTGAAATTTATCATATTTATCAAAAGAATATCATACTTTTAAAGTAATGAAAAAAAAAGAACAACCAATTTGCAACAAAAAAATCTTTAATTTCTCGAAGAAGAGTTAAAAAGAAAGAAATGGTTAATTTCATTTAATTTCAATTACAAAATTTGGTCAACTGATATTTTTCTTACATATCATAATCAGTGTTGGAAGGATTCTTTATGATCCTTTTGTGAGCACACACACATCCTGTTGAGATGTGTTATCTTATCGGTTCATAGACTAACAGTCCATCCACACACACAGACGTAGGTTGAAGGAACATCATTTCGCTGTAGACAGGTTCACAATTGATCAATCCGTCAGATCCAATAAAATCACGACAATGACACTCAGCCTCCGATCAAACTGACGGGAACAGTGTAGAATCTGTTATCAACTTGATATACTATCGGCAACTGGATCCATCCTTGGTCTTGCCACTGGTTGGTAATGTCTTGGGACATGTTTTTTCTCCTCGGTGTAAAGTCTGGTAAGCAGACGGCTCAATATATTCAGCCTTTAATAAGAATTTGTTTCCAGTTGTTGCAGCGGTCAGTGTTTCATTGTGACAGTATTTTACATTTAGAGGACAGTGGGACACCTGATACAAACAACACCATTTCACAAAAGAAAACGGCTGAGAAAAGAAAAATCTGAAATAAAAAAAAATCAAACGTCAAATATAGACAAAAAGAAAATCAGTTTCATCTGAATACTGATTCATTTTGATAAAATATTTTATTAAATAATTTTGTTTTTAGTAAAACATTTAAATTAAGTAAAACGAAGTAGAATAAATAATAAGGAGAAGTGATAAGCAGGAATTCAGATTTTTGTAATTACCATTTTTCTTTAAACAACTTATTGTCGACTGATATATAATTTTTCTTTAAAATAGAATTGAATATATTTTTCTCTAATAGTCAGTTCGCTGCAGTTATGAGATCTTCATCACATGATATATACATAATAAAGAACCCACTAGCAAATGCTGGAAAACTTTTGGCACACTCAAAAACTGACAAAAATAATTTGAGTTATCATTTTAAATAAATTATATTCTAATTTATGTACGAAAACATGGAATTTTGCCTGCTATAATCATAATTATCAATTGCATAATTATAAATGTCGATTTTATAATTACAAGTATCCATTCTCAACTATTTTCTTTCATCCATTCGGACACCCCATGGCTGATACATTATAAAAATGTGGAATTGAAATTCCTCAAATATTTAAGGATTATACGAGAAATATAGACTTAAGTAAAAAGCTATATCCAACAAGGGAGATAACTTTAAAAATGTCATGTGAAAAAAGTCTACAGTTACATTATTCATATTGAAGTGGATCGAATTGGTTCAGTAAGCAATGAATGAAGAGATAAATTATCAACGAGCCAAAGAGTAAGTAACAATGTTGACAGAAGGGTTGAATTAGAATGATACCTTACTCCTGTCTTAAGTATATATATATATATATATATATATATTCTAGTTAGGTATGGGTATATAAAGACACGCTTTATTAGTGAAGGGAAAACCGGACTATCTGTGAGACACAGCACAAGGATATTAAAAAAATCGTTTAATGCACAAAGAAAATTACAGATTCTGTTGACGGAAATTATGTAAAATCATTAAGATTTATTTCAGGTAGTCAGAAGTTGTTTTCTTCTCATTGAAACAAAATGTCATAACTGAAATAATTTCTTTCCTAGATTCGTTATAAGTTTTTCACGTAAAAAGAAATAAAAGATTTAAAAAATCACACGGTATAAATGATTTAACATGCTCATGAATGATATGTTGCATAAAAGTGAATCTGAAGTTTTCTGGAAAAAGATCTACATTACTTCACGTTGGTTAGTATTTATTTTCGAAAGAATACAATAGACGTACGCGTAGTGTGGGTATTGTTTTTTTCTTTCAATTTTTTTTTATCCCTATTTGGTATATATATATATATATATATATATATGAATGTTTGATTAATAGGGACTTTCTCTATATTTAGGAAACATAAGGATATTTGGGGCATCCTCCTTACATGTAGTTATTTTATACATATTCTATTCTCAGTTCATGCATAATCAAATTATTTGTCGGAAGACTTGAGCGGATCAGCGATAAAAAAGTGAGACACAATTTGTCTCTCTGATTTTTTCTTATTCAATCAAATATTTTTATAAGAGAAATACCACATCTATCTATCTATCTATCTATCTTGTTTAATGCCCTTCTTCATCATCGAATGAATGTGTTTCTACATTTTTCTGCTTTATGTGTGGAGATAACCTGTTTGTGACTAGTTTTTCTCCGTGTGTTTTTACTTGTGATCTTGTATGTGTTTATCAAAATCTAGTAATGAAAATAGATTTTTGCTCTGACACATAGTATTATATTATGTCGAAGAAAGCCTATTTTACAGATCTTTAATAAGTGCACACACACACACACACACACACACACACATATATATATATATATATATATATATATATATATATATATATATATATATGTTAATAAGTTGTATATCCATCATTAATTTGAATCACTTCTTACTATTTATCCGGTAACTTGTTTCTTTTCAAGGAAAATTCTGTTTTTTTCTATCTGAAGATGGTTGCCACAAATGTTTTTACCTGATATTTTTGAGATAAACTTTTGACGTTCACAATATTTTGTAAAAATATAATCTAAATCCCCAAAAGTTTAGTTCTGAATATTGATATAAATGAATTTGTGTTAAGTAACATATATTGATATATATATACATATACTCAAACACGTATATTTTTATATATTTATACGCATATACTAATGACAAATCATGCCCGTGCACACACACATACACACACGCAAATGTATTAGCTTTCGTTTGTTTACATTTTGTGCAATCGGATACCAGAGTGCTCAATTCGTTTGAAGACTTTTGCATTACGTCGTTGGCATTTGTTAATTACTTCAACAGAGGGCTCAAACTTCGGGATCAATGATCTGTAACCTATTGAGAGGAAACAATTGGATTTGATCAATGTATATTTCTTAATATAATCTTTTTCATGTCAATGTATATAGCACCACTAAAAGAGTCAATGCATACAGCACCATGAAAAATGTTTCTTCACTAAATTGTAATATTTGTGAAACTTGCAATATATATATATATATATATATATATATATATATATATATATTTATATATATATATATATATATATATATATATATTGGCTGTTTCACAACATCATTTATAAATATTGAAACTTATTTTCGACAAATATTCCTTACTCAGTGTGAATTTTTCATCGGAATAAAAGTTTTCTCCCGATTTGACAACAGCGATGTACATATTTATAGCCAATGTAAACATTATTTCCTGACTTTAATGTTTTTACATCAATTCTATCTTTTTCTTTCAATTTTTGTCACTCAAAATAAATTGACGGAAGCACACTGAGTAACCTAAAAGTGTTGTTTTTTTACCATCGGAAGAAAAAAGGTTCCGACAATTATTAGAATAAATTAGAATACAATGAAATAAATATATCCGATTTTCTTCCTGTTTGAAAGACACTTTATTCATAGATCCTTGTTGATTCTGTCTGTTGTGAGCTCAGCCGGCTTTTCCTACACCGTAATAGGCGTGGTTTTTAATTTAAGCGATGGTCTATATATTAAAGTAACACTCAGGTCGTGTATTCATTTTCATTCAGTTCTCCTGGCTACGTTGGTAATCATTTGACGTTCACTCTTCATTCATTTTCTACTCAACAAATTCTCTCCACTGCAGCATGACCAACGTAAGTATAGAGTTGTACTTAACGACTTTCTTAACAGTTGTATATGATTATCTCCCTTGGTCAATCTTTTTCTTTCTTCACTATTCATTTCTACTATTTCTGTTTGTATATCAGACGTTGTGAAAAATAATGAGAAAATAATTTGTAATTCTCATATTATTTCTCTATTCCATACGTATGATCTGACCTTTATCACAGATTAGAGATGAGTGTTGATAATTTCAATTAGAGGCTTAAAAATTGAATAGTTATGAACATTTAATTCCAAAAGAAAATTCGAGATATTTCGAGACTTTTATAAAATTATTATTTGACAAAATATTTTTTAAAAATAGATCATTATACAGATAAAACTGATTTTTTATGTGTCTTTATTATTAGCTTGAGTTCAATTCTTTTTTATTTCAGTTATACGTTTTCTCCGCCGTTTTCTTATGTGAAATGATGTTGCTTGTATCGGGTGCCCCACTGTCGACCAAATGTAAAATACCGTCTGATCTGAATATTCACTATGAAACATTGACCGCTGCAACAATTGGAAACAAATTCTTAATGCCGGCTGAATATATTTCGTCGTCTGCTAACCAGACATTACACCGAGGAGTAACAACATGTCCCAAGACATTACCAACCAGTGGCGAGATGAAGGATCGATCCAGTTGCCCATGGTATACCAAAGTGATCACAGATTCTACACTGTACCCATCAGCTCGATCGGAGGCCGTGTGTCGTTGTCGTGATTGTATTGGATCTGATGGGATGCACAATTGTGAACATGTCTACAGCGAAATGTTATTCCTTCAACGTACGTCTGTTTGTGTGGATGGACTGTTTGTCTATGAACCGATAACAAAACACATCTCAACAGGATGTGTGTGTGCTCACAAAAGGATCATAAAGAATCCTTCCAACACTGATTACGATATGTAAGGGAAAGAAAAACCTTCTAAAATCTTGTGTTCACCTGCCAGTACAGACAGCAATGTTATGTACTTTCATTTCAATATGAAAAATATCAGTTGATCATTATATGGTCGTTTTTTTTATGTCATAAAGTCGTCCAGATTTATTAATCAAAACTTCAATATTCTCATCCCTTGATCTATCACACCTTTGTTTCCATTCAATATTGAAGCTCTACCGATTGTTCTGAGGACATCTTTTTTATATAATGTTTTAGTAAGGAAATGATAATTTTATTTGTAAATATATAGCTTTCATATATTTAAACATATAGGAATGTAAAATTATTTGTTGAATGTTTGAACATATTTATAGAATTCCTTTAATTCTCCATCAACCATTTCATTTCTTTTAATTTTTTCTGAGAAATAAAAAATATATCCTATAAGTGTGTTGTTTGTCTTGATTTTACATTTTCATTCCGTTCTTTATAAATGTGATGTTATTTTTCATAGATTTGATGATTGTGAATAAGTTTTAATACAATTATTCTTTATTGGATTTATTAATCAAAATTATATATGCATATATGATGACTTTAATATTCTATCCATGATTTTATCGAAATTTTAACTCCCTTTTATTTCTCTCATAATTTGATCGATCACCTTTTTTAAATTCAATAAAGAACGTTCTGTTTTTTATTGTATGTAGTAGATTTTTTGTATTAATTTGTTATATAGAAGTAAGAATCTTATTTGTAAACATATAGGGAAAAAATAAATAGTAAAAACGACGTATGTCTATTGAAATCTTTTTCAATATATATATATATGTATATTGTTAGGGGACCTTTACGTACCCATAGATGGACCCTTCCAAATCCTATATTAATTGAGAGCCAAGTATCTTGTTACCTCAATACATCCTTAAGGCGCCTCTGGTGGTGTAATGGTTAGCAAGCTCGACTAGCAAACCTACACGAGTGAGTTCGAGTCTCATTGGGTGCCCCTTTCATATGGCCTTGTGCCACATCTAAGCAAAAAGCTTAGTAAATTACTACCTCAATACATCCTTAAACTTATACCGTGTTCCGAGTTATCTTTTTGTGGTCTCAAACTGGATCCACATCAATTGGCGACGAGGATCCGAGGCTACGTACTCAGGTAAAAGGAAAGAAAAACCCCCAGTTGATTCATACATCAACTGGTGACAAGTATTCGTGATTACATACTCAGGCAAAAGCCAAAACAATGCCAGTTGATTCACACATCAACTGACTAACGAGGATTCGAGTTTACGTACTCTTGCAAAATTCCAGTGGATTTATACATCAACTGTTGAATTAGACAAACGAGGATTTCAAATCTAGAAAAACCTAGTTGATCTCAAATCAACAGGCGACCAGGAATCTCGTGCATAAAAGCTACCCCTCCTCGAAATTACCGAACAATATTCTCGAAAAATAAAACCAGTTTGTGCTAAACAGATAAATCAATTTCAACTAACACTAAAAGCAGCCGACTCTTACGAACTAAGTCCAAGCTCCCCGCCATTGAAAAAGTGCCGACAAATTTCATAGTACCTCAGTTAAAGAAAAAATCCTGCTTTAGTTGAAATAATAGCCTCAAATAAATTTTGACATCATACCAGTAAATGCTTTTTTGGTAAAAACAAGTGTGGAAAAAATTACTAAATGGTCACATGAATATTGTGGAACAGCGGTATTTTAAAGAAAAAAAAAAAGGAAAAATCTTAACTAAATTTTTCTAATTTTCGTTGTCCCTCCTCTTTTGGTTACGTGTAAAATACCCGTAATTACTGTTGTTTTATTGGGTCTGCTCTCTCTTCTTCGACATAAAAATTCGTTGTCACTTTTTTCATTGGATATTACAAAAATTTCTGTAATCCAATAATGGAGGACTTCCAGAAAATAACTGTAAAAATGACGGAACTGCAGGTACAGCAAAAAAAAAACAAAAAAACAAAACAAAACAAAAAAAGAACTACAACCAAATGGGAGATTTACTATTAAAATCGTTAAACGGCACCAAAACGTCTGAGAATTATATTACTATGTACAGTAGCATAGAAACTTTTGAGTATGTGCCAGAAAACAATAAAACCTTTGATGCTTTCTACAGACGATGTGAAAACGTATTTAACGTGGACTGCAAAGAATGGTCAAACGAAAAAAAAGGTACTTTTATTACTCAGGAAATTGGGTACAACGGAACTCAGTAGGTTTGTTGATTTCATCCCCCCCCAATAAAGCAATGGATCTGGAGTTCTCAGAGACAGTTAAATTATTATCTGAACTATTTGGGCCGAACACAACACTTTTTCATAAGAGGTGGAAATGCCTTAATATATGTAAGGAAGATCAGCAAGATTATTTGACGCTTGCGGCGACAGTGAATAAACACTGGAACAATTTCAAGTTAGCAATTTTAACCGCAGTCGTCTTCAAACGTCTTATTTTAGCGCAGGGTTTGATCTTAAGCGAAGACGCTGAGATTAGACGCTGTGTGTGAACTAAACTAGAGATCGAACAAGGTTTGACCTTAAAAAAAATTCGCTGAGGGTTGCCAAAGGGTAGTATCCGTAAAAAGTAACTCTAAAACTATAGAGGAATTGAGAGTTGCTCATATTAAAAAAAATCAAGTGCAAACCGACACGCTATTCCCCATAGAAATAGAAATGTAAAGTTGCACGACCAAATATTTACGACAAACAAAGTACGAATAGACGAAAAATCCACCACCACGACCATGTTATGTGTGTGGTGACCCACACTGGATGAGGTTTTGTCCAGCAAAAAAGAAGAAAACCTGTAAAAACTGTGGTAAAGTTGGCCACGAAGTAACACGTTGTTGGTATGCCAAAAAATTGAGGAAATCCAGAAATAAAATAAGACAAACACAGGCAGGCGATAAGAAAGACGGGAATTTACGCAAATGTGTAACGGTTCAAATCTTTAACAAGGCAGTAAAAGTCTAGCTTGACTCGGGTTCCGACCTTTCGATAATACATTTGCCTACATGACGACGTCTAAACATGCCAGCTTTACTGAGAACGAAAACGACAGCCCGTTCAGGAACAGGTGATAGTATAAACATTTTGGGTGAAGTTGTTCTCACTGTAACTTTGAATGGAATTACAAAGAGACTCATACCATTTGTGCTAAAAAACACAATCTATTCAGTAGAGACTGGATTGAAAAATTCAACCCTTGGGACTGTCCTATGAGCACGTTCTGCCGTAAATTACAAAGTCCAATTACTAACACTGAAAAATTAAAACAGGAACTTAAACAAAATTTCCCTGAGATATTTTCAGGTGGTCTAGGGAAATGTACAAAAATTAAAGCACAGTTCCAGGTAAAGAACAATGCCCAGCCCATATTTAAAACAAAGCAAAACGTCAATTTTGTGGCTCGAGAGCAAATAAATGAAGAACTGGACAGGTTGGAAAAAGCAGGTATCCCGTCTAAGACAGATTTCAGCGAGTGAACTGCGCCAACAGTCTATGTGAGGAAAATATCTAATCAAATTAGGGTTTGCGCCGATTTTTCAACAGGGTTGAATCAAGCACTAATAGACCACCACTATCCACTTCCTAGCCCTAAAGAGATATTTGATATACTCAATGGTGGCAAAATCTTTTCAAAAATAGATTTATCGGACGCATATCTTCAAATCAAAAGATATGCCAGCCCCAGACAACGTCCAAGCTCCGCAAAGCTTTCTTGGCTTGGTAAACTTCGCCCAAGTATTAAAAACATTTATAATGTAATGGCTCATCTCAACGAACTTATTAAGAAAGACAAAACCTGGAGTTGGACACCAGAATGACAAGCTGCATTCGAAAAAAATAAGAGACACTCACGTCTGAACTCTCTCTCTCACTCATTATGATCCCAAACTTGATATAATAGTAGCAAGCGATGTCAGCACTTATGGCATTGGAGCCTGCATTTTACCCAAGCTACCAGACGGAACAAGGAAATCTATTGCGCATGTATCTCGATCATTACTACCCGCGGAAAAGCAATACTCACAGATAGAGAAGGAAGAATTGGGCATAAGTTTTGCTGTGACTAAGTTCCACAGATAACTCCACGGCAGACAGTTTACACTACAGATGGATCATAAACCGCTGTTGTCGATTTTCAGTTCAAAAAAAGGTTTACCGGTATACACCGCCAACAGACGTCTACGTTGGGGTACCATACTACTGAACTACAATTTCAAGATTGAGTACCTGTCTTCTAAAAACATCTGTCATGCCGACGGGTTATCCCGATTGTTCCTAAGAACACCAGAGTATTCGAGGATTCAATTATCGCAACGTTAAGAACTAACTGTGAAATAAAGAATATGATCGTGGATACTATAAGAGAGTTCCACGTCACACTTGCAGACATTAAAAGGAAGGCTCTGAAGGATGACTTTATCCATACTACAAAGAATCAAATCTATAATAAAGATCCTAAAGTGCCACAGGTTTTTTCCCTTTGTGACGGTGTCCTTTTATATAACGACAGGGTGGTGATACCTGGCAGTTTGCAGAAAAAAATCATATGGGCCTTCTTGGGAAAAAACGCGCCAAAAGCCTTATGCGTAGTTACGTCTATTTGTCGCACATGGATAAGAACATAGCAGAAATGGTTAATTCATCTAAAGTTTGCGCACTCGCAGCTAAAGTGCCAACAGTTACGTGCAAAACGTGGCCGAAACGGCCCAGCCGTGGCAAAGGATTCACGTCGACTTCGCAGGTACTTTGGATGAGCAGTACTACCTCATTGTCGTCGACAGCCGCATTAAATGGCTGGATGTTTAAAAATGCAGAAAAGCCTATCACAAATTGCCCGATAGGGTCCCTACACGAACTAATTGCCTGCTTCGGCGTAGTTGATAGTGTAGTTACGGACAATGCGACGCAATTCACGTCTAATGAACTTGAGCAATTCTGCGATACGTATCAGGTGAAGCACATCACGACTCAGCAATACCACCCAAGGTCAAAATGACAGGCGGAGAGATTTGTGGACATCTTGAAGAGGGCTCTGAAAAAGACACAAGACACCTCGACAGATAGGACGCTGCAACAGTTCCTGCAGGTGTACAGAATAACGCCTAACCCAAACACACCTATGGGACGCTCGCCCACAGACACTATGTTCGCTAGAAAAATAAGATCAGTGTTTGACGAACACATTCTAAGGCAAGTAAGATTTTAAAAGACAGTCACCTTTCCTAAAAAAACATTTTGGGAAGTGGGCACAGTAAAACAAAGAGTGGGAAAACTAGTTTATATTATCCAAGGCCCCAAGAACATACATTAAGCTCCATCTCAATCAATTGACAAAATGTCGAGTTAATGATTTAAACGTTTCACTACCACAAATTTGAGAAGAGCCAATTAAAATTATATTCGAGAAGTTTGACCTCGACGCACCCAGGCTTCTTCCGAGGTTAGACGTTCTAACAGAAAAGAAAATTTACAGATCCCCAGAGCGTCGATCCAAAAAGAAGAAAATACGAAACAGCTTTTCTTTTCTGCAGAAAAAAAAACCCTCTTGGAAGCGGGGTGTTATGGAACCGTTACCTACGCAATGACGGACACTTCCAAATCCTATATTAATCAAGAGCCAAGTACTCTCGTTGGTGGGTCGTGTCGTGTGAGATTGGATAGAGACTGACAAGTAAACCTAGTTTACGCCACGACTTTGCTCTGTATCTTGTTACTTCAATATATTCTTAAACTTATACCGTGTTTCGAGTTATCTTTTCGCGGTCCCAAACTGGGTCCACACATACACATACACATACACACACACACACACATATATATATATGAATTATAACATAAATATCGCGTACACAATTATGGAATTAGAAAAGTGATATTTTTTAGTTTCTTTTGAGATTTATTCCGATAAAATGAGCGTTTTGGTTTTATATTTACTTTTGAAATAATCAGATATATCATAGAATATAAAAGAATGTTAAAGCATCAGAATTCTGCTCGTTTTTTTTAATAAATGATTTGTTTCCTATAAATCTTTTGTTCGTTGCTTTTTAATTTTTAATTTTTATATTTTGAGTGTGTCAAAAGTTTTCCAGTATTTGGTAGTGGGTTGTTTATTATGTAATGTATCATGTGATGAAAACAGTTCAATCGGAGGAAAATAGCTGCTCTAGTTGGTTGTTGATTTGTAGTTTATGTATTGGCATGTTGTAAATTGCTTCCTTCTGTGGTTGATGTGAATGCTGAATAGATGAGAGTTTAACGTAGTCTAATTTGAGTTTGAACATGGCTATGAGACCATGAAGCAACCAAAACCAATTGAAAGCAAAAATATGCTAAAGGTGAAGTTACAATTGATCACAACATGTTTCAAGAAATTTTGACCACATTGCAAGATCAGGAAAAGTTAGATAAACATAAAACCGTAGATTCCGAGTTCGTGCTGCAAACTATAGGAGCAAAACAGGCTAGCTGCCCTTAGGGAGTCTCTGGCGAAATTGGTCAAGTTATCGATCTCGACCAAAACATCTGTAGCTATCGAATTGTAGCTCACGTTAGGAAAAATACTGGAAAGCCTTTGACACACAGACGCGCACGCGCGTGTGTGTACATGTAAGTTTTAAAATCCGAGTTTTTCCTAAAGTAGTTTCCTTCCCACTGCTAAACAGTCCAGTCTGCCGAAGTAATTTGCCAAAACTGGGAATTAGCACGAAGTGAAACATGCTGCCTGTCCTGTCAAGAAAGGAGACGCTAATAGTTATGGTGTCAAGAATTTAAATCCAAAACAAGGCTATTTGCATTTCACATATCTTTAATATTCTTGGGAATGTTTTAATCCAATTCTTCAATCTTCTCTCAGTTATAGGTAAGTTGTTGGGCAAACTGTTTTCTTTACCCAAGGTATGCTGACCAGTCTAAGAGAAGGAAAAGCTTTGAATTAAACAGTAGTACTACGCTTAACAACTGACCATGTGTCATATCCTGTTGGGTAAATTCAGCCATCTTGTCCAGGATTTGAAGTTAGGTCATCGAATCCATTTCTTCCGATGTTAACCGCAACGTCACGGATACTTCAATATACAGACACAGACTCAGAGAAACACACACAAACACACACGCATATAAATACGTATATGGTGCGTGGTGAGTGCGTGTTTGTATATGATTTATAGAATACATTTACGTGTGTGTGTTTGTGTTTGCACGTACATATGTTTAGGTATGTAGATGCTTGAGGGTAATATGTAAGAATTTTCAATATATTTATTATTCGCCTTGAGCTACCGAAACTGTGTTATCACCCTGGATGGCGGCTGATGAGGCTAGGGTATCGCACGTGCTTCCACACGTTGTATGATGAAAAAAAAAAAATTTATTATTCGAATAATTAACGGAAATGTTGTCGATCGGGAATTTCAAGTTGACTATTTTTCTCTGTTATGTTGATTCCCGGGAATCACAATGACGTTGTGATTGGACAATTCTTATGACGTAATGATAACGTCAGAAAACCGAAAAGAATAAAGTTTCTTTTGATTTCATAACTTTTTGTAATCCGGAAAGAATTATGTGTAATTTTTATTGGAACATCGGTTATTTCAGTAGCAAATAGTTTGGAAAAGTATTAAATGCATTATCTTTATGGAGAAATATTTGAAATGCCTTTTTCTTTGAATACTAACCTCTTTTAGTTTCTGATTTGAAATGTTTTGCAAATTCCTATTATTTTCTGTGAGAGAATAACTTGAGAGAATAAATACAGGTCACAATTATTTATTCCTAAACTTCTGCACACATAAAAATAACCTCAAGAACTTATTTTACTGGGATCTGTGGTAGATTTAATCCAGTTGTATCCAGCATAAGTCAAATCAATAATAATCTTTGTTTTTTTTTAAATCTATATTTAGTTTTCTTGGTTTAGGAAACTTAGTTGATTATTTAATGCGGAAGCTATTTTTATCGAAGAACAACAGTGATACTTTTTAACGCATAGCTGGGGGGAGGGGATAATACCTTCCTTGAATGTGTTAGTCTGACTGTAAATGGATTAGCGCAACTAGAGTTCGAACTCGCTTATATCGAATTCGTAGTCCAGTACTTTAGTCACTACCTCACGGGGACTACTTCGTTGCTTATATGTCTATTTTAAAACACTTACATTCAGATCAGGGTAATTACATTGATCCATTTTGTCATATTAAACATTTAAAAGATATTTGATTCCAAATCTTCATCAAGTCGTACTGACTCTCTCTCTATCTCTCTTGTTGTGTCTGTCTTTCTGTCTGTCTGTCTGTCTCTTTCTGTCCATCAATTCATATCGAGCATCGATCCAGTTTCTGTATGGAGCTGGTTAATGTAATTTTTTGAAGCGCTGCCTAAATTGGTGAGTCTGAGGGTAGTAGTCCTAATTTGTTAAGCAGTGCCCAGCAAGTCTTGTTCGTCTTACTCTGCTGGTTTGTGAGATGGGAGGCAGGTAGTCGTATAAATGCTTCCAGGATTAGTACAAAACAGCATGGAACATTCTTGTGTAGGTGCCATCTAGCTTTTTTTTACATGCTTTTCGTTAGTGACCATGTGGTGCAAACAAACAATAATACTGACTCGGCTAATGGTTCGATGAATTCCCGTTTTATTTTATCAGAGAGATCAGATCTCCTAATGATCAATAACCTGTCAATTGCAGTTCATGCCTTTCCTATGCCTACGCTGATATCACTTTCAGTAGATGAGATATTGTTACCGAGCTGTGTTCACTGTTCTTGTTGTTTTAGAAGCTTATCATTTAATGTGCAGATGACTCCATCTTGCTTAAAACACATTAACTCTATTTTATCAGAATTCACGTAGGGAAAATTTTCTTGAAATTTTAAGGAATCTAAAAGATGATATGATTAAATTAGGTGTCTGTTTATTTTAAAGGCATGTAGGACAGAAAAGAAAATAAGTTTAAAGGAAATTTTACGCGAAAAGATGGTATTTTGAAATGATTTTATATGTGTTACAAATATATAACACATTTCAAAAATGAAATGATGTTAAATTTTCTGAAACAAACCCTATTTGAATAAATGAATTATTAAAAATGATATACCAGTAGTAAACTTGGAAGTAGTAAAAAATCAGAAAAATTTCAAGATATATATATATATATATATATATATATATATGTATGTAATTTATTCTGTGCTTTGTAACTTTTAAATTAATACATACTTAGGTATATATGCATCCTGTGCATATGTGTCTGCTATTTCTGTTTTTCTGTGTGCATATATATCATATACTCGTGCATGGTTGCATTACTTAGACTCTAAATATTTAGAGAAAAAGTGAGATGGAAATTACATAACGATTCTACGTTCTGTTTTGAACAAGTTTTAGAAATAACAGTGCACAAAAGCACTGTTATACTACCTCATACTTCTCATCTCACAAACCGTTCAAGTCAGTCAAACATGATATATTGAGCATTGGTGAAGAAGGACAAGATCGTAAGTGATATTCTCATATGGACTCCTACACACGGACACACAAGGGTTTGTCGAACAGTGAAAATCTACAGATATCAGTTCTGAGCGGACAGTGGATGCTGTCTCTTTCTCTTCCTCCTGTCACTGTTATTTTCAATATATATATATATATATATATATATATATAAGTTAGTCGAGGGTGATCCGAAGGATCTTTTTTTCAATTGCTAGTACACCGAGGTGTAAGGGATGTTGCTACTCCATTCCCTGGATTGGTCCACTTTACACTTAATCCACACTTTATAATTCTGAGTGTTAAGTCAGGCAGCATCAAGTATCATTTTTGAGTCTTTGGTCTGACTCGACCTGGGATTGAACCCCGGTTTCCCGGACCCTTAGCGAATAATCTATTCATTAGGATAATGGCCTGGTTATATATATATATATATATATATATATATATATATATATATATATATATATATATCCCTGCATAAGCAGGATTCGACACAAGGTCAAATTTAAGAGGAGTTTAAAAGATCTGAATTCAGATTTTTCCTTTTTTTCCTAGACTGATCCCTCTACCAAGGTCAAAAAGCTAGTCTGCCCCTCTATTTACCCATAGCTGTAGGGAAAATAGTTGCATTTATAAATTACTACATATTTTATCGATGTGAAATGCAAACAGCCGGGTGGATGATTTGAAATCTTGTCGCCGTGTTCAAAACCGTGACGGTAAAGATTAAACCCCTCACACACAGCCACGCGCATTGCGTCATAAGAATAAGGAAGACGTATTTATGTTATTCTTAGGTTGAAGATCTCATATTGGTTCATTGCACCCAGTGAGAATGGAATTACTTCTAATAATAGAATCATTGCAAATAATTACTAAAAGGAAATTCTAACCCAGCATCTTCTTCTCTTCAACCAGCATTTTCGTCATTCCATCTTTGGCAATATATACGATGTAAAATGCTTCTATATGTTCCCTTAAATCTATCTAATTTCTACCACAAAAACTGATGAGATTAAGACAAAAAAAATCTTTGACGTAAACCATCTGGAGTTTTTGAGTAGAAGATAATTCGGTCTAATTTGTATTCACAACTTTTCAGATTTGTAGATTGTTCATTTTTGTAAGAACTGCTTCAGTTCTTATAAATACTTTTTCAGTAATTTTGAATGCAAAAAAGTATCTATCAAATAATTTCCATCACATTACATTTTATTAGCCTTTTTGATAATATGGTTTCCTCTATATAATCGGAAACCCAATAGCAAAATAGTTTTTTGTCTTTTTTTTCATTGTTTGGATGCCACAACACAAAATGATGTGTAAAACATCTATCATTGAAAAATCAAAAGCTCAAACAAAATAAAAAACCAAGAAATATCTGTCATGTGGAGTTTAAAATGGCTTGCCGTTTTTACTTTCGACTCTAAAATTATAAGAAATGCCCTACAATAATAAAAAGAATTTCATCTGTGATTTGTATCAGTTTGGAAAGTATTAAATAAGTTTGGATAATCATTATTGAAGATATATGTATTTTCATTAGCAGTAACGATTAACATAATCGGACACTTTTTGGAAATAAATTGATTATGGCATTTTGTTTTTAATAAATAAAGATTTAAATACAATAAACAATTTTTTAAAGAAAGGATTCATCTATATTTGTATTTGAAATTTATCATATTTATCAAAAGAAAACCTTATTTTTGAAGAAATAAAAAACCCTCAAAAACAAGACAAACAACCAATTTGTGGCAAAGAAATATTAAATTTCTGTAAGAAAAGTTGAATTGAAAGAAATGGTCGATTTCATTTAATCTCAATCACAAAACTTGGGATAAGTTAAATTACTTGAAAGTCTTCTTGATTTGTTCCAATAATTTTAACATATCGGAATTTTGTGATTTGATACATCTTATTTTTTGAGCAATAAAAATATTAAAGAAGGTTCATTTTATTAGAAACAACTAGTATTATTGATAAAACATTATATTTTTGCCGATAATTCTGTTTATGACATTGATCTCATGATATATACGTATATGAAGATGTAACAAAATAGGTTTCCATATATGTGTATGATATATATTCGCTCATTTATGTCTATTGTGACGGCAAATTGACTAAAAATCCCAAAGCGGGACTTTATTTTCGCACGTGTGAAGACGGGGCAGGTTGGCACTTGATCCCCTATAGAATAAGTCCTCGTTCAGAGTTTTTCTCTCAGGCATATAAGACTTGGCATATTACGTGAGGGATCAATTTAGAGCCAGACTGACCGCCGCTGGCAAGGGGTTCCAAATTTCCTACTATCACACACCCACCAGGCCGCTAAACTTCTTCCCCCTAGACAAACAGAAGATATGAGCCTATAGGTTTTAGTCGTAATAATATTATATTGTAGTAGTCGGCAACTCCGGTTTCCCGTGTGATATTTTAAAGGAATTAATAGGACAATTCTAAGCAAGGCAACATAAGGCGAATAGAAGTTAAAAAGGAAATGTGACAACAACAAATTCGTAGTAGAACGGCAAAGAACAACATAGACCACATGGTAACATAAAAATACATGAATTCCTTTACTACAGTTATATACACTTTCAAAGTGTCAAAACATATAATAATTGGACAGTCCACTAATATAAATGTCTTTTCTTGACTTTTGTCTTTCTTCAAATTGAGAGAGAGAGAGAGAGAGTGGTATACAAAATTTGGGTACAAAGGAAAATGGCCCCAAAGTTACTTATCTTATTTTTCGACGGGGTTCCACTGGAGAATCTTTCTTCTTTCACGGGCTAATAGACTTTGTTCTATTTTTTTTACACTGGCTTGAAGAACCTGGGGTCCTTCGTGTCTCAGTAATTCTTTTGTCTTCCACCCGGAGTAAAATGGCTATGGTTCGTCCGCCCGCTACGAACCCTGCTCAAAAACTCATTTTCTTATTATGTACTTCCGCTGAGGGAAAGGGGTCCCCACTTCCGTTTTGAGGTCCCAGCCAATCATTTGGCTTCTCTCTTCTCCCTTTTGGTGTCCGGCGACCTGGGTAAGGTCACCAAGTACCAACATCTGTTTATCCCCTCTGTGACCCACATTCTCCCTTAACGGTCACTTTTTTTTGACGGCTAGATACTGCTAATTCAACGGGAGGATAGTATTAATTTTATCTCCCTCCTCCCAGTGGGATATCGCGTGACACTATATATATAAAGATATGAAAAGCATCTATCTCTATAAAATGATATAAAATATCCTGACCGTACAATGAGCAAGAGAACATTGAAAATAAATTAAAACTCTCTGATAGATGAAAGGATGGGAGAATTGAAAAAACAATTGAAATGTTGGTTAACGAATCTGGATTAACATCGAAAAAGTACACAACAAAAAAGACTATATAATTGAAAAGAAGTCATACTTGAAATTTTGATTAAGGAAATAGATTCACATCTTTAAGTTACACAATAAAAAAGACCATATAATGATCAACTGATATTTTTCATATTGAAATGAAAGTACATAACATTGCTGTCTGTACTGGCAGGTGAACACAAGATTTTAGAAGGTTTTTCTTTCCCTTACATATCGTAATCAGTGTTGGAAGGATTCTTTATGATCCTTTTGTGAGCACACACACATCCTGTTGAGACGGGTTTTGTTATCGGTTCATAGACAAACAGTCCATCCACACAAACAGACGTACGTTGAAGGTACAACATTTCGCTGTAGACATGTTCACAATTGTGCATCCCATCAGATCCAATACAATCACGACAACGACACACGGCCTCCGATCGAACTGATGGGTACAGTGTAGAGTCTGTGATCACTTTAGTATAACACGGGCAACTGGATCGATCCTTGGTTTCGTCACTGGTCGGTAATGTCTCAGGACATGCTGTTTCTCCTCGGTGTAAAGTCTGGTTAGCAGACAACGATATATACTCAGCCGGCATTAAGAATTTGTTTCCACTTGTTGCAGCGGTCACAGTGGATAATCAGATCAGATGGTATTTTACATTTGGTCGACAGTGGGACACCCGATACAAACAACATTATTTCACACAAGGAAACGTCTGATAAAAGAAAAACTGAAAGGAAAAAATTAAACGTCCAATATAAACAAATAGAAAATCAGATTCATTTGAGTACTGATTCATTTTGATAAAATATTTTATTAAATTATTTTGTTTTTAGATAAAAATTAAGTAAAACAAAGTAGAATAAATAATAAGGAGAAGTAATAAGCAGGAATTCAGATTTTTGTAATTACCATTTTTCTTTAAACAACTTATTGTCGACTGATATATAATTTTTCTTTAAAATAGAATTGAATATATTTTCTCTAATAGTCAGTTCGCTGCAGTTATGAGATCTTCATCACATGATATATACATAATAAAGAACCCACTAGCAAATGCTGGAAAACTTTTGACACACTCAAAAACTGACAAAAATAATTTGAGTTATCATTTTAAATAAATTATATTCTAATTTATGTATGAAAACATGGAATTTTGTCTGCTATAATCATAATTATCAATTGCATAATTATAACTGTCGATTTTATAATTACAATTATCCATTCTCAACTATTTTCTTTCATCCATTCGGACACTCTATGGCTGATACATTATAAAAATGTGGGAATAAAATTCATAAAATATCTAAGCATTCAAACGAGAAATGTAAACTTAGGTAAAAAGCTATATCCACCAAGGGAGATAACTTTAAAAGCTGTAAAATATGAAAAGAATCATGTTGAAGTAGATAGAACTGGTTCAGTAAGCAGTGAATGATGAGATAAATTATCAACAAGTCAAAGAGTAAGTAACAATTTTGACAGAATAGTTGAATGAGAATGATAACTTAGTCCATGTCTTAAGTCAATATATATATATATATATATATATATATATATATATATATATATATATTCCCTGTAAGGTAAGGGGATATAATGGCACACCTTATTAGTGAAGGGAAAACCGGACAAGCTCAGAAAACAGAGACACAACGACAAGGATATAATAAATTCGTTTGACGTACAAAGAAACTCAACAATTCTATTGACAGAAGGTTACTGAGTATTATCAAGATTTATTTAAAACTATCGGAAATTGTTTTTTCTTCTTGAAAAAAGGAAGCAACATTATTGGAATAATTTATTTCCTAAATTTCTTTGATTTTCACGTAAAAAAAAAAAATAGATAAAAGATTTAAAAAATCACGCGGTAAAAATGATTTAGCATGCTGATGGATTTAGCATGCTGATGAATTTGTGCCAAATGACACACACACACACACACACACACACACACACACACACACACACACACACATATATATATATATATATATATATATATATATATATATATATGTATATATATTGGCAGCATTTCTTCATTAAAACATATTTTTTGTCTACATATTTTTTGTTGATCCTTTTGTATTGCCGTATTGCTCTTATTGCGTAAAAGGGAATTTGAAGTTTTGAAATGATCTGCATTACTTCACGTTGGTTAGCACTCATTTTTACGCGACTACAATAAACCGGGACATTGGCCCAGCGGTTAGAGTGTTCGCCAATGGCCCGGGAGACCTGGGTTCAATCCCAGGTCGAGTCATACCAAAGACTTTAAAAATGGTACTTGATACCACCTTGCTTAACACTCAGCATTATAAGGTACGGTTCAAGGGTAAAGTGGAGCAATCCTGGGAATGGAGTAGCGCCCTCCCCTACACCTTGGTGTAGTAGCTATCGAAAAGGGAGCCTTCGGGTCACCCTCGACTATGGTCGCTAACTTTACTTTTACAATAAGCGTACGTATAGTGTGGGTGTTGTTTTTTTTCTTTTTTATTCTAATTTCATATATATACGAGGATCATTAAATAAGTTTCCAGACTTTTTTCGTATGGACACTTTTATTGATAGTACATACATGAAACTCTAGTCCCCTTCAATGTAATCGCCTACGGGTGCAATGTACTTGTTGTACCGTTCCAACAACTTCTGTAAGGCCCCATGGAAGTCGTCTTGTGTGAGCGTGTCACTGACCTTCGTCACAGCCTCTTTCATTTCCTCAATTGTCTCATAACGAAAGCCTGAGAGCTTAGGGAATAACCAAAAGTCAGGGAACACGGTCTGGACTATAGAGAGGCCGAGGAACTGTCTTGATGCCCATCTTGCTCAAATAGTCTGTGACAAGGATGGAGTTGTGGACTGGTGCATTGTCCTGCTGGAAATGCCACTGACCCGATTTGAAGAGTGTTGGCCTCTTCCCAAGGAATCTCTTCCTGAACCCCTTTAAAACCTCAACATAGTAACCCTAACCCTAACCGTTTGGCCAATCAACTCTGGTGTATTGACTTCCTTACTCCTCCAACACCTCTTATCATCTCTCACAGACTCCCTGCCTTCCTTGAATCTCTTATGCCACTCCAAAACTAATGCTCGTTTCATGCAAAATGATCCAAAAGCAGTCTGAAGCATTCCATACGTTTCTCTGGCATCATTTTTTCCAAGTTTAAAACAGAATTTTATTGCATATCGTTCTTCAAAAGTGTCCTCACGTCCAGATTTCATTTTTGAAATTCACCAGCTGTGACAATCAGGTTTTAGTAGGGTGTATTCCAATAGCTGCTGTAGCTGTTCATTTGAATCTGAAATCATGAAAATTGGTCAGTCATCTCATAAGATGTATAGCAATAACATACTGAATTTTCCCGAGTCTACGACAATTTTAAATGCCTGTTAAAAAAAAGTCTGGAAACTTATTGAAGGCACCACGTATATATATGTATATATAAATGTTTAATCAAATAAGACCTACTGTATCTATAGGAAACATAAGGAGTTTTGTGGACTCCCCTCAACACGTGATTGTTTTATACGTATTCTTAATTCAGTCCATGCAAAATCAAATGATTGTAGGAAGACTTGAGCGGATCAGCGATAAAATAGGGAGACACAAAGTGTCTCTCTTTTTTTCTCTTATTTAATCAAATATTCTTATAAGAGAAATACTCCATCTATCTATCTATCTATCTATCTTGTTTACTGCCCTTCTTTATCGTCGATTGAATGTGTTTCTACATTTTTTTGCTTTAGTTTTTCTCCGCGTATTTTTACTTGTGAGCTTGTATGTGTTTCTCAAAATCTAGTAATGAAAGTAGATTTTTGCTTTGACACATAGTATTATTTTATGGCTAACTTGCCTTCACTTACATAATTCCAATAGGTGTACATATATATATATATATATATATATATATATATATATATATATATATATATATATATATATATATTCTAATTTTAATCAGCAGTTTATCCATGATTATTTTGAATCTAGTCTTGCTATCTATCAGGTAAGTTGATTCGTCTCAAGTGAAATTCTGTTTGTTTCGATCTAAACATGTTTCCTACAACTGTTTTCTCCTGATATTCTTGAGAAAAATTTTCGACATTCCGAGCATTTCGTAGAAACATAATTAACAGCCGAAAAAGTCTTGTTCTGAATATTAATGTAAATGAATTTGTGCCAAATGATACACACACACACACACACACACACACACACACACACACACATATATATATATATATATTGGCAGCATTTCTTCATTGATACATATTTCATTGAACATAATAGACATTTTGTCTACATATTTTTTTGTTGATCCTTTCGTATTGCCGTATTGATCTTATAATATTCGGCGGGAATTGGTTGATAAATCTTCCATAATTATTTATTTCCCGAGTACTTTCTGTCTGAGTTTGGGCCATCATCAAGGGAGGATCTATCACAAAAGTGATGTAACTTTTGTATGTACATTACAACTTTGTAAGAAGAAGAGAATCTGGGCCGTTACTGTGTGTAGCGTTTACTTTTAAATTTGTTTCTATAATTAGCGTCAGTAGCTAAAGACATTTAAGTACATTAGCACTGGTTTGAGAATTAATTCTGTTAAGTTTGGGTTGTATGTTCCTACAAAGTAGTAATGTACATACAAAAGTTACATCATTTTGTAATAGATCCAACCCTGATAATGGCCCAAAGTCGGGCAGAAAGTACTTGGGAAATAACTAATTATGGAAGATTTATCAACCAATTCCCGGCGAATATTATAAGATCAATACGGTAACACGAAGGATCAACAAAAAGATATGTAAAAAAAAATATGTAGACAAAAAATGCCTATTATGTTCAATGAAATATATATATATATATATATATATATATATATATATATATATATATATATATATATATTATTTCAAGAAAAAACAATATTCGGTCACATTAGGATAATAGATTTATTTCCATTCTGTTAGGAGCATCGATATGAATGAAAGACTCTAAAATAATTTTTAAGAGGACTTCATCAGATCCAATATATATATATATATATATATATATATATATATATATATATGTATAAAGGACAAATCATGTGCGTGCACACACACACACCACACATAGATATATAGCAATGATTTATAATCTCATGCGGAGAAAGTATTTGATTTTGCTCATGTTTTTCTTTTAATATAATCTCCCTTCTTGTCAATGAATATAGCACCACTAAATTAGCATTAATAACCGTAAAAATGTTGTATTACTAAATTTTTAACACCTGTGAAACAGGCTATATATATATATATATATATATATATATATATATATATATATATATATATATATATATATATATATATATATATATATATATATATTGTCCTCCACAGACAGACTGTTTCGTTCTATCAGAACTCTTCAATGTGGCTAGACACGCAGCACTCTCGAAGCCGGGATCGAAACCCGTCCAACTTTACGTTAGACTAAGTTTCAGATATTGCCTATTTCATATCATTATTTTACTAATTTTTCATCACTGATTTTTGACCAGAATAAATATTTCTTACTGTGAGATTTTTCCATCAGAATAAAAATTTATAATAAAAAATTATAATCCATGCAAACATTTTCTTATGACTTAAAAAACATTTACGTTAAATTAACCATTTTCCTTTATTTTTAGCCACCAAAAATGAATTCAAGGAATCGATCAGAACAACGTAAAAGATTTGTTTTTCCATCGGAAAAAAACAGGTTCCGACAATTTTTACTCATATCTAAAATACAATTCAATAAATATATCCAATTTTCTTCCTGTTTGAAACGTACTTCATTCATTAGATCCTTGTTGATTCTGTTTGTCATGATGTCAACCGGGTTTCCCTAACTTAGGCCATGGTCTATATAATGAATTAACGCTCGGGTTATGTATTCATTCTCATTCAATTCTCCTAGCTACGTTGGTGATCACTGGACGTTCACTCTTCATTTATTATCTACTCAACGAATCCACTCCACTTCAGCATGACCAATGTAAGTATAGATTTGTACTTTTTCATAGTTGTACATAATTATCTCCCTTGCTTCATACTCTTATTGTTCAGTATTCATTTTTACTATTAATTTTAGGGGTTGTGAAAAATAATGAGAAAATAATCGGTGATTTTCATATTATTTCTCTTTTTCATACATCTCATCGGACCTTTATCTTTAATAATAGATGGGTATTGATTATTACAATTACAGGCTTAAAATTGAATGGTGATAGACATTTAATTCAAAACTCTAATTCGAGACATTTCAAATGTTTATCCCAGACTTTTAAAAAATATAATTATTTGATAAAATATTTCATTTAGATAAATTATTATTCTTATGAAAAGGATTTTTATGAGTCTGAATTATTACTTATAGTTAAATTCTTATTTATTTCAGTTATTTGTTTTCTCCGCCGTTTTCTTGTTTGGAATGATTTTGTTTGTATCTGGTGCCCCATTCTTGACCAAATGTAAAATACCGTCTGATCTGAATATCCACTATGAAACACTAACAGCTGCAACAATCGGAAACAAATTCTTAATGCCGGCTGAATATATTTCCTCGCCTGTTAACCAGACTTTACATCGAGGAGAAACAACATGTCCCAAGACATTACCAACCAGTGGCGAGACGAAGGATCGATCCAGTTGCCCATGGTATACCAAAGTGATTACAGATTCTACACTGTACCCATCAGCTCGATCGGAGGCCGTGTGTCGTTGTCGTGATTGTATTGGATCTGATGGGATGCACAATTGTGAACATGTCTACAGCGAAATGTTGTTCCTTCAACGTACGTCAGTGTGTGTAGATGGACTGTTTGTCTATGAACCGATAACAAAACACATCTCAACAGGATGTGTGTGTGCTAAAAAAAGGATCATAAAGAATCCTTCCAGCACTGACTATGATATGTAAGAAAACTAAACTTTCCAAAATCTCGGGTTCACCTGCCAGTACAGACAGCAATGTTTTGGACTTTCATTTCAATATGAAAAATATCAGTTGACCATTATATGGTCGTTTTTTTTTTTCGTCTTCAAGACATTCCAAATTTATCTGATTTATCTTGAAGATGTTATTTCAAATCTATGTATTCTCCGAACACATCATTCAAATCACATTTTTTTAAATCTCTCACACACTTATCTAAAAGGAAAGGTTTTGTTGATCGTTGTAAGAGTAGAATTTAAAGATACTGTTTGTGTAAAGAAATAGTTATTCCATCCTTAATTCTACATGAAAATCAATAACTCTTACACCACAAAAGCTTTTTGATAAAATCAAATTACATGTGTAAACTTAGACGAGATTTACAAAATTCCTTTAATTTCATATAAATTTTGTTTGAGATGAAATGAGCTTAAAAATTTAATTTCCTTTGATACTTCAAAAAAGAAAATAAAAAAAATTTCGTTCCTTTAAGTTTGTTGTTTGTTTTATTAATTCAGATTTTCACTAATTTCTTCACTATGTTGGTTGATTTGCCATTAATGTTTAGGTTAAGTTATTGGGCTTAATGGCATATCAACTCTTGATGATTATTTAATGCTAAATCCAGTTTATACAAATATGTATAATATGATTTCTAAGTGAACAATTTATTGGTAATATATTTTAAACAAGCCAGAGGTCATTTGTTGGCACATTGTTAAATGGTTTCAAGTATGGCCATTCATTGTTTGCACACAGTTAAATGGCTTTAAGTATTGCTATTCAATACTAATAATTTAATTCAATATTAATCATTTGTTTGCACGCAGTTAAATGGTTTCAAGAATAATAAATGATTAAAAAGTTTTATTTGACCCATAGATGAGACCCTAACAAGTTCAACAACTCCAGGTCAGAGTTGACCTGGGAGTAATGGCAATGAAGAGGTCCTCCATATTCCCCAAATTTCCAGGACTCGATACTCAGAGTCTGATAGTTTAGTGTCATACACAAGACACTCGTTGGTGGTAGGGAAGATCTTAACCTTCTGCAGAGAAGCAGTCGGCGTTTTTGACAGCTCCAGCCGACTAGACTAATATGCCATGAAAGAAACCAAACCTAAATTCTTCTTGGCTTTATGTGTCCTGATTATGATATTATACCATCTGATAATGAGGCTCTAATCCTGGGTACTGTGGAGTAACTCTTCATTGTATTGCACCCAAGTCTACCAGGAGTGGTAATACCTGTTTGGGTCTCATCTATGGGTCAAATGGAACCATTCAATGAACTTGGAACGCTTTAACTCTTGCTCTTTTAAAAATAATCTTACGAACAAACTAAAGGCTTACAAAGTATATATATATATATATATATATATATATATATATATATAGTGTTCGCTAATGATCCGGGAGACCTGGGTTCAATCCCAGGTCGTGTCATACCAAAGACTTTTAAAATGGTACTGGATACCCCCTTGCTTAACACTCAGCAATATAAGGTACGTATCAAGGGTAAAGTGGAGCAATCCGGTGAAAGGAGTAGCGCCTTCCCCTACACCTCGGTATTGTAGCTATTGAAAAGGGAGCCTTTTGGTCGCCATCGACTACGGTCGCAAACTTTACTTTATATATATATATATATTTATATTGACATTCATGGACAGACAGTTTCGTGGTACCACAACTCAAAAGTATTGCGAGAGACGCAAGATGCTTCAAACGGGGATCGTAACTCAGCTGATTTTACGCCAGTCATATATCTTACCGCAGAGCTGTCGACAATCTCAGTGGGAGAAAAGAATTTGACATATATATGCACACACACACACACACACACACACACACACACACACACACACACACATATATATATATATATATAACCTTTAAGTCTATCTGTAAACTATATATATATATATATGTGTGTGTGTGTGTGTATGTGTGTGTTTGATTAAATAATAAAGACACATTTTGTCTATATAATTTTATTAAGATCCTTTCAAGTTTCCTGATAAGTGTTTTGGTTTCAGGTTTGAATTGGTTGATGAATTTACCAAAATTGTCCCGAGCGCTTTCGGACGTTTCTTAAGCCATCATCAAGGGTTGCCTGCATGTATAAAGAGTGTTTTGTAAAGAGTTTTTGAAAGAGTGTTTTAGGTTTTTTATAACATTACAAAATTACGTACACGTAGAGCTGGATAAAAAAGAACGCTATCAACGGAAATAGAATATTATCAAGAAATATGGAATAATAACAAAATAAAGGCATTTTAAAGCATTGTCGCTATTTTCAAAATGAATTCTCTTGATTTAGTCTTTTTTTGTTTTTATGAGTAGGGCTTCTAGGATTTGTAGTCGTAGCTTATTAATTTCGTGTACTATTTTAGTGGTGTCTTCAACTAGAATTTTTCGAAATTTGGATTTGTGAATAGAATGGGTTTTAAGATGTAAGGCTATGGAGCTAGAATCATTAAGGTGTATCGTAAGCCGTCTTGAAAGAGTTGTAGTGGTAAGACCAACATACGTATTATTTTCTTTGGAGACACAGTCTCCCAAGGGACATTTGAACATATATACGACGTTTGTCTTATCAAGATGTTCAGTGGAGGGGGAATAGTTATTAGAAATAATTAGGTTGGAGGTTTTGAATTTGTTGTCGTAAATGATAACACGTACTTTATTCGTAGGATCGGTAAGGAGAACATTTTTTTAGATAAGGTTTTTTAGTTTATGTTCATCTGTCTTATAATTACTATGAAAGGCCGAAAGCGTTCGGGACAGTTTTGGTTAATTCATCGACCAATTCCAACCTGAAACCAAGACACATATCAAGAAAATTGAAAGTATCATAATAAGATTATATAGACAAAATGTGTCTTTATTATTTAATCAAACATGCTTAGATGAAAGACTGCTGGCCAATTATATATATATATATTATAACAGTGTTGGTTGTCACTAAATCACTTTGTGGGTTTGTGTTGAACCAAGTGCAATATAATACGGGAGTGCTCAATATCTAGGATAGAGCTATTATATAATAATAATAATAATAAATAGATACATATTAGATATATATATTTGATTAATGGAATTTAGACTACAACCTCTGGGTTTCATGGAGTTTTTTGCAAACACTGCCCGATGATTGCTGTTTTGCAAAAAACTCCATGAAACACAGGGGTCACAGTGTAAATTCCGTGAATTAAATGTATATATCTAATATATATATATATATATATATATACACACACACACACACATATATATATATATTGTTTACATATACGCTTAATGGTTGCGGGAGTGGTCAATTCATTAGAAGAGCTTTGTATAACGCGTGAGTGGCATCCGGTAACTTATCGTGAGAGTGCTCAACCTTCGGTGTGGTGGGCGAGATAAATATATAAGTGATTTAGCATTAATTAACCCACAAGGGTAGGTATGCCATAAAAGACCACGAAACCAAATCAACCTAATTTCTTTATTAACGTGGACGTCTTGTAATAGATTTGATCATTATTGTAATTTTCATTACAGATATACATTATTGGATTTATCAGTCAACAAGATTTACATTTTCTACAAGGGTTACCCGTTATTGCTTGTGTAATATATCAAAATAAAACAAGTAAAATACAAACTCTGAAGTAATAGTTTGGTTTGGTTCGTTGGATTTTATGGCATATCAACCTTTGTAGGTTATTCAACGCCAAATCCATTTTTATGTAAATAATCTGTTCTATTTAAAACAATTCAGTTTAGCATAAGTACACAGTTTAATTGTCAAAAACATTACCATTTAAAAATATTTAAGCAGTTATATATAACAATTCAGTTAATTGTAAATACAGTTTTAATGTCGAAAAACAGTTCTATTTCAAATTATTCAGTTAAGCATAAGGACACAGTTTAAATGTAAGTACTGTTTGCTGGGAGGATAAGGCGATTCATACCTTTCCCAATGGTATTTGCCCGAAAGTGAACGTAATAGCGCGACGGGAGTACGAAATCGCTTACTACGATTCTGCAGTCCATCGCTTTAACTATTACACCACGAAGACACCCCTCTCCGAGGGAATAATATTCGTTCCAATTTATATTTTTTAATGTTTACTGGTGTTTTGTTAAATGACCAAAAATGTCATAAGATGATTCCTAATAAGTAAAATGAATGGAAATTAATTTTCTTTGTTATATTTACTTAGTTTATATATATTTCTACCAGACATTGGCATAATGGTTAGAGTGTTCGCCAATGGCCTGGGAGACCTGGGTTCAATCCCACGTCAAGTCATACCAAAGACTCAAAAAATGGTACTTGATGATACCTTGCTTAACACTCAGCATTATAAGGTAAGGATCAAGGGTAAAGTGGAGAAATCCAGGGAAAGGAGTAGCGCCCTCCCCTACGCCTCGGTGTAGTAGCTATCGAAAAGGAGCCTTCGGGTCACCCTCGACTACGGTCGGCAACTTTACTTTTTTTTTATATATATTTGATCAAAAATGGAAGAAAATAAAGAAATGATGAATATATAAATGTGTGTTCTTGTTTTGTATGTGTATGTTTATGTTTGTATGTTTGTGTGTGTGTGTGTGTGTGTGTGTATGTGTGTGCCCACGCGCGTGTACAATATAGATGAACAAATAATGATTTAAATGGAATTCAGTATCTGATTTAATATTTTCATAGTTAACTCCAATGATGTCGATCGGGAATATAAAGGTTGGTATTTTTATTAACATCGAATATATTTGATTGGGAAAAAAACTCATATGATTCATCATGACAACGTGATTGGATATTAGTCCCTGACGTAATTCTGACGTTAATTTATAGAAAACAAACAAGAAAGCAATGCGTCCGAAATGGAAGAAAATGAATTTCTTTTTTTTTTCTTTTTTTTTTTTTGCTTCTATCTAAAATTAAGAATCCCAAAAGATTTTTGGGACTCATCAGAAAGCAAATATTCTTTCATTGGATATCAACAAAATACATTTGAAATAAACAATTCAAGGGGGAAAGGCGTTGATTTTGAATATCTTAAAGAAAGATGCATGTGGCGTAAGGGTTATTTTCATAGGAAGTAGATGCAACTACATGAGTTAAAATTCTGAACGAAGCCGTTTGCATTTCAATTAAGGCTAATACGTTTGGTAAAACTATTAATCTAAATATTCTATGTTTAGTTATGGGGAAATAGTAGGGCAGACAGAGGTCTTTTACCTTGGTATGGCAATCGACCTTGGAGAAGGAAAACTCTAAATTTAAACCAGTCGTCGACTTGGAGAAAGATTCTTGCTCAAGACACGCTACAAGAATAGTGCTCCTATGACCACACTAACTTACGACACCGGTGACGAGTGACTAATATTGCATCCTAGTAATGTTAGTAACATTTACTTACTCTAATTATGTTTTATATGTAAGTGTTTATTGTTCATTTTTTAAGAGGCTCCCGCGGGCCGCATAGATATGGGGTCCGCAGGCAGCAATTTGCCCAACCTTGAGTCAGTACTAATCTGTTGACTCACTGGTAGAGCTAATGCTTCTACACCGTTAAATGCTTTCAATTATTGCTATAATACACGAATAACTTTATTCTATTTTAATAATAACTGATGAAAATTAATTTTAAAAAGTCCTCATCGGACGTCTTATTTTTAAACTTTCATATACTAAATGTGACAAAAATCTAAAAAAACAAAGTCAACAACAACAAAAGCAAGACAAAAACGAACAATCCCCAACCAAAAAAAAAAAAAGAAAAAAAAAAAAAAGGAAAACGAATAAATTTAATAATTCATAATATGACACAAATACTGAACATGAATTTGAAAAAAATTCCCTGAATTTCACGCGCGCGCGCACACACACACACACACACACACACACACACACACACACACACACACACACACACACACACACACACTAATAATAAAAGAATTTCCAACAGTTCATATTGTTTTTGATCAACAATATATACTGTTACGTAGAGCTGTTATTTACTAAGCAAAGATTAGTCATGCACACAAGCCTAAAGTTGATTATAATATTCGCTGACGTAATTCTTTCGTCAGTTTATAGAAAACAACAAAGCCAGACTGTTTTCTTCCTTTGGTTTAATAACTATTGAGCAAGTCCTATAGATTTTTTCTCCTTCATTTTTATTTCGAAAAATCCCATGTACTGTTCAGTACTTTTACTGTCTCACAATGGGTCGTAGACATACAGTTGAAAAATTGAAAAAAAATTTCCAGCTGTTCAAATTGTTTTTGGTTGGTTGGTTGGTTGGTTGGTTTTTATGGCGAATCAACCTGTGTAGGTTTAACGCGAAATCCATTTCTATGCCAAACTGAATTGTTTGAAATAGAACTGACTATTGGCATATTTACACAGTTTAATTGTCAATAAGTACAGTTCATGAAAATAGTTCTATTTCAGACAATTCAGTTTAGGATAAGTACGCAGTTTAAATGTTAGTACAGTTCAATTGTAAAAAATATTTCTATTTCAAGCCATTCAGTTTAGTCAAGCAGTTCTAATTCAGCTAATCCAGTTTAGTATAAGTATAGATTTTGTTTACACATGGTTAAATGTCAAAACAGTTCTATATTAAACAAATCAGTTTAGTGTAAGTACAGTTTCAATGTCAAAAAAAAGTTCCATTTCAAATAATTCAGTTTAGAATAAGCACGCAGTTTAAATGTAAGTACGGTTTTATTGTCAAAAACATTTCTATTTCAAACTATTCCGTTTAGTCAAACAATTCAGTTTAGCACAAGTATGCAGTTAGTCTATTTAACCCATAGAAAGAGCCCTATCAGGTGCTACCATTCCGGGCAAGAGTGGACCTGGGAGCAATGGCAATGAAGGGGTGCTTTACATTCCCCAAAGCTCCATTATCACTGGAATCTCACCATCAGATTGTTTAGTGTCATATCCAGGACACTCATTGGTGGGTGGGGGTCTTACCCTTCTGCAGAAGTGCAGTCAGTGTATTCTACACCCAAAAATTATTTTTGGTCAACACAATATATTATTTAGAGTTGTTATCTACTAAGCATATATTTATCAGACACACAACTCTTAAGTTAATTACAATATTTTAAGTTACTAAAGTCTGTTCATAACTTATCTAAGTTATGAACAGGTTTAATACTCTTTAACTTCAGAGATGTGGTGTGAATCATCGATAGGAATTTTATCAATCAAACAATAGGGAAATAAACTAATAAATATGTATATATAATATACTGTTTGGTTTGATTTTATGGCATATCAACCATTGTAGGTCATTTAATTCCAAGTCCTATAGATGGCAATTACACAAAAATGCTGCGAGCGATATTGAACAAGTCATGGAGGCAACATCCCACAAAGCACCAACTATACGGCCACCTGCCTCCCATCACGAAAACTATCCAAGTTAGACGAACCAGACATGCAGGACACTGCTGGAGAAGCAAGGACGAGCTCATAAGTGATGTACTCCTACGGACCCCCACATATGGCCGAACAAAAGCAGGACAACCAGCTCGAACATACATACAGCAGCTCTGTGAGGATATGGGATGTAGCCCCGAAGACCTGCCAGAAGCGATGAACGATAGGGAGGAGTAGCGAGAGAGGGTCAGGGATATCCGTGCTGGCGGCACGACATGATGATGATGATATATACATATATATATATAATTTGTGAACACATTTTTGAAGATAGCATTTTTAAACGAACCTGAGCTCATTATTTTTGCACACAGTTCATCATCATCATCATCATCATCATGTCGAGCTGGTAGCACGGATATCCCTGACCCTCTCTCGCCACTCCTCCCTATCGTTCATCGCCCTAGGTAGGTCTTCAGGACAACATCCCGTATCCTCACATAGCTGCTGAATGTATGTTCGTGCTGGTCGTCCTACTTTTGCACGGCCATGTGTGGGGGTCCATAAGAGTACATCTCTTATGAGTTCGTATCTGCTTCTCCAGCAGTGTCCTGCATGTCTGGTTCGTCTAACTTGAATAGTTTTCGTGATAGGGGGCAGGTGGCCGTATAGTTGGTGTCTTGTGGGGTGTTGCCGCCAGGACTTGTTCAAGATTGCACGTAGCATCCTCGTGTAATTGCCGTCTAGCTTCTTCTCCAGTCTTTTTGTTAGCGTCCATGTAGTGCAGCCATATAGCAGTATCGATGTGACCGCTGCCTGGAAGAAACTGCGTTTCATTTTATCGGTTAGGTCTGATTTCCATATAAGTTAAATGGTTTCAAGTATAGCTATATAAGTCTCAACTGAACATCAGTCATTTGTTTTCTCACATAATTTGTAGATAATTTAATTTTCAAATGAGTTGGATCAGAGGTGGACAGACGTTTTGGTGGGTAGGCCGCATCACTGGGTTATGAATTATCAAAGGACCGCATCTTTTAAAATCAAAGAATATTACAAGGTTAATTATGTTTAGCAGGCCATTGGCCTAATGAGTAGAGTGCTCGCCAATGATCCGAGAGACCGAGGTTCAATCCCAAGTAGAGTCATACCAAAGACTCGAAAAATGGTTCTTGATGCCGCCTTGCTAAGCACTCAGAACTATAAGGTAAATTGGAGTGATACTGGGAATGGAGTAGCGCCCTCCCCAACATCTCGCTGTAGTAGCTATTGAAAAGGGGGCTTTTTGGTCACCCTCGACTAAGGCCGTCAACTTTACTTAATTTAATTATGTTTATATGTAAGTGTTTACTGGACTGATTGCATTTCACATAACACTAATACCCTTGGGAAAGGTATGAATCCAATTATTCTCTCTCCAGCTATGGGTAAATAGTAGAGCAGACTAGGTTCTTCAGCCTTGGTGAGGCAACTAGTCTAGGAGAAGGAAAACCCTGAATTCAAACCTGTTAATCTCCACTTAGAAAATTGACCTTGTGTCATATCCTGCCCGAGCGGAGGGGTTGGGTAAATATGATAATACACTAATAACTTTATTCTATATTAATCATTTGTTTGTACACAGTGAAGAGATTTGGCCTAGTGGGTAGAGTGTTTGCCAGTGGTCCGGGAGACCTGGGTTCAATCCCAGGTCGTGTCATACCAAAGACTTTAAAAATAGTACTTGATACCTCCTTGCTTAACACTCAGCATTATAAGGTACGTATCAAGGGTAAAGTGGAGCAATCCAGGGAAACGAGTAACGCCCTTCCCTACACCTTGGTGTAGTAGCTATTGAAAGGGGAGCCTATCGTCGCCTTCGACTACGGTCACCAACAACTCATTCTATTCAACACTATTCCTTCATTTGCACACAGTCGAATGGTTCCAAACATTGCAATATTATACAATGATTTACTTTACACACACGCAGTTTCAAACATTGCTATTTAACACTTATAATTCTTTTCAACATTATTCATTCATTTGCACACAGTTAAATAGTTCCAATTATTGCTATGTATCATCAACAATTTAATTTAACATTTGTCATTTGTTTACACACAGTTGAATAACCAAACAGTTCTATTTCAAATAATTCAATTTAGCATAAGTACACAGTTTAGATGTCAAACCTCTCTTTAACCCATTGATAGGGCCCTATCAGGTGCTACCATTCTGGGTCAGAGTTAACCAGAAGCAATGCCAATCAAGGCGTACTCCACATTCCCCTAGCTCCAGGGTTGGAGCCTCGCCATCCGATAGTTTAATGTCATATCCAGGATACTTGTTGTTCGGGGTTTACCCCTCTACAGAGATAGAGTCGGTGTATTCTACATCCACAGCCAACTGGGCTATAATATGTATGTGTTTATGTATGTATATGTGCTTGCAAGTGCGTTAGTTATTGTTTTTTTTTAAGCGGATCACAGTTAGTTTGACAGTTAGTAGAGTTTTCCCTCTCTAATTTGGTTGGTTGTTTGGGTTTTATGGCATATCAACATTTTCCTTCTCTAAGTTTGGAACCCATTCAGATAGGTCTGAAGAAAATGCCAACTGAATTTCTGCATAGGGGTAAGATCCCACCTCTAACAATTGTCCCGGATATGATACAAAACCATTTGATGGTGAGGATCCAATCCTGGAGCTTTTCAGCTGTTGTACGCTCCGGTCTTCTTCAGGTGGTTGGAATGTCGAACTTAGCCCTTTATTTCGCTCCCCGGGGTAGGCTGTTCTAGTTCCACGAGCCATGTTTTGATGTATGTCCTTGTGGACACATGACACAGTGGATAAAGGCTTTGGTTAGATTCAGTGACATACCCCAAAAGAGTGCGAATTCAATACCCGGTGAAGGCAGTGGAGAACTTTCAGAGAGGAAATTAACAGGAGATAACTGATAACTGACATCCATTAAAACATGGTTCGGAGAACTCGAACAGTCTACCCCGATGAGCGAAACAAAGGGCTAAGTTCGACATTCCAACCAACTGAAGAAGGCCGGAGCGTACAACGGCCGAAACGTTGTGATAAACATGGCGACGAAGATGAGGACAATAGTCCGAAAAATGTAAATAATGTACATAACACCTCATCTCAGGAATATAGACAAATAATTCTTTTTTATTTCCCTTTTTTGTAATTAAGGTAATATTAATTAACTTTTAAAAGGTTAGAAACTATAATACTAACGAAAAACTTTCCATTGTCATTTTTTTTTCGTCGGTAAAGTTAAAATTCTTTTATTCATGTTTCAAAAGAAAAAAAAAACACGAATGAATGAAATATCGAAAGTGACGCTAATTCGAATACAATTTTCATCCACTTTACTAAAAGTCATCAAGTCAATGATGTCTCTATCTCCAAAGGTTTCGATCGTTTTTAGAACGTGCTCCGATTTTAAAGAAAATGATTCCGGTTTTGGTTTTAATAAACAAACGATGTCAACTCAAACGCATTCTAATCGTTATACTTTATAAATGTATCAAGCACGCAGCTCATTAAACAATATGAAGTATTTAAGTAGGTGCATTCAATACGATACTCCCTGACACACAGACATAATTTTGCCTTTCTCTCATAAAATGTAAATAACGTACATAACACCTCATCTCAGAAATATAGACTGATATTGAAGTGTTGATATGTCATAAAAACCAAACAATCAACAACCTAACTTAGATTGGTTGTCTTGCCAATGCTACAAAACCCATTATGCACTATTGCTTACCCATAGCAGGATATGGTTCAGAAAAAAGAAAAAAAGAAAAGAGATGGGTTCATGCCTTTTTCAAGGAAATTTGTTCGAAGTGAAACACAAAGAATTTTATCCAGGATTTGAACTTGAGTCATCGATTTCATTCCTTACGTCGATAACCGTTACACTAAGACCACCCCCATTGTAGGAAAACAATTTAAAAAATTTCAATATTTTATTTACTCCTTCCGTAGTTAGCGGCATTGTTGTCGATCGGGAATCTATAAATGTAGATTTTCTTTTTTTAAATTGAGGAATTATATTATGAATTGAATTACTATGACCAGAAAATCCGGCAAACACTTACGCACAACATACGAAAACGATAGACCTTATTAGGTCTCATCAGCAGTGTATACCGTGATCTCCCCCACTGGAGATCGAACCAGCAACCACAAAATGCAGAGCCGAAACTCTACCACTGAGCCATCGAACATAAAGTAGTTGGTGACTGTAGTCGAGGGCGACCAGAAGGCTCCCTTTTCAATAGCTACAACATCGAGGCGTTGGGAAGGGCGCTACTCCTTTCCCTGGATTGCTCCACTTTACCCTTGAAACATACCTTATATTACTGAGTGTTAAGCAAGGAGGTATCAAGTACCATTTTTAAAGTCTTAGGTATGACGCGACCTGGGATTGAACCGAGGTCTCCCGGAAGTGATGCCAAATTAACTAGTTATGGTAATTGCGTGACCTGAATGTGTCTTGTAAGTTACATCCGTACTCTTTACAGAGGACACAGTCACCTCCAGGGCTCTGCAGCCTGTAGTCGCTGGTTCAATCTCCGGTCGGGGAAATCACAGTATACATTGCTGATGAGACTTGATAAGGTCGAAACAGCTGTCCAGTGTGTTTCCGTATGTCACGCGCAAGCGTTGGCCGGATTTTCAGGAATTGATAAGTTCGGTATTTTAACAAATATTAAAAGTAATTAATTGGGGAAAATTTGCATGAGTCATGACAATGTGATAGCATTTTTCTTACTGACGTCATTCTGACGTCAGTTTGCAGAAAGCAAATTAGAAAACAAATGTGTTTGAATTTTTGAGATGAGGTTTGATGTGTATAATTTTCGGCCACTGAATTCGCCAGCCTTCCTCAGAGGGTTGGCTCCGATTCAGCTTAAGGTAGGAGTCAAGGGAGGCAATGCGAATTTGCAATATAACACTGAGTCGACAGCACATATTACTTTTAAGACACGGAAAACACATTTAATGATATTCGCCATGATTACCTACGAAAAATATTTAGTCACCTCAAACTTTCTGCAAACGACTAGTGCGATTATCATTCTGTCGATAGGGTTTCGAATACGTTGATTGTATTTTCTGAAGAAAGGTAAGACCTCACCCCTCAAAAAATTAGGTAGTGTAGGTATGACTCAAAACCACATCGGAGGGTAATGCTGCAGTTCTGGATATAAGGGGAGTGTTAAGTATTCCTTCATTGATATTATTCCAAGGTTCATTCAGACCATGGGTTGTTCTAAATGTTAGGGTTCCAGCTACGGATTTATTACATCTGGAGGTCAGAGCAATGTTGTGTATCCCTTTATTGATATGATTCCAAGGTCCACCATGGGTTGTTGTAACTGGTTGGGTCCCAGCTACAGATCTATTACATCTGGAGGTCAGGCCAATGTTGCATATTCCTTTATTGATCTGACTCCAAGGTACACTCAGACCATGGGTTGTAATTGTTAGGGTCCCATGTACGGATCAAATATATCTGGAGGTCAGGGCAGTGTTGCATATCCACTCATTTATGAATCCAAGGTCTACTAAGACCATGGGTTATTGTAACCTAGGGTCCCAGCTACGGATCAAATAGACCTGGAGGACATGGTAGTGCTGCGTATCCCTTTATTGATGCGACTCCAAGGTCCATTCAGACCATGGGTTGTTGTAACTCTTAGGGTTCCAGCTACAGATCAAATACATCTGGAGATGAAGGTTGGGTTGAGTGTCCCTTTATTTATATGTCTCCAAGGTTCACTCAGACCACGGGTTGTTTAACTAGTAGGGTCCCAGCTCGGGATCTATTACATCTGGAGGTCAGGGTAGTGATGCTTATCCATTGATTGATGTGACTGGAGGTCAGGGTAGTGTTGGGTATCACTTTATTGATATGGCTCCAAAGTCCCAGCTATGGATCAAATACATCTGGAGGTCAGGGAAATGAAGCGTATCCTTTTATTGATACGACACCAAGGCCCATTCGGACCATGCGTTGTTGTAACTGTTAGGGTCCTAGCTACCTATCAAATAGACCTCGAGGTCAGGGCAATGTTGTGTATCCCTTTATTGATATGACTCCAAGGTCAACAAAGATCATGGGTGTTTTTTAACTGGTCCCAGCAACGGATCAATGACATCTGGAGGTTAGGGTAGTGTTGTGTATCCCTTTACTGATATGACTCCAGGGTCCATTAAGGCCAGGGTTGTTGTAATCTTTAGGTTCGAAGCTACAGATCAAATTCATCTGGAGGGCAAGGTAGTGTTGAGTATCCCTTTATTAATATGTCTCCAAGGTCCAATCAGACCATGGGTGGTTGTAACAGCTAGGGTCCCAGCTACGGTTCAATTACATCTGGAGGTCGTGGTAGTGTTGCGTATCCCTTTATTGATATGATTCCAAGGCCCATTTTGACCAGGGTTGTTGTAATTCTTAGCGTCTCAGCTACGGATCAAATACATCTGGAGGTCAGGGCAATGTTGTGTATCCCTTTATTGATATGAATCCAAGGTCCACTCAGACAATGGGTTGTTGTAACTGCTCCCAGCTTCGGATCTAATACATCTGGAGGTCAGGGAAATGATGCACGACCCTTTATTAATATCACTCCAAGGTCCACTCAGACACTGGGTCGGGTCCCTGCTTCGGTCAAATTACATCTGCAGGTCAGGGCAATGTTGCGTATCCCTTTACTTCAATATGACTTCAAAGTCCACTCAGATCATGGTGGGGTCCCAGCTACGGATCAATTACAGGGTAGTTTTGCATATTTATTGATATGACTCCAAGGTCGATTTTGACCAGGGTTGTTGTAATTTTTAGGGTCCCAGATCAAATAGATCTGGAGGTCAGGGAAATGTTTCATATCCCTGTATTGATATGACTCCAAGGTCCACTCAGACCATGGGTTGTTGTAACTGTTAGGGTCCAAGCTACGGATCAAATACATATGGATGTCTGTGCAATTTTGCGTATCCCTTTACTTATATATCTCCAAGGTCAACTCAGACTATGGGTTGTTGTAACATGGACAGCTAGGGAACTATTATATCTGGAGGTCAGGGTAGTGTTTCGTATCCATTTATTGATATTGACTCCAAGGTCCACTGAGACCATGAGTTGTTGTAACCGTTAGGATCCCAGCGATAGATCAATTACATCTGGAGGTCAGGGCAGTGCTGCGTATCCCCTCATTTATTAATCCTAGGCCTACTAGGTCCAATATATATGGAGATCAAGGTGTTGTTGAGTATCCCTTTTCCTATATGACTCAAGGTACACTCTGACCATGGGTTGTTGTAACTGTTAGGTTCCCAGGTTCGGATCAAATACATCTGCAGATCAGGGTAATGTTGAGTGTCCATTTATTGATATGATCCAAGGTCCACTCAGACCACGGGTTGTTGTCAATGCTACGAATTTATTACATCAGGAGGTCAGAGCAATACAGTGTATCCATTTATTGATATGACTCCAAGGTCCACTCAGATCATGGGTTTTGTGACTGTTAGAGTCCCAGCTACGGATCTATAACATCTGGAGGTCAGGGTAGTGTTGCATATCCCTTCATTGATATGACTCAAAGGTCCTCTCAGACCATGGGTTGTAGTAATTGCTAGGTTTCACTGCTACGGATCAAATACATATGTTGTGTATCCCTATATTGATACGACTCCAAGGTCCACTTAGACCATGTGTTGTTGTAACTGTTAGGGTCACAGCTACGGATCTATTACATCTGGAGGTTAGTGTAGTTTTGCGTATCCCTTTATTGATATTACACCTAGGTCCACTCAGACCATGGGTTGTTGTAACTGTTAGGATCAAAGCTAAGGATCAAATAGATCTGGAGGTCAAGGTAGTGTTATGTATCCCTTTATTGATATGAATCCAAGGTCCACTCAGACCATGGGTAACGTAGGGTTCCAGCTACGGATCATTTACATCTGGAGGTCAGGGTAGAGTTGCGTATCCCTTTATTGATATGACTCCAAGGTCCATTATGACCAGGTTTGTTGTAATTTTTAAGGTCCCAGCTACAGATAAAATATTTTGGAGGTCAAGGGGATGTTGAGTATCCCTTTATTTATATGACTCCAAAGCCCACGTAGACCATGGCTCGTTGTAACTAGTAGGGTCCCAGGTACGGATCTATTACATCTGGAGGTCAGCTTTGTGTTGCATATGCCTTTATTGACATGAGTCTAAGGTCCACTCAGACCCTGGGTTGTTATAACTGTTCGGGTCCCAGCTATAGATCAACTACATCTGGAGGTCAGGGCCATGTTTCGTGTCTCTTTATTGATATGACTTCAAGGTCCATTTAGATCATGGGTTATTGTAACTGTTTGAGCCTCAGCTACGGATCTATTACATCTGGAGGCCAGGGTAGTGTTGAGTATCCCTTTACCTATATGACTCCAATGTCCACTCAGACCCTGGGTTGTTTTAACTTGTAGGGTCCCAGCTACGGCTCTATTACATCTAGAGGTCAGTGTAGTCTTGCGTATCTCTTTATTGATATGACTCCAAGATACATTTTGACCAGGGTTGTTGTAATTTTTAGGGTCCCAGGGCAGTGTTGCGTATGTCTTTATTGATATGACTCCAAGGTCCACTCAAACCCTGGGTTGTTTTAACTGTCAGAGTCCCAGCTACAAATCAAATTCATCTGGAGGTCAGGGAAATGTTTCATATCCCTGTATTGATATGACTCCAAGGTCCATTCAGACCATGGGTTGTTGTAACTGTTAGGGTCCCAGCTACGGATCAAAGAGTCGTTGACTTCAGGGCAATGTTATGTATCCCTTTATTGATATGATTCCAAGGTCCACTCAGATCATGGTTGTTTGTAACTGGTAGGGTTGCAGCTACGGGTCATATACCTTTGGAGGTCAGGGTAGTGTTGCGTATCTCTTTATTGATATGACTCCAGCATATTTTTCTCCAGCATATTTTTCTCTTTCATTCTTGATATGCACATAGTGTAGCCAGGGAAAATGTCCCGGCGTAATGTGCTTGACTGCGGACTCAAAATAATTGATTTTGAACTCCATTTTCTCTATTAAATTCTATTTTGAACTAGTACCCTTGAAAAATGGATAAGCCCCCTTATTCTCACCGCTATGGGTTAAATATTGTCAATACTGTTCTTCAAGGATGGCTTTGACATTAGAAAACTCATGAAGGTTGATATGCTGTCAAACAAAGTAACCGACCAGTCAAACTGAATATGTTGCCCACAAGATGACCTTTTCGAACCTTTGGTCTTTTCTTTCGGAGTTTACGATGTTGCTCGAAATCCAGGTGTGGTAATATAAGCTCTTTTGTTACCAGATGCACATATTTAGGTGTCATAATGCATAAGAGTGTAGGTGCAAGTGCATATGTATGAGCATATATACGTATGGAGGTGCCAGTAGTGCAGTGGTTATCGTCGTAGGAAATGGATGCAACGACTCAAGTTCAATTCCTGGACATGCCTGTCCACATTTCCCATAGCACAAACACTTTTGGGAAAGGTAGATATCGAAATACTCTTCCTCAAGTTTTTAGTAAATAGTAGGGCAGAGTGGGTTGTTTAACCTTGGTATGGTGACCGGTCTTGGAAAAGTAAAAACCCTGAATTCCAACCATTTATACTCCCCTAAAAAAGACCTTGTGTCACATCCTGCTCGCGCGGAGGGTTTGAACATATATATATATATATCTTAAAAAACAACAACAACAATCGCTCACATTAAGATGATAATAAATTTATATCCACACTTTTAAATGCATCGGTATAAATCAATGCTCAAAAAATTAATAGGTTTCTGTAGATGCCCAGTTAAATTTTTTAGAGCGTTGATTTCTATCAATGCTTTAAACAGGATGGAAATAAATTTGTTATCATCTTAATGTGACCGATTGCTTTTTTAAAAAATTATTTGCTCTTATTATTTAAATTTAATATTCTATGAATGAATATTCTATTGGTCCTGATTGGAATTATTCCTTATTCCGGATTTACTGGATTGAATATATATATATATATATATATATATATATATATATATATATATATATATATATATGTATTTACCTGACATCTCTATATGAACTGGATGTGACACAAGATCAGTTCCTATAGCAAAATACTATAGATTTAAATTCAGAGTTTTCTTTCTCCTAGACCGGTTGCCATTTCAAGTTTAAAGAAAACAATCTTCCCTACTCTTTCCCCATTACTGTAGAGTGAGAATTCTTGGATGTATACATTTTCTAAGAGTATTTGTGCTCTGTAAAATGCAAACAGCCTCGTTCAGGTTTGAACTCGGGTCTCCGTATTCATTTTCTACAAAGAAAACTATCTCACTTTTGGCGTCTCCTAAATATACGTGAACGTAGGAGCGTTTCCTTATGGGTTTATATGCATATATGTACGTATGTATATGCATGTGGATGCAAGTGCACCTCTATGTATATAAGATATAAGTATTGGTGTGTCGTTAGGTGCAGATAATAAGGTGCCTTAACAAATGATTATTTGTATGAGTAGCTGTTTGTTTTAGGGTATATCAACCTTGTAGGTCATTTAATGCCAAATCCATTTTTATACAAATATTCAGTTCTATTTCAAACAATTCAGTTTAGCATGAGTATGTAGTTTATTTGTCAAAGCAGTTCTATTTTAAGCAATTCAGTTAAGCACAAGTACACGGTTAAATTGTCAAAAACATTTCTATTTCAAGCTATTCAGTTTAATCAAACAGTTCTAATTCAAACAATTTAGTTTTGTATTAGTATAGGTTTTGTTTACACGCGATTAAATGTCAAAACAGTTCTATTTTGAACAATTCAATTCAACGTAGTACTGTTTCAATGTCAAAAACAGTTCTATTTCAAATAATTCAGTTCAGCATAAGTACGCATTTTACATGTCAAAACAGTTCTATTTCAAGCAATTCAGTTTAGCATACGTACACAGGTTAGTTTTATTTGACCCATAGTTAGGATCTTTTCAGGTGCTACCACTCCAATCCAGAGTGGAGCTGAAAGCGATGGTAGTGAAGGGGTGCTCTGCATTTCCCCAAACTCCAGTATTACTGGAACCTCATCATCAGGTTGTTTGGTGTCATATCCGTGACACTCGTTGGTGGGATGGTACCCCTCTGCAAAAGTGCAGCTAGAGTATTCCACTGCCCTAACCGGATGGGCAATATAGGTATAGTGTGCGTGTAAGTATGTATGTAGGTTTGTATTATTGCAGGACCGATAAATACGTCGATCCCACAAACTTTTGAAAAATAAGGCAATAGTGACAACGACAAGTGGGTTAATTCGAAAAGGACAAAATTTATTCGGCAAATCGATAACAAAATATTTGACCGTTCAGGAACGAGGATGTCGTCTGAATTGTAATGCGCGACTGCCATGTTGCGGATATGAAAATCCAGTTACTGGTTGCTGGGGCCGGACGATTGGAGACCCGGTTGTGCAGTACTTTGGTTAACTGGAGATGTGTTAAAGTAGCCTCGGTGCGCTGTGTTAGTTCGAGCAGTGGTTGCTCGTAAACTAAGGTGATGCAGAAGTCCGATGCTGGGTGAAGCTGGTGCTGGTCTGCCGTTGGTGCTGGTAGCTTGGTTTCGTTGGAACGTCTGCTGGTGAAGCTGGAGCTCGTCTGCAGATGCTGGTAGCTGGAAGATGCAGGAACTGCCGCTGAAGCTGGAGCTGGTCTGCCGGAGCTGGTAGCTGGAAGATGCAGAAACTGCTGCTGAAGCTGGGACTGGTCTGCAAGTGCTGGTAGCTGGAAGATGCAGAAACTGCTGCTGAAGCTGGGACTGGTCTGCAAGTGCTGGTAGCTGGAAGATGCAGAAACTGCTGCTGAAGCTGGGACTGGTCTGCAAGTGCTGGTAGCTGGAAGATGCAGAAACTGCTGCTGAAGCTGGGACTGGTCTGCAAGTGCTGGTAGCTGGAAGATGCAGAAACTGCTGCTGAAGCTGGGACTGGTCTGCAAGTGCTGGTAGCTGGAAGATGCAGAAACTGCTGCTGAAGCTGGGACTGGTCTGCAAGTGCTGGTAGCTGGAAGATGCAGAAACTGCTGCTGAAGCTGGGACTGGTCTGCAAGTGCTGGTAGCTGGAAGATGCAGAAACTGCTGCTGAAGCTGGGACTGGTCTGCAAGTGCTGGTAGCTGGAAGATGCAGAAACTGCTGCTGAAGCTGGGACTGGTCTGCAAGTGCTGGTAGCTGGAAGATGCAGAAACTGCTGCTGAAGCTGGGACTGGTCTGCAAGTGCTGGTAGCTGGAAGATGCAGAAACTGCTGCTGAAGCTGGGACTGGTCTGCAAGTGCTGGTAGCTGGAAGATGCAGAAACTGCTGCCGGTGAAGCTGGAGCAGGGAAGGTGTAGTAAGAAGAACAAAAGTGGTCTAAGGAGATTTTGGGGGGTTTGAGCTTAGAAGAGCTATTGAAGATGGTGAGACTTTCTAAGGTTAGCTCTTTGAATGAGAAAAACAGCTGTAGTTGGTTTGGCTGTCAATAATGTAGCTTGCCTACCCGTAGGTGGCCTGGTCCCAACCAAAACCAGGCGCCTTTCGGCCTCAAGTCTGCCATTGAGCATTGATAGCCCGGCACGCGGCCGGAATGTGATAATTGTCTCTGTCTCCCACTAGACAGGACTTGACACAAGGTCAATGACCAGAAAGTCCATTATAGTGGGGGTTTAAGGAAGTGGAAGGTCGGGCATGAGTCGAGGCTCGAGTCCTGCTTGACTATGCTGGTCATCGACCCACTTAGTGCAACGAGGGCCTGGTGAGCCTAGCTTGACAGGGACCTAAATCTGGGTCCAGGCAGAGATGCCTGATTATAGCTTAAACTGGACAACAAAGTCTAGTGCTATGCAAGGGGGACAAAGGTGTCAATGTTGCAGCTTGCTCAACCGAAGGTAGCCCGGCCGAAATTGGAGGCCTTTCATCCTTAAGTCTGTCATTGAGCATTGATAGTCCGGCATGTGGCCGGAATGTGTCTGGGTCTTTGGGAGTTTATATAGGGGTTGTCTTCTACCACTCTGCTTGGCTGAGTGGGAGGCCCTTTATTAAATATAAGTAACAATGAAATAGTTCAATTTACTTTTAAGAGGAACTTCCAAATATAATGTATTCTATTTTGTTGTTAAGAATTTATCTCCGAAAGTCCAGCAAAATTAATCTCTTCTGAAAAATAGTTTGATTATTCGTAACGGAAGTTTTCTCATGGCGTATCTACAACGTTCTGTTGTTGTCTGACGTCACGGGTGAATCAGCGTTTCCTTGAAACAGGGGTTTTTAGGTTTGAGTAGCCGGAACGGCCACGAGAGTAGGTATAGGGTGTCTCAATATAGATGGGACCCATGTAACGGCTAATAACTCAACTAATAATAAAGTTGCGTTCTTTTTCGTTTCCGATTTGAAAACAGTATACAATTACAAGTATTAATCCTTGATCACAAATCTTTGGTCAAAACAATAAAACATATTTCGCGTCACTATTTATTTGGAAACAAAATCATTCAAAACGGTTTAAAGATAGATGTAACGCATTAATATGACAATGGCTTATTACTGAGACAAGAAACTCAAAGAAAGATTGCATGTCCTGGAAGCTGATATAATATCACAAAAATCATTGGTTTGATGTCTCTAGCTCAAAAGGTGCATACAAAATGTGTTTCAAATGACCCCCATCGCACTCGTTTCACTAATAAATTAGTATCATATTGATGGGTTGCATCTATTTTGAGACACACTGTATGTGCATGTATATGTACATATGTCTATAATATTATTAAGTAGGCAGCTTCACAAATTAGTGAGGTCAGCAAAATTTAAAAATAAAATAGAAAGTGACGAAGTTTTTTTTGATGCCCATGATAAACGGAAGTCTTCAGTGTTAGTACAACCAAAGGTCAACGGAGATCAAATTGACGTTTTCATATTTTTAGTACCGGGTGGTCGAAGTGGAAAAAGTGGTTTTCGTTTCAAGAAATAAACCCTCCATATAATCGGCAGAAAGCAGTTGCGGTTCAAAGAATTATGCCGGAAGAATGAGTCGCGAGTTGCAACCACACAATGTTTGGCAGAGAACTGATGTGTGCCCAGGTTTCTTCTGATGTATGGCCCAGTCGGCTGGGGCTGTAGAACACACCGATTGCATCGCTGCAGAGGGATAAGACCTCCCCAACGAGGGTCCTAGGTATGACGCTAAACAATCTGATGTTGAGGCTCCCGATTTTGGGGAATGCAGAGTACCCCTTTATTGCCATCTATTCAAGATCTACTCTGGTCCCGAGTGTTAGCATCTGATAGGGTTATATGTATGCGTCAAATAGAACTAAACTGTGTACTTATGGTAAACTGAACTGTTTTATATTCAACTGTGTAAATAAATGATATTTAATTGAATTACTAATGATACATAGCAATCATCATCATCATGTCGTGCCGCCAGCACAGATATCCCTGACCATCTCTCGCCACTTCTCCCTATCATTCATCGCCTCCGGCAGGTCTTCTGGGTTACATCCTGTGTCCTCACATAGCTGCTGTATGTAAGTTCGGGCCGGTCGTCCTGCTTTTGCTTGGCCATATGTGGGCGTCCATAGGAGTACATCACTTACGAGCTCGTCCTTGCTTCTCCAGCAGTGTCCCGCGTGTCTGGCTCGTCTAACCTGTATAGTTTTCGTGATGGGAGGCAAGTGGCCGTATAGTAGGTGTCTCGTGGGGTGTTGTCGCCAGGACTTGTTCAATATTGCTCTCAAACTTTGTTGACTAAATTGAATTGTTTGAAATAGAAATGTTTTTGACATTTAAACTATGTACATATGCTAAACTGAATTGTTTGAAATAGAACAGTTTATGTATATAAACATGGATTTGGTATTAAATAACCTACAATGGTTGATATGCCATAAAACCAACCCAAACCAAACTTCTGCTGTCGTATTCGATATAGTTAAGCATTGCTGGACTTAGGATTGATGGAGTGATGGTATATTTTAACAGCAGGTCAACCTGTAGATTGTTATTTTATACCGAGAGGTAAGGAATCACGTCCATTGTACGTTTTTGTCTGCATTTTTATGTGATTGTTTCTTAATTCAAATAATTTACAGTTTTATGATATCAATTATTCCCATCTAATACTCAATAATATTTAAACAGCTCTTTTTGATGCATAAATGTACTCCACATTTACTAGACTTCCAGAACAAGGGCCCCACGATCAGATGCAGTTTAGTCTCGCATGAAGGTCACTCCTTTTTAATAATAAAAAAAAACAACAAAAAAGATTTATCTTTTATAGTCATTTCAGATTTTCTCACGTAGAAATATTGACCCAAGTGTGTGGCAACTAATCATGAAAAAGCAACTAATCATGAAAAAAATAAATCTTATTTCGAATGGCCCGGACTAATGCCATTGGAAAAGGTATAAACTCCTTTATCTTTGCCCAACTTTGGTTTAAATAATACCACTTATGTTCTTCTTTAAGATGGCTTAGGTATTATATAACCCACAAAGAAACCAAACCAAGTTTCTAAAGCCTTGATCAATCATAGGCAAAATTCGGCCCACACGCTTTCTGAAAGGCCCTCCCCCATGACTCGACATTTTTCATTGAAAAAAACTTTTCTCAATTTCTAAAAAACATGCTTATATCTCATGTTAGTCTCATGTCGCCTGCCTGATGATGATCCATGTCTCGTGCGGCCCGCCTGGTGATAATCTGTGTTTCATGCGGCCTGCCTGACGATGATGAGCCATATCTCCTGTGGTCCGACTGACGATGATCCATGTCTTGTGTGGCCCATCAGATGATGCATGTCCCCTGCAGTCCTCCTGATGATGATCCATGTCTTGTACGATCCGATTTTTCAGAAATGCTGCCCCTGCACCGCCTTGACACTCTACACTTAACACTATCGTATAAAAAACAACCAAATGGGTTGCAATAAAAAGCAGCTAGAATTGAGAAGATAATGTTAGTTAAGAATTTATGCTATTTAGAATGTTTTAAGAAACTGTCCTACCATTAATGAATAGTGGGGTGTCCTCGTTGTGTAATGGTTAAAGCGATGGACTGCGGAATTGTAGTAAGCGAGTTCGTACTCCAGTCGTGCTGTTGCGTTCATTTTAGGGCAAATACCCTTGGGAAAGGTATGAACCCACTTATCCTCCCAGCTATGGGTTAAATAGTATCACTACTGTTCTTCTAGGAAAATGGTTTTGGCACTAAATAACCCACGAAGGTTGATATGCCAAGAAACCATAACCTAATAAATAGTTTATAAATAAATTGAAAAAAGAAGTAAAAAATAATGTGAAAAAGATTACAAGTCAAAAATTGGTACCTACTTAGAATAGCTCACTGGGAAAATGGTTTCAGTAAAGTTTCATATATAGAAATATATTACATTTACAATCCAGATAAGAATAAGTTTCAGTCGTCTACATTTTTTATTTATTAACTTTTATGCACTTAAAAACGAAGTCCAGTCTTGAAGGGCAGCTATTTTAATCATTTAAGAGACAAGGTAATCCACCATCGTTCAACTGAAAACTGGTGATATTTTACTGTTTAACTGTAAATAGTGTATTAGGGCTAGGGTTAGGTTTGGGGTTAGGGTTAAATGATTTTGCTTGGTTTCTTTGTTTAGTGGCGAATCGACCTTTGTGGGTTATTTAATGGCAAAGCCATCCTTGTAGAAGAACAGCCGTAATAATATCTAACATATAGCTGGGGGGTAAGTGGTTCATACCTTTCCCAAGGGTATTAGTCCTAAAGTGAACGTGATGGCACAAATGGAGTTAGAACTCACGTACTTCGAGGTCATAGTGCAGCACTTTAGCCATTACACCAAGGGGACTTCCTCTTGTTAGGGTTAATGGTGAATTATGAAATTTATATCCGAAAATAAAAAATAAAAAGATCAATCTCAGGCTTAGATTTGATTATACGTTTTTTAAGACGGGACGTTGTTTGTTCATAAATAAAAATGAAATAACTGAAATTTTCTAGAGTGTGAATGCAAGTTATTGGTTGGTTTTTATGGTATATCAACCCTTGGGGGTTATTTAATGGCAAATCCTATTTACACACATATATTTTGTTGGTAACATTTTGAAGAAACCAAAGCTCACTTGTACATAGTTAAGTTGTTTCAAGTATTGTTATGTAACACTAACAATTCAATTTAACCCAAGTCATTTGTTTGCTCACAGTTAACTCATTAAACAGTTCCATTTGATCGAATGATGGGACCCTAACAGGTACAAACACTCCGGATCTGAGTGGACCTGGGAGTAATGGCAATGAAGAGGTACTTCACATTTTCCAAAGCTCCAGGACTAGAGCATCACAATCTGATGCTGGTTAACCCATACCCAGGATACGTAAATGCAAGTAATATATTTCTATATAATTTCTTTTAACACAGCCACAGCTATTTTCACAGTGGGCTATCCAAAATCAGTATCCAAATAAAAGTAAGTAAAGTTGGCGACCTTTGTTGAGGGCGACCCGAGGCCTCCCTTTTCAATAGCTACTACACCGAGGTGCAGAGGAGGGCGCAACTCCTTTCCCTGGATTGCTCAACTTTACCCTTGATCCTAACCTTGTAATAGTGAGTGCTAAGTAAGGCGGCATCAAGTACCATTATTAAGTCTTTGGTATGACTCGACCTGGGATTGAACCCCAGTCTCCAGGACCATTGGCGAACACTCTACTCATTGGGCAATGGTCCAGTGTATCCAAATAATTAATTATTATTATATTTGATATCACATCAGTTATATGTACCTTATGTAAACTTATTTCATTTCTTATCAATTTTTTGTTCACTAAAAGGAAAAAATGTAATCGGATTTTAATTGTATTACTTACATTCAAAATCCAAATATGTTTCAGTCATAATCTTCTTTTTACAGACGACCTTTTTAAACAGTATATGATATAATATTTTATGTATGTATTTCAAGACGGTCAAAGCACTACTGGTACAATGTAAACTCGTAGTACTAGTTTCATAGTCGGGTCATCAGTAACTAAACCGATAACCAAGTTTGTCTGATGAATAGGGCGGCGAGACATCCTGCTGGGTGCGAAACAAGACCTGTCAAAGGGTGGAAGAAGCCTTATTCAACGGTTATTTAGCGCATTATTACTGGGAGTACTGGAACTCTTATTCTTTCTTAAAAAGGAGAAGGACTCTGATATTATACCTGTGGTGCCCCAGTTGTCTGGGGCTATAGAATACACCAAGGAGGTGCCCGTGGTGTGCTGGTTATCGTCGTAGGAAATGGACACGGCGACACGAGTTCAAATCCTGGACGAGGCTGACTTCATTTCACATTGCACTCATACCCTTGGTAAAGGTATGAATCCAATTATTCTCCCTCCAGCTATGGGTAAATAGTAGGACATGCTGGGTTCTTCAGCCTTAGTGAGGCAACTAGTCTAGGAGAAGGAAAACTCTGAATTCAAACCTGTTAAACTCCGCTTAAAACAATTGACCTTGCGTCATATCCTGCTCAAGCGGAGGGGTTGGGTAAATATGTATAGAATACACCGACTGCATCTCTGGAGAGGGGTTTGACCCCACCCCGACGAGTGTCCTGGATATGACACTAAACTATCTGATTGTTAGGTTCCACTAATACGAGAGCTTTGGAGTTTGCAGAATACCCCTTAATTGGCATCACTCCCATGTCTACTCTGGCCTGAAATTGTAACACCTGATAGGGTCCTATCAATGGGTCGAATGGAACTGTTTGACATTTAAACTGTTTACTTTGACATTTAAACCGAGTGTAAACAACTGAATTAACCTAAACTGAATTGCTTGAAATAGAACTGTTCAATTATTTAACAGTGTGTAAATAAATGACTGATGTTTGAATTGGTGGTAATACATACCAATACTTGGAACCATTTAACTTTGTTAATCTGCTGAACTAGATTGTTTCAAATAGAACTGTTTGATCATTTAACTGGGCGTAAACATTGACTGATGTTTAAATGGATTGTTTGTGTTAAATGAAAATGGTTGAAAACATTCACCTGTGTGCAAACAAATAATTAATAGTAAGCAGAAAGATTCATATTAGAATGAAATAAGTGAAATCATTTAACTGTGCATAAAAAATGAGCTCAGGTTCGTTTAAAAATGTTATCTACAAAATGTGTTTAGAAATCATATAATTGATATATATGTATAAAAGGGATTTGACATTAAATAACCTATAATGGTTGATATGCTATAAAACCCAACCAAACCAAATTCTATATTTCTAATATATATTAATAAACAAGATTTGGCATTAAATAACCTACAATGGTTGATATGCCAAAAAACCAAACCAAACCAAATCATATATATTTAATATGTATGTATAAAAAGGATTTAGCATTAAATAACCTACAATGGTTGATATGCCATAAAACCCAACCAAACCAAATCATATATATATAATATAAATGTATAAAAAGGATTTAACATTAAATAATCTACAATGGTTGATATGCCATAAAACCCAACCAAATCATATATATCTTACATGTATGTATAAACAGATCTTGGCATTAAATAACTTACAATGGTTGATATGCCATAAAACTAAACCAAACCAAACCAAACTACACTTGTGGTTGGGGTGATTACTGGTTATCTTGCTTCAGCTTCTCACAGGTTAATAATCACGAACATGGTATTTCCTATCGTACAAGCATTGGCCTCTAGAATACCATGATGTACAAATGTTGCCCCACGATCATTTTATCTTCAAACGTTTCTCTCGAAAAAGTCCCATAGCGATGGAGAAGTGTGTTGTATAGCCACAAACATATACATAATACAAATATATGCGGAAACATAATCACTGTAATGAGGAACTTCAATGAACGAACGAACACTCTTCTTTATAAAAATATATCTCTGACCCTTTATTCTCGAAAGGGTTGATGTTGGTTGCGTGTGACAGGTGAGTTGGAGACGGGGACAAACAGCTACATATTGACCCAAAGTTCTTCTGACCATAGCAACACTTCTTCCTCGTCTTGGCTGGGGTTGCTCAACCGTGGGTCACTGAGGGCTGCAAGCCCTCAGTCTGCAAGCTGATTCTCACGCTGGTTCTTGTCCCCCAACTGACTCCAACTCCAACTGGAACTGTCCCAAGCCGTCTGTGGCATCTGGTTATATAATAGTCCACCTGCTTCCGCTGTTCCCTCCGCTTATTTACACAGATGTATCTCTTGATTGACGGCTCGGTCGAGGGTCAATATATAACATGTGGAGGCATATGCAGATTTGCCCAGTTGGAAGCATGCAGTTATATATCTTCACATAGGCTACAGGAGTCTCATCCAAACATCGTTGTGGTCCTCTTATGACAAGAACTGACCTCGGTGGAGGGTTTTGTGTCTTAGCAGCTCTATTTAGAAGATGCCTGCACACCCAGGCAGAAGAATGCTGATGGTGGTGGTGAGATTATGAGAGACGGCAATGACCTGTGAAAGATTATGCAGTTGTTATGTATGTATGCATGCACAAAGTACATGCATGTGTACACGGTGAGGCACCCAATTTCGTATGTATCGAAAGGATCTTCATTTGTGTGTATGTATTAACCCGACCCTTCTGCCATTGGCAGGATGTGACACAAGATCCATTTCTTTTTGTGTTGGGCTGTTTTGAATTCAGAGTTTTCTTTCTGGACTGGATACGGTTCCAAGAACAGATAACTTGTCTGTCCTACAGGATGCGGAAGCAAAATATAGAATAATTTTTAAAACGTTTATTTTTTAGTCAGATTAGTCCAATTTTTGGAAAAAAAGTAACATAAATCTAAATTTTCATGATTAGCTCTATTATTCAAGCATTTTTAGAAAATTGAAATTCAGCCCTATATGAGTGAGTAAGAAAAGAAACGGCAAAGAATCTATTATTTGCTTAACGCCGAAACCTACCGTATACAAAGCAAAGACATTTTTTTTACTGGGAAAGAGCTTTTTAAGGAAAAGAGGGAGTGAAGGATAGAACAAAAAATGAATAGAAGGCTTTTTAACTGCTCTCGCTCCGGTAATTAAGAAGGATCCCAGAATGTCATTAAGAAAGTTCGCTAATAAATTGAAAGTCTACGAGAAAACTGTGAGGATAGCAATTAAACAAGATTTAAGCCCAGATCTTAACTCCTTGATTACACTATATGGGGCGTTTTAGAAAACAAAACAATTGCAAAATCCCATCAAAATATTGGTTTGATTAAAATTGCTAGTGAGGAGGAACGGAATAAATTGTCTGAAGAATTAATTTCAAAGCATGCAAATTGTTTTCGAAGGGGTGTTGATACAGGAATTGAAAAAAATGTTGGCCATATTGAGTAAATTTAGTGCTTTGTGTGTATCTTCTTATTTTGTTGAAAATTTTTAAAATTAAAATTAATCTTGTTTTATAATAAAGTTGTTTATTATTATACTAGACTATTCCAAAATTGCTTCTGCATCTTTTACTAATTATTGAGGGAAGAGGAACAGAGATGAATTCATGGCTTTTCTAAGTGGTTAACGTGACAAAAGTAAACATCCTCGTCCAATACTTGGGCTTGTATATCCGATTCCATTTCTTATCACAATAAGCGAATACATGTGTGAATGTGCCCATATACTTTCGTTTAAGTGATGATAAGTGAATGCGTCGAGACACAAAGCAAAATGAAAAATACGAATTCTGAGAGGTCGGATGAAGCCTCTTGTGTCAAGGGTTGAATTTTGCACAATATTTTCCGGAGAGCTTGAAATCCGTGATAATAACACACGCAGTTGATGAAGCTGCCTTAGAGTTCCTTTTTAGATTCAGTACATGTTCGCAAGTAACGGCCACTCACTTAGGATCGAATGCACTGAGCAATCATCAGTAATCTGTAGTAGTTGCTGGCTAATAATTGCTGCCTGATACAGTTATCACAAAATGAAGTCCGCATTTATCCAACTGTCGTAGTGAAGTATAACTAGTTTCAATTAAGAGCTTTCCTTCTCCTAGACTAGTTGTTGCTATTTTATCCATTGTCCAGTGGGCTGGCATGGGCTGTAAATTACACCGACTGCACCTCTTCAAAGGGTTAACCCCCCAACTAGTGTCCTGGATATGACACTAAACAATCTGATGGTGAGGATCCAGCTTTGAAGCTTTGGGAAATACGAAGTACCCCTTCATTAGCATAGCTCCCAGGTCCACTCTGGCCTGGAGTGGTAGCAGCGGACAGGATCCTGCCAATGGGTTAAGTAGAACTAAACTGTATACTTATGCTAAATTGCATTGTTTGAAATGGAACTGTTTTTGATAATAAAACTGTACTTACGCTGAACTGAATTGTTTGAAATAGAGCAGTTTTGACATTAACTGTCTGTAAATAAAAGCTATATTTATACTAAACTGAATTGTTTGAATTTGAACTGTTTGACTAAATTGAATAGCTTGAAATAGAAAAGTTTTTGACAATTAAACTGTGTACATATGCTAAACTGAATTGTTTTAAATTGAACGGTTTATGTGTTTAAAATGGATTTGGCATTAAATAACTTACAAGGGTTGATATGTTATAAAACCCAAACAAACAAACAAATATTTTACCCATAGCTGGAGAGAAAATGGAGGAATTTATATTTTTTCTAAGGTGATTAACGTGAAGTGAAACGCAAACAACTAAATCCATGATTCGAACTTGGATCACCATTTCCAATTCGGAAGACGACAGTTGTTCCACTAATACACCCACAAAGAAATTAAGTTGCAGACAACGCATTAAAAAGTCGCGTAATCTTCCAGTTTATTCTTAATAAAATACTGGTTCAGTATGCGTTTTTAAGAGAACACATGTGGGTGCTCATATTAATATGCATTTATAAATAGGTGTAGAGTCGTATTTTCACACACACACACACACACACACACACACACACACACACACATTTATATATATATATAGGCGCTGTGGATTTTATTTACATTGATCTCTTTACCAGAATTATTTGATTTAATATTCTTTTTTTGAATATTTTATTTGTCCTGATTGGAATTATTCCCTATTCTGGATTTACTGGATTGAATATCTTATATATATGGTAACTGTCATATCTTGAATGATGACAGCCGTCTTTATCAACTGAATTACAACTCAAACATTCTGATTAGCAACTAATTCAACTTGTGAAAAATATACAAGATGTATAAAATAATAAGGTATTAAGATATTTGAACGTCGTTGGATTATGGTGAGACATACGCTTGTATAATAACACTGATGCCATTTTCTTGGTCTACATAGCTAAAGCACAATGACAAACATAGCTAGATAAATGGCGACTCTAAACCTTTTTATGGGTGTATTACTCCTCTACAAGTCATACAATCATCGTATTATAAGCCCTGCCGAAAACAGAACTTGATATTAAATATAGGTTTTATTTCACAGTATTTTCTCTTAGATTTTTCCCGCGAAAAAATTTCTACAAGTCAGCAGAGGTTTAACGCTTGAGATTCCTTCTCCAGTTTTGAGTTTGGAGTTAACTTCTCCGAGAAGGGTTACTTTCACCGGGGCTTTGCCGTTAGACTGGAGTCTCGTCTACTATATATATATATATATATAGTTATGCAGTATCAATGAAAGATTAAAATTATTGGAAAGTTCGGAAGTAGGAAATATTTAGTCCAGTCACCGTCCACCAAGGATCAATATTAGCATAAGTATATCCATGATATGAAAACGTGAATAAACGGAATATAAGACGAGATAAACTCATTTACATATTCAAGAAGATTTAACGTTTAATACATACAATATATCAGTGGTATCAAAAGAAAAAAATGCATGAATGTGCTTCAAGAGATATAAATATACACATACCATTCCATGAACAAACAGTATGTACAAGAGGTACAAAATGGCATAACCTTATTCGAAAAGTATGGTTATAATCGTTTGACCATTTCCTGTCAGGATAAGAGACTATGTATCTATAGTTAAAAGAATTGAAACAAATAGAAGTCGAGAATGGGCTTCTAACTCAGTTATGTAATACCCCACGTGACCCCTAATAGACATGCCCAAGCTCCTGAGGAGATAACCATTTTTTGTTTCCTTGAAAGAGAAATAAGTTTGATCTCTTGATGATGAAAAGTATAGGAATCGAATGGCTACAAAGTTGTCTTTATGGCAAAAAAAAAAAAAAAAAGAAAAAGAAAGAAAAGAAAATAGAATATTAAAACAAACACCACTGTTATTGGAAACGAGTCTTTTATTTCTGAATAAACATATATAAAAAATGAAATGATTCATCTTATTTCGATTCAATTATAAAAGTTAGATGAAGTAAAATGAATTCTGTAAAAATCTTAGTGCACTTAATTTTGCCTCGTTTTAATTTTTTCTCTATTTTATTACAGATTTGCTTCTTTCAAAAGAAGTAAAAGTTTTGTTTAAAACAGAGTTAATGCTATGCAAAAATATAAAAATATTCTCCATCATAGTTGAAAAATGAGTCCATGATGTTTATATCACAGTATATATGCATATATAGACGGATAGAAAAATAAGATTTCAGTATACATGTGTGATGTATATAGACTTCTTTTTTCATATATAGTCAATTTGCTATAATTATTTTACAGTATTGTAATTTTTGTAAAAACTCGAGATAAAAAATTCAGTGCTTATAACGATCAACCGAGCGTTCCCTACTGGGTTGAAATAAATATTTGTTAGATCAAGAAATAGCTGATTTGAAACATAAGTAAGAGGTAGACGAGAAGAACAGTGTAATATCTTCAAGAAAAAACAATATATGCTGATCATATAATGGTCGACTGATATTTTTCATATTGAAATGAAAGTACATAACATTGCTATCTGTACTGGAAGGGGAACACAAGATTTTGGAAAGGCTTTCTTTCTCTTATATAGTATAATCGGCGTTGGAAGGATTCTTTATGATCACTTTGTGAGCACACAAACATCCTGTGGATATACGTTTTGTTATCGGTTCATAGACAAATAGTCCATCAACACACACAGACGTACGTTGAAGGAATAACATTTCGCTGTAGACAAGTTCACAATTGTGCATTCCGTCAGATTCAATACAATCACGACAACGACACATGGCCTCCGATCGAACTGAAGGGAACAATGTAGAATCTGTGATCACCTTGGTATACCAAGGGCAACTGGATCGATCCTTAGTCTCGCCGCTGCTCGGTAATGTCTTGGGACATGTTTTTTCTCCCACGTATAAAGTCTGGTTTGCAGACGGCGAAATATGTTCTGCAGGCATTAAGAATTTGTTTCCACTTGTTGCAGCGGTCAGTGTTTCATAGCGGATGTTCAGATCAGACGGTATTTTACATTTGGTAGACAGCGGGGCACCCGATACAAACAACATCATTCCACACAAGAAAACGATGGAGAAAGCAAATAACTGAAAAAAAAAATCAAAAGAAAAATTAAAGGACATGTAAGAATATAGAGAAATAGAAATTCAGATTTACGAAATTCTATGAAGATAATAGTTCGTAAATATCTCTTTTTCAATTCATAGACAAGAAACATATTTATCCAATCGATGGTTATAATGATAATTATCATTATTTATTATTGCTGATCAAACCGGAGATAACATCACCTGTATCAAATGAACTTCAGGTGAAAAAAATAAAAATTTGTTTTCAATCGTAAAATCTATTAAGAAAGTTTTTGATCTTGTCACTCTAAGATAATCTTTTTCGCTGTTTATAAAAATGAGCCTATGATGTTTATCTGGGGCTGAAGAATACACCGACACCCCAATGAGTGTCCTGTTATGACACTAAACGGTCTGATGGTGAGGTCCCAGTAATGCTGGGGCTTTGGGGAATACGGAGCACTCCTTCATTGCCATTGCTCCCAGGTCCACTCTGGCCCGGCGTGGTAGCACCAGATAGGGCCCTATCTATGGGTTAAATAGAACTAACGGCATACTTATGCTAAACTGAATTGTTTGATTAAACTGAATAGCTTGAAATAGAAATGTTTTTGACAATTAAATCGTACTGACATTTAAACAGCGAGCTTGCTCTACTGATTTATTTGAAATAGAACTGTTTTTTGACATTGAAACTGTATTTACACTACCCTGAATTGTTTAACATGGAACTGTTTTGACATGTAACTGTGTGTAAACAAAATCTCTACTTATTCTAAACTGAATAGCTAGAAATAGAAATGTTTTTCACAATTAAACTCTACTTACATTTAAACTGTGTGGTTATGCTAAACTGCATTATTTAAAATTGAACTGTTTTAACATTAAAACTGTACTTACTCTGAACTGAATTATAATATATAACTGCTTGAATAGTTTGAAAAAGAAATGTTTTTAACAATTAAACTGTGTACTCATGCTAAACTGAATTGTTTTAAATAGAACTGATTATTTACATAAAAATGGATTTGGCGTTAAATAACCGACAAAGGTGGATATGCCATAAAACCCAACAAACCAAACCAAACCAAACTATGATGCTTATATCATCGTATATATGCATAGAGAAACAGAAAAATAAGATTTCAGCATACATGTGTGATGTATGTAGACTCCTTTTTTCATATATAGTCAATTTACTATAATTATTTTACAGTATTGTAATTTTCCTTATATTCAGAAATACTTTGTTTATAAAAACTCGAGATAAAACAATTCTGTCCTTATAACGATCATCAAAGCGTTCCCTATTGGGTTGAAATAAATGTTTGTTAGATCAAGAAACAGCTAATTTGAAAGATAAGTAAGATGTAGACGAGAAGAACAGTATAATATCTTCAAGAAAAATATGCGAGAATCATATAATGGTCGACTGATATTTTTCATATTGAAATGAAAGTACATAGCATTTTTTGAATCAAGAAAAGGAAAAAGTAGATAGAAATTGTCAATACGTGATAGATGTTTGGTTAGGTTATTTGATTTAACGGCATATTACCCCTTGTTTGTTATTCAATTTCAAATCCTGTTTATATATAGGATTTTTAAGTGAATAATTTGTAGGAAACAATTTGTTTGCACGCAGTTAAATCGTTTCAAGTATTGTGATCAAATATTAGTAACTATATTTAATATCAATAAACAGTTCTGTTTAACCTCAAGATGATACATTAACAGGCACTACCACTCTTGGACAGTAATGGCAATGAAATGGTACTCCATATTTTTCAAAGCCGAAGCTACACCATCAGATTGCTTAGTGTCATATACAAGAGACACTCATTGGGAAGAGGATTTTATCCCTCTGTAGAGATTCATTAAGGTGTATTCTACGGACCCAGCCGACTTGGCTCATTCAGTAAGAGAAATAATACATAAAATATCAAATTATTGATAATATTTTTTTTATAATTAATAACGATTAAACGTCATATATGATTATAATCATATTTATCAACCCCTGCGCCCGGGCAGGATATGACACAAGGTCAATTTTTAAGCGGAGTTTAACAGGTTTGAATTCAGAGTTTTCCTTCTCCTAGACTAGTTGCCTCACCAAGGCTGAAGAACCTAGTCTGCCCTACTATTTACCCATAGCTGGAAGGAGAATATTTGGATTCATACCTTTCCCAAGGGTATTAGTGCTATGTGAAATGCAATCAGTCAGGTCCAGGATTTGAACTCGTGTCGCCGTGTCCATATCCTGCGACGATAACCATTACACCACGGGCACCTCATATATGATTATAATCAACTAGAAATTTAGATTTATATACTTTTTTTGTTTTATCATCATCATCATGTCGTGCAGCTAGCACGAATATCCCTGATTCTCTCTCGCCACTTCTCCCTATCATTCATCGCTTTTGCCAGGTCTTCAGGGCTACATCCCGTATCCTCACATAGCTGCTGTATGTATGTTCGAGCTGGTCGTCCTGCTTTTGCTTGGCCATATGCGGGGGTCCATAGGAGTACATCACTGATGAGTTCCTCCTTACTTCTCCAGCAGTGTCCTGCGTGTCTGGTTCGTCTAACTTGTATAGTTTTCGTGATGGGAGGCAAGTGACCGTATAGTTGGTGTCTTGTGGGATGTTGTCGCCGGGACTTGTTCAATATTGCTCTCAACATTCTTGTGTAATTGCCGTCTAGCTTCTTCTTCAGTTGTTTAATTAGCGTCCAAGTAGTGCATCCATATAGCAGTATCGATACGACCGCTGCCTGGAAGAAACTGCGTTTCATTTTATCGGTCAGGTCTGATTTCCATATGATCGAAAGCCTGGACAACTTTTTGTTTAATAAAACTATTTTAAGTTATAGAAGTTATTTGAAAATGAAATGTTGAACATCAGCGAAGATGAAATTTGGTTGAACATAATTACGAAATTATCAAACAAATGATCGTTATCATCTTATCTACTAATGATATAGTCAGATCAAAGAATTTATCAAATAATAATTTGGTTCACGTATATTTTTTCTATGTAAAATACCTTTAAAACTACAACAATATACTAATTAAATAGTTGGTATAAATAAACCTTTACGGATCATCTAATAATGCTGAAGTCTTACATCAACATTTTGGAAGAATATGATTTTCCTTATAATAGATTGATTGATTTTAATGGCATATCAGTGCGTCTAGGGTTATTCTATGCCAAGAAGATAGGGAATTGCATTCATTGTAGATTCATATTTACATTTTTTGTGTAGTTTTTCATGAGCGCTTTCTTTTTGCATTCTATCCTAACGAATAGTAATCATTTTCTTTGACCAATAGATGGGACTTTAACAGATTCTACCACTCCAGATAAGAGTGGACCTGGGAGTAATGGCAATGAAGGGGTACTCTACACTCCACAGATATCCAGTACAGAAGTCTCCCATCAGATGCAGTTTAGTGTCATATACAGGACACTCCTTTTGGGGGTTGCTTTACTCATCTAAAGGGGATATAATCATCGTATTCTAAGCTTTACCAACCGGGCTATCAAGAAATACAACACTGAATATAAAACTAAGGAAGGAACAACGCACAACACCCAAGTATGAAAAAATACAAAAATACTTACGTTGATCATAATGATAGGGAAGGATTGGTTCAATAAGTTATGAATGAAGCGATGGAATAGTCCACGAACTGACAAGTAAGAAACAATGTCGAACGGAGAGTTGGTTAAGAATGATTATGTAGTCACGGTCTTAATTCAATATATATATATATATGTTCCACTCTAGGATAAAGGAATATTAACCACCGCTTTATTACAGAGAAGGGAAACCCAGACGAAGTCAAAAGACTCGATAACAACAAGGACATCATGAAGTGTTTTAAACAGGAAGCGAACCACATTTCTGTAGCGAATATGAAGAGTGATAGTGGAATTTATATCATTTTCTTGAAAATAGTCAGACTCAGATTTTTTTTCCGATGAAAATATCCACAAAAAGCAAAACAAAGCAAAAACAAAACAACAAAGAAAAACAATAAAAAATAGAAAAACAAAAAACAAACAAACAAAAAACAATCGTTTCCTTTACTTACATCGACTACAACGTGTGAACGATGACGCAAAATAAATGAATCAAGGAGATTATTCGTCACACTGAATACCTGAGAGAATCATTTGAATATTTATTTATGAAAAATTCCTTTCAACACATGCATGTAATAAAAGAAAGTCTTATCCTGTAACATGTTTTAGCCGTCTGTAGCGTGTGAGCACGAATAGCCCATCGAAGCCCATCCCACTCCAGGTCTACAACTAGTTTGATTTCAGAATATTCCTTCTCGAATCCATATGCCATTTCAAGGTTAAAGAGCCCAGTATGCCCAATCATTTATCAACAGGGAGGGAGAATAGTCAGATTAAAACCTTTAGAATGGTTTATTTTTTTAATCGAATAAAAAGCTTTGTAGGTTATTTAATGCCAAAGTCATTCCCATAGAAGAACACTAATGGTATTATTTAGCCCATAGCTGGGAGGAGAAGGGGGTTCATACCTTTCCCAAGAGTATCTGCCCGAAAGTGAACATAATAGCGCAACTGGAGTACGAACTCGCTTACCACAATTGTGTAGTCTACCGTTTTAACCATTACACCACGAGGACAACCACCCCTGATTTAAACCTTTTCAAAGGATATTAGCTCTATGTGAAATACAAACAAATGTGTTTAAACAAAAAACGTTAAATCGAATTGTAAGAAATAGAATTGTTTGACCATTTAATAGTGTGAACAAATGACTGATGTTTAATTGAATTCTTAGTGATATATAACAATACTTGGAATAATTGTATACTAACGAATGAGTCATGTCAAATAGAATTATGAGAGTTGATTAGCAATACTTAAAACTCTTTAACTCTGTGGCTAAATTCAATTGTTAGTGTTGCATAGCGATGCTTGAAACCATTTAACTATGTGCAAATAAAACTCTGTTGCACACCAATATTTGAAACCATTATATGGAGGTGCCCGTGGTGTAATGGTTATCGTCGTCGGAAATGGACACGGCAACACGAGTTCAAATCCCTGGACGAGGCTGTTTGCATTTCACATAGCTACTAATACCCTTGGGAAAAGGTATGAATCCAATTATTTAAATGGGTAAATAGTTGGGCAGACTGGTTTCTTCAGCCTTGGGGAGGCAACAAGTCTGTTAAACTCCGCGTAAAAATTGACCTTGTGTTATATCCTGCCCGAGCAGAGGGGCTGGGTAAATATGAATATCTGAAACCATTTAAGTGAGTGCAAACAATGATTAATACTAAATTGAACTATTAATATTAGAATATTTGGAAGCATTTAACTGTGTGCAAACAATAGTAATACTTGTGTGAAAATAAATTAAATCAAACTTATTTAAAAATAAGGTTACCAACAAACTGTTGACTTACAAATCAGAAGTATACACATTTAAATAGATGAAAACAAATGAGCTCTGGGTTGTTTAAAATATGCCATCGACAAACTATGCGTTTACAAATCATATATAACATATATATAAGGAGTATTTTTTAAATAACCTACACGGGATGATATGCTATAAAACCAAACGAAATATGAATATAGAACAATTCAAAAATAAGTAGGTTGGTTGGTTGGTTGTTTTGGTTTTATGGCATATCAACCTTTGTACGTTAATTAACGCCAAATCCATTTTTATACAAATAATCAGTTGTATTTCAAATAATTCAGTCCAGCATTAGTACACAGTTTAATTTCAAACTATTCAGTTTATTCAAACAGTTCTAATTCAGTTAATTTTGTTTACACACAGTTAAATGTCAGAACAATTCTATATACAACATTTCATTTTAGTGTAAGTACAGTTTCAATGTCAAAAACATTTCTATTCTAAACAATTCAGTTTAGTATAAATACGCTGTTCAAGTGCAAAAATCAGTACCGTGAAGGAAGCACAGTTTAGTTCTATTTAACCCATAGATAGGACCCTATCAGGGACAACCACTCCGGGCCAGAGTGGACCTGGGAGTGATGGCAATAAAGGGGTACTCCGCATTCCCCAAAACTCCAGCATTACTAGAACCTCACGATCAGATTGTTTAGTGTCATATCCAGGACACTTGTTTTACCCCTCTGCAGAGAAGCAGTCGGTGTATTCTACAGCCCCAGCCAACAGGGCAAAAAAATTAGTAGGTGCTCGTGACTTAATGTTTATAGCACTCGTGATGATAATAATAATCTTTATCAAATAAGAATAGTTTCAAGTAACTATTCTTAATAGAAATTATTTGTTTTATAGCATAAAGTATTCTTATCTAATACTTATTATTTATACACAATTATATAGTTTCAAGTAACTGTTCCAAATTTAATAATATTCATTAGTTTGTACACAGTCTTCTATACTATTTACCCATTGCTGGATAAATGTTTTTTTCCTATAACATTAGGGCAAAATGAGACGCAAACAGCCTTGTTCAGGATTTGGACTCAAGTCAACGATTCGATTGCCTACGACGATAACCATTACGGAAAGCGCACCTCTTTTTTGTTTTTTTGTTTTCCCTTCATTTGCATTTCCGATAATATTCCCCCACTTTATTCTAGCAGTGAAAGAAATAAATCATCTAACAGAGTGGATATCAATATTTGGTTTCTTTGTTTAATGGCATATCAACCCTCGTTGGTTATTTAAAGTAATCCTTCCATAAGAACAGCAGTGGCATTATTCAACCCATTGCGGTTGATGGTGGGGAGGGGCAAGAGGGTCGTACTTTTCCGAAGGACATTAATCCGAAAGTGGACGTAATAGTTCGATTGGAGTTCGAACTCGCTTACTACGATGTTGCAATTCAGCACTTTAGCCACTTCACAACGGGAACTCTCCTTGTGGATTCCCGTTATACAACTAAGGAATCCATTAAGGAAACTCTTCACTGACTGTAAATATCTTTTCATAATTCATTATACTACCCTTAGCAACAATTATGAAATTCACTTTTACTTTTATGTAGCAGTAAATAAACTAATAACAGATAAGATACAACCGATTTTTATTCAATAGCTTAACATACAGGATTTATAAAATATACTTTTGTTTCAGACGGATTGTAAGTCTGTAATTGAACTGATATCATCATGAGGTTGTTTTTTATTGAGTCATGGAAACTTAACTTTTTTCTGTCTACTAACGTCATGATTTCGTTACAGAGCAATGTCCAGTTCCGGAATCATTAAGAATCATGTCAATGTTTTCTAATCAAAATAATTTTTTGTCTTTCATCGAAATAACAATCTGCATATTTCCCTGTCAACATATTTATAGTAAGTAATCGAAATGTTCAGTGCTGAAGTCTTTGAAATAAAATCAATTGTAACATTTTACAAAAGAACATCGTGGGAATGAAAGATCAATATGCAGCGTCTTCATAGATTCCTTTGTTGTGTTTACAACTTTCTAATAACAAAGCTTATTATCGATAATGAAAAGGTTAAATTAACAGAGTTGATGACACGTGTCTGCACTGAACGGAAATGAAATAACATTTTACACGAAGAAATTTCCAATTCTGGAATTATGTTATTGGAGTAACGATTAACATGATCGAGAATTTATACGAAAATCATTTATTATTACATTACGACTTTTGTTTCAATTAAAGTTTAAATATAATAAATGAATTTATTTCAAGAAAAAATTATTTCTTAAATTTCAGAATTTATCAGAGGTTGTCCGTTTTCTTATGTGAGTGTAAATGAAAAATTCCTTTCAACGCATGCACGTAATAAAAGAAAGTCTTATCCCGTAAAATGCTTTAGCCGTCTGTTGCGTGTGAGCACGAATAGCCTGTCGAAGCCCATCCCACTCCAGGTCTACAACTAGTTTGATTTCAGAATATTCCTTCTCCAGTCCAGTTGCCATATCAAGGTTAAAGAGCCCAGTATGC
>OY757906.1:130649568-130689568 GCA_963585895.1 Sepioteuthis lessoniana
AAGAGCCCAGTATGCCCAATTATTTATCCACAGTGGGAGGGAGAATAGTCAGATTAAAACTTTGGGATTGGTTTATTTTTTTAATGGCATATCAACCTTTGCAAATTATTTAATGCGAAAGCCATTCTCATATAAATACACTAGTGGTACAATTTAACCCATAGCTGGGAGGAGAAGGGGTTTTATACCTTTCCCGAGGGTCTCTGCCCGAAAGTGAACGTAATAGCGCAACTGGAGTACGAACTCGCTTACTACGATTCCGCAGTCTATCGCTTTAACCATTACACCACGAGGACACCCACCCCTGTTTTGAACCTTTTCAAAGGATATTAGCTCTATGTGAAATACAAACAAATGTGTTTAAACAAATGACGTTAAATCGAATTGTAAGAAATAGAATTGTTTGACCATTTAATAGTGTGAACAAATGACTGATGTTTAATTGAATTCTTAGTGATATATAACAATACTTGGAATAATTGTATACTAACGAATGAGTCATGTCAAATAGAATTATGAGAGTTGATTAGCAATACTTAAAACTCTTTAACTGATATTCTAAACACAATTTCAGGTACAAAGAGTTTTACTTATTTATTGTGTGGTTAATCTCAAATATTGAGGGAATAAAATATTAAATAAATTATTGATTGATTTTTTAACGTCTTACAAATCCGTCTGGAGTTATTTTTTTAATTTGTCTTTTATTTATTTGTCTTTTTGAACGACCCTGGTATACGTGGATATATATCTTTTTATTGTTACAATGGAAAAGGATACCAATTCATATCTGATCATATTTATGGCTCTCTCTCTCTATATATATATATATATATATATATATATAAGTAAAGTTGGCGACAGTAGTCGAGGGTGACCAGAAAGTTCCCTTTTCAATAGCTACTAAACAGAGGAGTAGGGGAAGGCGCTACTCCTTTCCCTGGATTGCTCCATTTTACCCTTGATACGTACCTTATATTGCTGAGTATTTATCAAGTTCCAGTTTTAAAGTCTTCGGTATGACACGACCTGGGATTGAACCGGCCAATAAGCCGGTTTTATATTTATTTATATATATATATATATATATATGTATATGTATATATATATATGTATGTTGTAAGCACGCCTATATGATGATAATGATTATATATATATATATATATAAATATATATAAATATACCAAATCCATTTGCTACAAGCAGAATGTGATACAAGGTCAATTTTTAAGCGGAGTACAGTTTTTTTTGAATTCTTAGTTTTCTTTAAAGGTTATATATATATATATATATATATATATATATATATATATATTGTCATTCTCAGACAGACTGTTTCGTTGTATCACAACGTATCAGTGTAGTTAGACACACGAGACGTTTCAAACTGGGATCGAAACATGGATAACTTTACGTCAGCCTTATAACAACTCCACACACACATATATATATATATATATATATATATATATATATATATAAATATATTTGGAAGCGTGCAAATCTTATTTAAAAACACATCCTCGGATTATTTTTTCTTTATATTCTATATATACTTGTGTGTGTGTGTGTGTGTGTGTGTGTGTGTGTGTGTGTGTGTGTGTGTGTGTGTGTGCGCTACGGATTTAGCAAGAACTCTAACAATGTTTACAAAAACTGAAAAATATTTTCCTAAGAAAAATGTTTCCGTCTACCACAAATTTTATATAGGAATAAAACATTTCTTCTCACAATTGACGCAAAAGAAGCATTGTTACTAATCTTCAACATCAATACTTACATATTTATTTGTTGTCAGTGTGCAAATTTCTTTGATAACATCTGTAGCTATAGTGATATTGCAGCGTTCTATCTTAATAGATGCCCCAAATATTGCACCTTGTGCCAGATTACAATGAATTCCGCATATATATATATATATATATATGTATATATATATATATATATATATATATATATATATATATATATATATTTAAGATGTTTTTGAAAATATATGTATTTTGTAATTTTGAATTGTTTCTACAGATGCTGTTAAAATTTGAGATCATTTGAACGTGAATTTGACTACGAAATGGTATCGATTTTTTCGAAACACATTGTACATCCCAAATGACATGATTCTATTTTTAAGTACTATATATATTGGATGTTGTACGGGTGTTAAGAGTTAGCAAGGAGACATTCTTTACGGTGTCTGAAAAAATTGATAAGAAATAACATCTTTCAACCAAACCTTTCCATAGGAATGCTGATTTTGTAGCAAATTAGATTCAACTTAGTAAATAACAATTATAAATACTTTTCACAATCTATATAATTTTTAATAGGGGCAATGTGTTTTATATATGTATAATTCAATATTTTTAACTGTCAAAATAAATCTGTTTAATGATTCAATTTCAATAACTTCAGGTTTTTTTTTTTAAATTCGGAAGAAAACAACTTCCGACTTTAAAAGAAAAAAAAAGTTTCACTATAATTTCTCATATCCGTCCATAAAATCGGTAATTTACTTTCTGTTTGAAATACACTTCGTTCATTATATCCTTGTTGAATTTGTCCGTTTTGAGCTCAACCGGGTTTCCCTCCACCGTAATTAAGCGTGACTTTATATCCTTTACTTTGGGGATGGACTATATATTGAATCAACGCTCAGGTCAAGTATTCATTTTCATTAAATTATTCTAGCTACATTGTTGCTCACAAGACGGTTCATTCTTCATTCATTAGATTCTCAACGAATCCTGTCGACATCAACATGACCAATGTAAGTTTAAATTTCGATTTGATTATCTCCCTTATATACTTTTCTCTTTACTATTCCTTTTTTTATTATAAACGTTTGTATATGAAGCATTGAGAAAAATAATGAGAATATAATTGGTAATTCTCATATTATTTCTCCATTTCATACTGCTGATCTGACCTTTGCATTTATTGCCGATAATAGATGTGTGTTGATGATTACAATTACAAGCGTATAAATTGAGTTATTATGGACAAAATTAAAACTGGAGATATTTCACATGTTTATCTCGGATTTAAAAAAAAGTTATTATTAGATGAAATGTTAGATTAAATAAAAGCCGTGTTCAAATAGATTTGATTTACTATTTGTTGGAAGCCTTACTTGACGTTTTAGTTTAATCTATTTCAGTAATTTCTTTTACTTGCAGTTTTCTCGTGATTTTGAATATCTGTTTTCTATATTCTTGAATGTCTTTTAATTTTTTTTCCAGTTATTTATTTTCTCCGCCGTTTTCTTATGTGAAATGATGTTGTTTGTATCGGGTGCCCCATTGTCTACCGAATGTAAAATACCGTCTGATCTGAATATCCGCTATGAAACACTGACCGCCGCAACAAGTGGGAATAAATTTTTAATGCCGGCTAAATATATTTCGTCGTCTACTAACCAGACTTTATACCGAGGAGAAAAAACATGTCCCAAGACATTACCAATGAGTGGCGAGACGAAGGATCGATCCAGTTGCCCATGGTATACCAAAGTGATCACAGATCCTATACTGTACCCATCAGCTCGATCGGAGGCCGTGTGTCGTTGTCGTGATTGTATTGGATCTGATGGGATGCACAATTGTGAACCTGTCTACAGCGAAATCTTATTCCTTCAACGTACGTCTGTTTGTGTGGGTGGACTGTTTGTTTATGAACCGATAACAAAACATATGTCAACCGGATGTGTGTGCGCTCACAAGGAGATCATAAAGAATCCTTCCAACACTGATTATGATATGTAAAAGAAAGAAAGACTTTCTAAAATCTTGTGTTCCCCTGCCAGTACAGACAGCAATGTTATGTACTTTCTCTTCAATATGAAAAATGTCAGTTGACCATTATATGGTCGTTTTTGTTGTGCACCTTGAAGATATACCAGATTTGTTAACATTTTAATTATCTTTCAATTCGCCAATCGCTCATTCTACCCGACAGTCTTAATTTGGACTGTTCTCTTGGTCATTGTACAGGTAGAATATTTTATATCGTTTATTATGAAAAAAAAAACAATAACATATCTTTAAATATATACAAATATAAGTTTATATCACATATATCGATATCTATCTTGCCATGTTCCATTTTCTGTATACAAAAATAACTTCATGTACGTTCCGTACATATCGAAACATCTCCTTTCGTAACATTCTCATGTCAATATATATAATGACTTCATAATTATCAAAAAAAAAAAAAAAAATGTTCTTATTGTCTTAATATCATTTTTTAAAATAGAATAAAATATTTCCATTTTTTTTTATTCCTCGCAAAATAAGTGGTCTTATACAGAATGAAAGAATTCAGATGTGTCAAGATTAATGGCACAAGAATTTAACTTTATCCATGTTTTGTAATTGAAACGAAATTGAATCAACCATTTCACTTCATTTTATTCTTCATAAAGAAATAAAACTTTTTTTCTCCATAAATTTTTTGTTTGTCTTGATTTATATTTTCACTAATTTCTTCGAAAACTGGATCATCTTTTCATTTTAATGATCGTTATATCCGATCATTAATCAACACTTATTTTATTTTATTGCTTCAATATTTTATCGTTATATATATATATATATATATATATATGTGTATGTGTGTGTGTGTGTGTGTGCGTGTATGTGTGTGTGTGTGTGTGTGTGCGTGTGTGTGTGTGTGTTATTTGGTCCACTTAAACCGGAGTCGGGAATAATTCCGTCAGGACAAAAATCATTCAACTATGAACATTTAAATTTTCCTGGTAAAGAGCTCAATGTAACTGACATCACAGAGCAATAATTTCTTCTAGAAAAACAAAAACTGGTCACATTAGGATTATAAATTTATTTCCATCCTGTTATGGGTATTGATATGAATCAATAACGCCCAAAATAACAGGACTTTTTCAGATCTAATGGATAAGATAATTCAGAATAGACACAGGAAGGAAGGGTGGGATGGGGTAGAAGAGGGGTAAAGAGTTTCCTCCCAATTTAGCCCACTTCCGGTTTTAGTTTTTATTACCGGTTGGAATTATAGTAAATCAAATTTTTTTGATTTTCAAATTCTAAATACATTTCAACTTAAAAGTCCAGATTTAATAATAATTTAGGGAAGTACAAAATTCCTTAATAACCTTATATATATATATATATAGGTCATGTGGTCGCGCATTCTTACCATGATTAGTTGGTTTGGCATCGCATATATGTAGAATGGACTGGTGGCCCAGTGGTAGAGTTTCGGTTTCTGCATTCTGTGGTTGCTGGTTCAATCTCCAGTGGTGGAGATAACGGTATGCACTAAGGTCGAAACAGCTGTTCCGTATGTCGCATGTAGGTGTTTGCCGAATTTTCAAGTCATGGTAATTTAATTAATAAAATATCAATTACTTTACTGATAAATATAACCTCATTCCTGCGGATGCATAACGCCGACTTGGGAAGACGTAGAGATGCTGTGTCCTCTGTCTGGAAAAAACATACTCAAGATCCATTAGGTCATGTGGTCGCGCATTCTTACCATGACTAGTTGATTTGGCATATGTGTAGAATGGACTGGTGGCCCAGTGGTAGAGTTTCGGTTTCTGCATTCGGCAGTTGCTGGTTCGATCTTCGACACCACGGTATGTACTGCTGATCATAATAAGGTCGAAAAAGCTGTTTCGTATGCAGGTGTTCACCAAATTTTCTAGTCATGGTAATTTAATTAACATAATATCCATTCCTTTACTTGTAAATATAATATATATATATATATATTTATATATATAAGTAAATATAAGTTAGTTTTTATATATATTTAATAACATGGAATCTTCTCTGCGACCTCAGGTTTCATGACGTTCTATAAACGACGATCATTAGGCAAAGAACGAAAGATAATGAAGAAACTTAAAAAATCGAAAAACACAGTCAAAATGTTGACCCTCGAGCGAGCCGTCAATCAAGAGATGCACCTGTGTAAATAAGCGGAAGAAGAGTGGAAGCAAGTGGGCCTTATGAAAGAACATAGACAGGTGCCGGCGGTCGTTAAGTTAGTCGGTCATTGGAATGCCTGAGTGAGGACCTGCTTGCAGATTGAGGGCTACTGCCCTTAGCGACCCCCGGTTGAGCAACCCGAGCCAAGATGCGGAAGAAGTGCTGCTATGGTCAAGAGAAGAACTTGGGTCAATATAGTAGTCTATCCCTGTCTCCACTCATCTCTCACACACAACAGAAACATCAACCCTTTCGAAAATAAAGTGTGAGATATATATTTTTGTAAAGAAGTGTGTTTGTTCGTTTTTGAATTTCTTCATTATGGTTGATTATGTTTCTGTGTATATGTATGTGGCTATACAACAAAAAGAACGTTAGAACTGTGTACAACTTTTTACGTGTGTCCGTGTGTGTGTGTTTCTGTAGACTATATTTGCGTATTATTGTGTGTGGATGTATAAGTGATATTTAGTATGTGTGTATGAAGATACTTGCACTGCACGATAACTTTGAGGTTGTTTCGGTTTGGTTTAGTTTCTTTGTTTTTAATGGCATATCAACCTTTGTAGGTTATTTAATGCCAAAGCCATTCTCCTAGAAGAACAGTAGTGGTACTATTTAACCCATAGCTGGGAGGAGAAGGGGGTTCATACCTTTCCCAAGGGTATCTGCCCGAAAGTGAACGTAATAGCGCAACTGGAATACGAACTCGCTTACTACGATTCCGCAGTCCATCGCTTTAACCATTACACCACGAGGACACCCCCTGAGGTTGTTTCCTGAATATATGAGACGCGATGTGTAGCCAAAGTTGTGGCAGGTTAACCGAGAAATTTTTTTTAAAATATATTCATGTGTGTGTGTGGTGATGATTTTAACTTAGGAACAAAATATCATTGCATTTTGAAGAAAATAAGACAAACATTTCGATCCATACACATAACCCATCCATCTTACCTATACCACCGCCACTGCTAAAAATCCCCCGACAACACACCCGACGCACCGTGAGTGACAACTTCCTCTATTAAATCTTTATTCCATCTTCATGCACTTTCATAACCTGTTGATATTATTTTAGCCATGTTTTCATGAATGTGAGGAATAGGTCTCCACACAGTATATTCAACATATCCACCACGCAAATACCATCATATATTATAATAAAGATTGTCTCCTAAGAAGCTTAGGGAACCAACACCTATAACCGTTACACTATGTGTCCTGATGGACAATTCAGAGTGAATTTTTTGGACTTATAAACTTAATCATCTGGAGGTTGCAGGTTCAATCCTGACTGCAGGCGAGTAACAATACAGGAATACTTAACACTTGTACCCGGTTATGGCTAACGGAATCAGAACACGCGACCCCAGTGGATTCATTAAAGGACGTAGTTCGAAGTCCCGTGAAGGTTCCCGAGTTCGATAAACACCTGAAGAAGGCCAGAACCGAAACGTTGTGAAAATAGCAATAAAGATGAAGACAATAGTCTGAAAACCCTTAATGATAAGAATCAACAAGCTTCGTCTCAGAAATTTAGACAACAAATTATACTTACATTCAATATTTTCATTACGATCCCCAAACTAATTTTTTTGTTATTTGTATTTCTAAACCTTTTTGTAGAAATCGATCCACAACATCACAAATTCTGAAAACCTATCAAATTTTAGAAGGTGTTCGTGTAAAAAAAACCTAGAAGCTACACTCTTACTTTTAGATTTCTCCCAGGCATTTAACTCCATACACAGAAGGAATATTTTCAGCTTACGGAGTACACAGGGAGTCCGTCGCAAACAAAATGAGGCTCTATAAAAACACGAAAGAAAAAGTTCACTCATCGGATGGAGACACAGACTTTGACATTGTCGCAGGTGCGCTGCAAGGAGACACATTAGCACGTTACCAGTTCATAATCAGCCTAGACTACGTACTTCAGACGTCTATAGATTTAATGAAAAAAATGGCTTTACACTGAAAAAGGTAAGCAGCAGACGATACCCCGCACGAACTATTATGGAAGCGAACTACACTGATGTCATAGCGCTACTTGCAAATACAGCCGCCCAGGCTGAATCTCTGCTGCAGACTCTGCAGCGGGCAGCTAGCGACATAAGCCCCCATGTAAATGCAGACAAAACGGAGTACATGTACTTTAATCAAAGAGGCAACATCTCCACACTAAATGCTTGTACTCTGAAACTAGTGGATAAGTTCACCTACTTTGGAAGCAGCTTCTTATATATTAAAAATGACATCAATACGCGACTAGCAAAGGCATAGACTACTATCGTTAGGCTATCGGTTATATGGAAGTCAGACCTATCCGATAAAATACTTCGCAGTCTTTTTTTTCAAGAAGCGGTCGTGTCGATACTGCTATATGGGTGCACTACATGGACACTAATCAAACGTATGGGGAAAAAGCTTGACGGCAATTACACAAGAATGCTACGAGCAATATTGAACAAATCTGGGAGGCAACACTCTACGAGACAGCCGCTATACGGCCACCTACTACCCATCACGAAAATTTTCCAAGTTAGACCAACCAGACATGCGGGACACTGCTGAAGAAATAAAGACGAACTCATAAGCGACATACTCCTGTGGATCCCTTCATATGGACGAGCAAAGGCAGGACAACCAGCAAGACCCTGTCTACAACAATTCTGTGCCAATACAGGATATAGCCTTGAAGACCTCCCGGGAGCAATGGATGACAGAGGCAGGTGGCGAGAAAGGATCAGGGAGATCTGTGCTGGCAGCGCGACATGATGATGATGATGATGATATTTTTATACGGTCGGTTTTATTTTCATTTTTCTCTTATACATTTATACATGTGAAAAAATACGTGGAAAACTGGAAAAACTGAAACACAGACAACGGATTCAAAATCTTTTAAATTCATTGTCTGTCTTTCAGTTTATCTACTTTTCCACTAATTTTTTCACGTCTTGTCGGATTTACTAAATCTACCATTTCTTCGCACACACACACACACACACACGCATACACAAACATATATATATATATATATATATATATATATATCGAAGTGTCCAAAAAAGTTAAAATCTTTAAACATTCCTTAAACATGATCAGTTTTGACGAAAGCAGCCACTTTCCAAAATGCCTATACAGTGATACCCCGAGATACGAAATTATTTCGTTCCGGAGGGGATTTCGTATTTTGGAACTTTTGTATTATGGGACAAGATTTACCCTATAAATGGCGTAATTCGCTCAAGACCCCAAAAGCAGTCGTGTAAACTGTAAATATTAAACCCACCCGAAGGAATATGTTCGTTAATAACAACATAGTCATTTACATAAATGTTAAAAACGATGAGAAAATAATAAAATCAAAGAAAAATAATAATAATAAATGTTCTTACGAATAATAACTCTTCACCGTTCGAGTTGAGCACTTTCGATTTTCGTTTTTGTACCTTGAATATTTTTGGTTAAATGGGACGGAAATATCTTCGAAGTCTGTCTTGTATTCTGAACTTTTCGTATCATTGGGTTTTCGTATGTCTTCGTCAGTAACACATTTTCTGCAACTCTTATTTATATATATATATATATATATATATATGACTCGTCATTGTATATGACATTTTATTATTCGAATTTTGAAGATAGCCGAAAATATTTGTGTAATGTTGGGTTCCTTCCTAAGCTCATTCCAGCCATAAGTCGAAAAGCTCATTCGGTGACTTGAACGGATCAAAGACAAAATAGACAGACACAAAGTGTCTGTCATATTTAATTAAATATGTTTAAAGGAAAAAATGTTGCCTATATATATATTTATATACATTTTTGTTTATTTTTGTATATGTACAAAAGACGCAACCTGTGTTATGTATGAAGAAAAACTATTTTCTAGCATCTATACAAAGGGCACTATCGTCTTATAAATGTATAAAGGACGTAGTGTATATTACGTAACATCTATTGATAAAATGAAAGAAAACGGTTTCAAGCTAACAAAGGAAAGAAGCAGAAGGTACCCCGCACAAACAATAACCAACACCTACTATGCCGATGACATAGCGATTCTGGCAAATGCTCCCACTCAAGCCGAAACCCTGCTACATAGTCTGGAACGAGCAGCTGTTGGTATAGGCCTCCATGTCAATGCACACAAGACGGAATATATGTGCTTTAATCAAACAAGCGAGATCTCCACGCTAAACGGTAGCTCTCTGAAACTAGTAGACCAGTTCTCCTACCTAGGAATCAGTGTCTTATCAACCGAGACAGACATCAACACGCCGCTAGCAAAGGCATGGACAGCTATCGATTGGCTATCGGTCATATAGAAGTCAGACCTGACCGATAAGATAAAACGCAGTTTCTTCCAAGCAGCGGTCGTATCGATACTGCTGTATGGATGCCCTACATGGACGCTAACTAAACGAATGGAGAAAAATCTTGACGGCAACGACACTAGAATGCTGCGAGCAATATTGAACAAGTCATGGAGGCAGCACCCCACGGCCACTTACCACCCATCACGAAGACTATCCAAGTTAGACGAACCAGACATGCTGGACACTGCTGGAGAAGTAGGGACGAACTCATAAGTGATGTACTCGTGTGTAACCCTTCATATAAACTAGGAAAGGCAGGAGGACCAGTTAGAACCGACATACAGCAGCTCTGTGCCGATATGGGATGTAGCCCTGAAGACCTGCCGAAAGTAATGGACGATAGAGAAGGGTGGCGAGAGAGGGTCAGGGATATCCGTGCTGATGGTGCGATGATGATGATGATGATGACGAAACATTATTTTTATCTCTCTCTCTCTCTCTATATATATATATATAAGTATGAACAGAACTTTCAACCAAGCTATTGAATATTTTATTGTTTCGAGATAATACTTATTTTGAGAATATTTTGCCATTATTTTTTGTTTCTAACATTACAAACAGATAATGTTTAAAATGTACAAATTAAATAAAAAATATTAGAGACTTCGTTTAAATTCGTTTGACATCATCCAAGTTTTTTAAAAAATTGTGATGAAATATGATCAACCATTTGATTTCTTTCATTTCTTCATAAAGGAATAAACGATTTGTTCCCGATAAGTTTTTGTTTCACTAGATTTTATATAGGGTGGCCTAAGAAGTTGTCACTGGAGGAGTTGAAAAATTGAGACCCACAGAACCCTTCGGAGCAGCAAGAAAGGGTGAACGACTCTGGGTAGCGGAAAGTGTGTCTCTGTTCATAGAACCTTACAAGGAGAAATTAAACACGTTCAGGTTATTTTTTTTAGGGGAGAGTATTTTTGTGTGTTGAGTTATTATTTTATTTAATCTTTTTTACCTGTTAATTAAATAATTTTTATCATAATTAACTCAGTTTAACGATTATCGAACGAGACAATGCGAACTCAACTGATTTCCATGCTAAAAATGTTCATGAAAAAAATTGGCTGGAGAAGCTGTAATATTTGTATTTGAATTTTTGCACTTTATGACCAATCAGTCTGTACGCGCAAGTTTTCTTATTTTTTTAGATTCGCCAACGATATTATGTTACTCGACACGAAAAATTTGAACTTTCAAAATCCAAAATAACTTAAGAAATCTTTTCCTACCTCGATTGTCAAAATACATTTTTACCGATATGAATAATAGATAAATCAATATTTTAAAATCAAATTTCGAGCCTAACTCAATCTTATGAATAGCGATAGAAATGATATTTACTCTGTACTTTCTAAAAATTTTCTTTTTTTTTTCTTTCCTAGGTTAAAATCTACTCCTCTTTATCCATAAGAATGCACATAATTTCAATATCGCCTAATTATCTTAAAATGAATGAATATGTTCCTATTTACATAGAAATACAACTACTGTTATTACAGAAGATATCTCCCTTGCTGATTGTTTCATTTTGCTTACAAACTGACATGAGCGTAATAATGTTGTTCTCCCATGACATGGTTACATATTCATGCAAATATCTTTTACACGCAGAAAATATCTCCATATAGATTAAGGCTACAAAAACTGCTACATTTCATGCATGAATCTTCACTTTCTCTCTGGAATTATTTACGCACTGACTAATATTATTTTTTCTTTCGAGAAAAGACTTCGTAACTTTTGTTTTTTCAACAAACATTTCACTCAATTTAAAGAAATAGAATTTGTTACTTTGTAGATCGGAGTTTTATTCAATTATTTATACCTTTGTCCGCTACACTCCGTTTATGAATTTGTGAAAGGCATAGCCTCGTCGCTTCTTCCTCCCCCATCTATGAGCATATAGTAGGGAAGATTGTTCTCTTCAACTTAGGTTGAGCAACCGGTCTAGGAGAAAATAAAATCTTCATTCAAAGCTGCTGCATTCCAATTAAAAATGACATTTGCAGAGGGCTTGGTCAAATACATGCAACAAAGATTTGTATTTTAACGTATTTTTTTGCTAATGCACTAAATTCTTTGGTGAATATTGTGGCACGATAGTGGGCATTCGTTGTGTGGGCGTGGGTGTGGGTGAGCACCAGACAGAGGATTCTCCTGTCTGTTTTGGCGCGAAACCCACACAAAGGGCTTGCGTGCGAGATTTCATACGTGACCAGAGGAAGACGAGGAAAGGCAAGGTCCCAAAGTAGTGAACAGAGAGAAGTTAACGACAGTCGGGGAAAGGTGACGGTCAGAGAGAGAGAGGCAGCTGCTGAAGGAGGAATTGGGAGAGGATGAGTCAGCGTTCCTGGTAGCTGTGTGGGAATTTCGCTCGGATACACGCTCGCGATAGCCACGGATGCGCAGAAGTGCCAGAAGAGTGCCAAGAACTTCTCCCTTCTTACGTTTTGGGCTAACCCAAGTCCGTGCTTGCTTGTTATTCTTTCTTCCACTCTCAGTTATATATGTTATATCTGTTGCATATTTGTAAAACATGTGAAATGCCCCTGGCCAGAGATGAGAGAAACCACTAGACTACCAAGTGGCCGTGAACTGATATGTGAAGTTGAGATAGTGGGAACCGGCAGTGTCGGGCATAGTGTCACAATATTAATTACATAAATCAAAACTTAAACAATGAAAGGCATGTATTTATCTTTTTTCTCTCTCAGCCATAAGTAAATAGTAGAACAGATGGAATTCTATACTTTTAGTAAGGCATCCAAATTAGAAAAAAGAAAACTCATAATTCAAGCCATCAATTTTTCGCTTGACCTTATCTCACATCTCGATGGAGGTGTTGGGCCAATACACAATACTTATTTCCGTAATTAAAAAGATATTCCTAATTTCTCGATTTCTTTGAACCCACTAGGACAGTGCTGCTAAGCCGGGGTTCATATATGGATCCTGGTGGTTTGTATAAAACTTTTTAGAGTCTATGCAAGGAAAATAGTAGACTGGAAGCCTACGATTGCATTTTAGTTGTCAATGAAATATAAATTTAAAGACGGGAAGCACAATGTTTGGAAAAGTAATGACATTGTTAAAAATAGCCTCAACTCTAGGAGAAAGCATAGTTGTATATTACTGATTATCTTTTATCTTACCTTGTTGTATCTGGTTTTTCTATCTTATTATTAGAATGTTGTAACCGACTCGACATTGTGCTAAGAGATGATTTTCGATTTTCATTGACAACGTTGCAGCCGAATATTACAAGACTAGAAGAGTAGCATCAACCACAAGGCTCACAACAAATAAGTAAAGTTGTCTCCCTTTAGTCGAGGGCGACCGGAAGGTTCCCTTGTCAATAGTTGCTACACCAAGGTGTTGTGGAGGGCGCTACTCCTTTCCCTGGATTGTTCCACTTTAGCCTTGATACGTACCTTATAATGCTGAGTGTTAAGCAAGTAGGGGTCAATTACCATTAATAAAGTCTTTGGTATGACCCGACCTGGGATTGAACCCAGGTCTCCTTGACCATTGGCGAACACTCTACCCATTTGACCAATGAGCCGATACAACAAATAAAGTAGCACTAAAGTATCTTTTATTTGTAAATGAATGTTTTCCAATATATTTAGTATTTATTTTACAAGTGAGCATTCATTTTCCATTGAATTTAAGTTAGTTGTTAAAGCTTATGAGCAATATATTAGCTATAATTTTTACTCAAAATATTTTTATAAACAATGTTTTATACAATTCCTCATAAGATTTAATTTTAAAAATACGATAGGATTTTTTAAACATCGAGTAGCAGTGGGGATCCACCAGGATAAAATAGGAATCAGAAGGGCCCACAAGTAAAAAGAGTCGAGAACCTCTCCTCTTGAATCTCCCAAGGACTCTTCTAAGCAGTTTAGTTGAACAGGGCCGTAAAATATGCCGTCTGTATCTCTGCAGAGTAGTAAGATCCCCTCGCAACAAGGGTTCTGGATATGAAACTAAACTGCATTTGGTTGTGCGGCTACATTTCTGGATCCCTTCATTGCCATTACTTCCAAATTCACTCTGAATGTTAGGGTTCAATCTATGGGTCAAATAGAAATATATAACCATTTTGTATACTTGAAACCATTTAACTGTGTGCCAAAAAAGTGAGCTCTGCCTTGTTTAAAAATAATGTTACCTACAAACTATTGACATACAAACCATATATATATATATATATATATATATATATATATATATATATATATATCATCATGTCGTGCTGGTAACACGGATATCCCTGACCCTCTCTCGCCACTTTTCCCTATCGTTCATCGCCTCAGGCAGGTCCTCAGGACAACATCCTGTATCCTCACATAGTTGCTGAATGTATGTTCGTGCTGGTCGTCCTGCTTTTGCACGGCCATGTGTGGGAGTCCATAAGAGTACATCACTTATGAGTTCGTCCCTGCTTCTCCAGCAGTGTCCTGCATGTCTGGTTCGTCTAACTTGAATAGTTTTCGTGACAGGAGGCAGGTGGCCGTACAGTTGGTGTCTTGTGGGGTGTTGCCGCCAGGACTTGTTCAAGATTGCTCGCAGCATTCTTGTGTAATTGCCGTCTAGCTTCTTCTTCAGCCGTTTTGTTAGAGTCCATGTAGTGCATCCATATATATATATATATATATAAGTAAATAATGGAAAGTAATCCGACAATGTGGAGAAAAATCGAAAGTAATCCAAAGTGAAGAATTTAATAAGAAAGAAATTTAATATGAAAGAAAGTAATGTGAATTACCACGACATATTCAGGTCAATTGACCGTGCAATTACCATGACTACGTAGTTAATTCGGCATCACTTGTGTGCAATGTGGATCGATAACTCAGTGGTAGACTTTCGGCTTGGCATTCTGTGGTCACTGGTTCGATCTCCAGTGGGGGAGATCATAGTATACATTGGCATACATTGCTGATGAGACCTAATAAGGTCAAAACAGCTGTCCAATGTTTCCGTCTGTCGTACGCAAGTGTTCGCCGGATTTTCTGGTCGTAGTAATTCAATTCATAATATAATTCTACTTAAAAGAAAATGTACATCTATATCCTTACCCTTGAGGTTATAATAATTACGCGGATCCGTATTTCCACGATCCTCCTGGGAAGACGTGGTTCTGGACGTGACCGTGTCCTCTGTAAAGATTACGGATGTAACTTGCAAGACAAATTTAGGTCAATTGGCCGCGCAATTACGATGACTAGTTAATTTGGCGTCACTTGTGTGCGACGGGGTAGAGTTTCGGCTCTGCATTCTGTGGTCGCTGGTTCGATCTCCAGAAGAGAAGATCACGGTATAAATTGCTGATGAGACCTGTCCATTGTTTCCGCGTGTCATGTACAAGTGTTCGCTGGATTTTAAGGAGGTATATTTGAAATTTATCACAATTATCAACTCTATGAAAGACGTTCATATTTTGAATGAAATCAAAAATAAAAGAATGAAAAACGAACTTATTGAAAAAAATCTTTTATTTCTTTAGGAAGAAATGAAATGGTTAATTCAATTTCAATTCAATTACAAAACTTTGATGAAGTCAAATGTTTAAAAGTCTTCAAATTTTCTGCGTATAAATTTGACTCATTTGAAATTTTTTGGATAATAGATTTTATTTGATAAGAAATAAAAACAATGTCAAAATATTTATTTTATCAGAATGGATATAATACACCCCCCACCAAAAGAAACCCAGAAAATATAACAAAAAAAAAAAAAAAAAGAAATTAAAAAAAACCCTAAAAAAACAAGACAAAACAACAAAAACTGCACATTTCAGTTGTTAAATATAATGACAATATTCACGCCACAAACCATAGGAAAACAAGGTTTCTATATTTATGTATATTATACATTTATGTCGTTTATTTTTTATTTTTTATAAATATTAAGTGTTTAAAATAATTGATATGATATGAATGATATAGGGTCTTTCCAAAAAATTAATGTCATTTCGTAATTTGATAATTTGACCAATTCTCGATCATATGATCTCAAATTATGTATCGAAAAAACTAAAAATTCTGTTTAATCATTAAATGTCTTTTCTTTTTCCGTGAATGATATTTCTATCCCTGAATAGAGAAAAGCATGAAACATCATAAATAAAATCTTGAGCTATTTCTACTCATATTAAAATGGGGGGGGTGTCCTCGTGGTGTCCTCGTGGTGTAATGGTTAAAGCGATGGACTGCGGAATCGTAGTAAGCGAGTTCGTACTCCAGTTGCGCTATTACGTTCACATTTGCGCAAATAACCTTGGGAAAGGTATGAACCCCCTTATCCTCCCAGCTATGGGTTAAATAGTACCACTACCGTTCTTCTTGGAGAATAGCTTTGGCATTAAATAACCTACAAAGAGTTGATATGCCATTAAACAAAGAAACCAAACCAATCATATTAAAATATGAGATCCTTTGAACGAGAATCGGTCAAGTTATGATAAAAAATTTTCTGAAACAGTCTGCCTGTACAACGTCCAACAAAACGTTACATATTGAATTGAAATCAGGTTCAAAAGATGGGCGAATTGAAAATAGGTAGATTAATGTATCTTACAGAAACAACTAAGGATTATACAAGAATCAAGTGGTATTTTTTAATATAGGAATGAAAGAACCGAATATTGCCATTTATACTGGCCGATGAACATTAGATTTAGGAAAGTTTTTCCTTTCTTTTATAAATCATATTCAGTATTTGTGTTGTTATTTATTATCCTTTTCTGAGCACACACACATCCTGTTTGGATGTATCTTCTTATTGGTTCATAGACAAAAACTCCATCCACACACGCGGACGTACGTTGAAGGAACAACATTTCGCTGTAGACAGGTTCACAATTGTGCATTTTGTCTGATTCAATACAATCACGACAACGACACACGGCCTCCGATCGAACTGATGGGAACAATGTAGAATTTGTGATCACTTTGGTATACCATGGGCAACTGGATCGATCCTTCGTCTCGCCACTGGTTGGTAATGTCTTGGGACATGTTGTTTCTCCTCGATGAAAATTCCCTTGAGCAGACGACGAAATAAAATCAACTGGTGTAAAGAATTTATCTCCTATTGTTGCTGCGGTCAGTCTTTCATAGTGGATATTCAGATCAGGCGGTATTTTGCATTTGGTGGACAGTGAGGCACCCGACACAAACAACATTCCACACAGGAAAACAGTTGATAAAAGAAATAACTGATAAAAAAAGAAAAATAGAAGAAAAAATCAATTAGGAATATAAACCAATAAAAAACAGATCTATCCAAATATTATCTTTTATATAATGTTTTATCGAATTAAAGATAACATTTTTTCTTTAAATTGCTTTTATATGAAACATTGTTGTTGATGATTCGTATTTGAGTATCAAGTTTCCTCATCTCATAATTCATGTACGATTATATGGTTTCAGGTAACTATTTCTATTTAATAATAAATATTTGTTTGCACACAGTTATATGGTTTCAAGTAACTATTTCTATTTAATAATAAATATTTGTTTGCACACAGTTATATGGTTTCAAGTAACTATTTCTATTTAATAATAAATATTTGTTTGCACACAGTTATATGGTTTCAAGTAACTATTTCTATTTAATAATAAATATTTGTTTGCACAAAGTTATATGGTTTCAAGTAACTATTTCTATTTAATAATAAATATTTGTTTGCACAAAGTTATATGGTTTCAAGTAACTATTTCTATTTAATAATAAATATTTGTTTGCACACAGTTATATGGTTTCAAATTACTAATGGTGATAATCCCGAGTAAACCATTATAGCTTCAAGAAACTATAATTTACTCATAGTTCAAGCATACCTCTCTAATACCACAAATTTCCAAACAGATCTATTTTATTCATCGATAAGACATTGATAGGTATTAGCATTCCTGCTCATATTGAACCTGGGTGTAATGGAAATGAAAACGTACTGCACACTTCCCAGAGCTCTTCCTGGTTGGTACCAGTGATGTATTGCAAATGCCTTCATTCCAGACTACTAACTTGAGCACCCACGGTACTCTTCTATGGACTGGCCTCTAAAAGTACTAAAAATCTATCTCCAATTATTAGGAAGACCTAATATCTGTCGAAACTGATCAAGAGGGAGACACATTGAATTGTAATGGCTAAAGAGCTTCCCTGCGGTCTTGAAGAAAACGAGTTCGATCCCCAGTCTCGGAGAAAGGTATGAACTCTCTTATCCCGCTAATTATCGGTTAAATAGTGTTCGCCAATGGTCTGGGAGACCGGGGTTCAATCCCAGGTCGAGTCATACCAAAGACTCAAAAATGGTACTTGATGCCGCATTGCTTAACACTCAGCATTATAAGGTAAGGATCAAGGGTAAAGTGGAGCAATCCAGGTAATGAAGTAGTATCCTTCACTACACATCGGTGTAGTAGCTATCGAAAAGGGAGCCTTCGGGTCACCCTTGACTAAGGTCGCCAACTTTACTTTAACCGCACATTGGCATAATGGTTAGTGTTCGAAAATAGCCAGGGAGACCTGGGTTCAGTCCCAGGTCGAGTTATACTAAATACTCAGAAAATGGTACTTGATACCTCCTTGCTTAACACTCAGCATTATAAGGTACAGATCAAGGGTCAAGTGGAGAAATCCAGGGAAAGGAGTAGCATCCTCCCCTACACCTTGGTGTTGTAGCTATCGAAAAGGGAGCCTTCAGGTGACCCTCGACTAAAATCGCCAACTTTACTTTTTACTTATTATAATAACTGTTCTTCAGTAAGGATAGTTTTGGCATTAGATAACCCATGGTGGCTGATATGCCATTATACAAAGAAATTAAATCAAGCCAAACCAACCACCAATTATCCATCGTCAGTGAACAATGAAAAATAAACGAGATTAATAAATTCAAATTTATATAATGAGAAAATATTGATTAAAAGATTAAAATAAACAACAAGAAAAAAAAACATTGTCACTTCTAAAAATGTTTCTCTAGTTCTTATACGAAGTCCTGTCAGCTAGGGGTGTAGAATACACCGACTGCATCTCCGCAGAAGAGTAAAATCTCCCCTCGCCCCAACGAGTGTCCAGGACATAACATTAAACTATCATGGCGAGGCTCCGACCCAGGATCTCTGGAGGAGAGAGAGTACGGCTTCATTGCTATTGCAAGGGTAAAGTGGAGCAATCCAGGGAAAGGAGTAGCGCCCTCACCTACACCTTGATGTAGTAGCTATCGAAAAGGGAGACTTCGGGTCATCCTCAACAAAGTTCACTAACTTTACTTAATTATCGACTTACAAATCATAAGTATAATCATTTAACTGTATGTAGACAAATTAGCTCTGGTTGGTTGAGAAATGTTATAGAAAAGTGTTTACAAATCATATGTATTAAGAGGTTTGGCATTCAATAATCTAAAAGTGTTGATATGCCATGAAACCTAACCAAATCAATTACTAAGTAGTATTTCCATTAACCTCTCATCACGAGCAAAATGCCACTCAAGGTCAATATTTTAGGTACAGACACTCCCGCACACGAATACATGATTAAGGACCGTACTAAAACTTGGTCTACATCAGTATACCCGCTCCAAGCTTTGGAAAATGCTCTCAGCATTAGGCAATGAACTTGGCATTTTTCCTTTAGACAAGGGGGCATTTGCTGTCTTAGAGGAACAGACGGACCTCCTGAAACAAAGCTCTTAAATTTTATCATGCCAGAACAAATACTAGGGAGCAAATTTACTAAGCAATATAGAAACAATATATTAAACAAGAATATTTTCTGTTAATTACCTCAGATCTTTGTCGTGTTGTCAATGGAATACATTAGCTGGATGGGTGAGTCTTACCACTCTGTAGGGATAAGACCGGTTCAGTCGGCGTATTATTCAGATTTATTCTGAACTAGAGAGGTAATACTTGTTACTGTCCCCTCTGTGGGTGAAATAAATCTGCTCTCAAGTTATTATTTGAGTGAGAAAAACTTGATTGATATAGTTGGTGACCGTAGTCGAGGGCGATCCGAAGGCTTCCTTTTAAATAGCTACTACACCAAGGTGTTGGGGAAGACGCTACTTCATTCCCTGGATTGCTTAACTTTACCCTTGATCCTTACGTTATATATATATATATATATATATATATATATATATATATATATATAAAGTAAGTAAAGTTGGCGAGCGTAGTCGAGGGCAACCAGAAGGCTCCCTTTTCAATAGCTACTACACCGAGGTGTAAGGGAAGGCGCTACTCCATTCCCTGGATTTGCTCACTTTACCCATGATCCTTACCTTATAATGCTGAGTGTTAAGCAAGCTGCCATCAAGTACCATTTTTTGAGTCTTTGGTGTGACTCGACCTGGGATTGAACCCCAGTCTCCCTGACCATTGGCGAACACTCTACTCATTAAGCCAATAAAAATCTCTCAAGCAAAATCTCCACAAAAATGTAAATACAAATGTACAATGCATGCAATTCCCTAACCTCTTGGCATGAAATAACCCCAGACAGGTTGACATACTCTTAAAATGAATGAATGAATTAATGAGATTTTTGTTAAATTAAGGATATATATATATATATATATATATATATATATATATATATATATATATATATATATATATTAGTAATAAGAGGGGAAATAGATTTTTTTAGTGAATAGAAAAATTAGCAATAATTTTTTGTAAATATATCTAAGTATAGAGAATCATTTATAAAATGTACGCTCTTTACAATGTTTTCAAAATTTTCTTCCGAGTCAAAGATATCACAATTTTTCATTTTTCGTGGAATCATTGGACAATCGAAATATCGTTAAATACTATTGATCAACAAGAACTAAACCTCTGGAACTCTGAGGCAAACAACAAAAATAAATAAATAAATGAATAAATAAATAAATAAAAATTACTACTTCTCTGTAACAAGAATAATCTTCTTTGTGGACTCCAACATATTCACATAAAAATAATTGCTTACAGACTCTCAATGTCATAGGTTTTAGAAATAAATAATACCTAATGATATCCGTTTTGACTGTATAACGTACCACAAGAAATGATAAAATCCGTGTATTTTTGGTTTAGAAGAAAGTTAACTTTTTAGAAAAAAAATTGTTAGGGAGGGTGTACTTATTTATGGGTAAGACTGTATCTCTTCTTGAAATACTTTAAAATATTTATAATAAATGAAACTTTACCACAAGGAAACAGAGGCTGAGTTTTATATCTATATTTTGCAAAAACCTTCCTTCAGTGTATTCGAGGAAAGTCGCCTTGGCGTAGTGGTTAACTTGCTGGATTGTGATATCGTATTAAGCGAGTCGGAAATCTAATTGCGCTATAACCTTTTCTTTCGAACTCATCACCCCTCTAGCAGTGGATGAAATAGTTCCACTTCTTGAACGATTGCTTTAGCATTAAATAACCTATAAAGAAAACCAAAAATAAAAGAACCCAGTATATTACAAATAAGCAATGAGCAGAACAGAGAAATCTATAGAACAGGGGAGATAACTATAAGCAACTGCGAAGCATAAAAAAGAAATATTGACTTACGCTGGTCATGTTCAAGCCGAGAGAAAATGGAGCAGAGATAAATGGATGAAGAGTTATCAATGATCAGACGACGACGAGTTGAATGAGAATGAAGATTCAACCCCAGGATTAATTCATTATATAGACCCTTTGATTAAGGCTGGCGATATAAAGTCCTGTCTTAATAATAATATAATGAAGGAATATCCGATTTAAAGACGCGGAAACAACAAGGATATAAAAAGTGTTTTATATAGAAATGATTTAAGAGATTCCATGAACACGATTTAGGACTTAAGATTTATATTACGTTTTGTCAACAAAACAACAAAACAGAAACAATAAACAAAAACAAAAACAAAAACAAAAAAAAAAAACGAAAACAATTTGAAGCTGAAATCAGCGAGAAAATCATATTCTTTATTACATCATAAATAGAAGACGCTTACAAAATGCACATCTTAAAAGAATGTGTACACTGTTTATGATTTTTGCACACATCATCACCGTTATTGATATCTCCTCTATTGATTCTCCAGCTAAATTAAATAATAAATCAACCCAATCTATCTTCAACTCCAAAATTGTTGTTCCCAAATATGAGAATCCCACCCCACTTAAAGATCGACGTGCTTGTTTTCGAACTTAAGTCCAGAAAACTCCTGGAGAAGGCTTAAGTTGCCCCCCCTATCCCCCAAACACCCCCCCAAAAAATAAAAAAACAATTTTATTTAGTTTTTCTTTCTTCTTCTGTTTTTAATTTTCCAGCCTGACCAATAAATTTTAATCGTTGTACTCATTCACTATCTATCTATCTATCTATCTATCTATCTGGGAAATTCGTGGGTTCATCCCTGTCCCTAGGGTGTTAGTCCGAAACTGAACGTGATAGTGTGGCTGGTTGCAAGTAACTAATGATAAACAATTATTGCTTGAATTAGATATTCTTAATAAAATAATTTGTACACTGTCATATGGTTTCAAGTATTCTTATCCAATACTAATAATACTATGTAACGATTTAAGAACTTTTTCTTGTATCTGGGGAGACAAAACTGTTCCCAATTGCACCTACGTAAAGTCAATGGAAGATACTTACTTTGTCAAGTTTTGTTTTTGTGACCTGGATATTGAAATGTTCAAATTTAACCATTCCAGCTAGATTCAGGGAGATATCCAGGGTTATTAGAAGCTGGGTCTGGGATTTAGTTAGATTTGGTCAGTCGGGAAGCAGTCTCGATTAGCATAAGTGAGATAGTTTAAGAGGAACTGATAGATAGATAGATAGATAGATAGATAGATAGGAACAAATGAGATTGATCGATTAGTGAGACTTTGTATTTTTCATTGGGGAATATTCGAGAATTTTCTAGAACTAGAAGTGTCAAGAATATTTTTGTTCATTTTTGTATAAATACACATGTGGAAGTTTGCAAAGAAACTGCATCAGCTGAAAAGATTTTAAAGAACAAAAAGTGTTTTGCACGACGCAAAATAGAGGATTAGACTTGGAGTGAGGTTTAGCAAGCTTGAATATATTATTGTTAGTGAGTTTGATCTTCACTGGTTGCCCCCATACTTCTGGTAATCCCAAGTATGACATAAAACTTTATCTGGTGGCTATTCTTACTTTCTTCGTTGTCCTTACTCCCAGGTCCTCTCTGACTGGGAGTGGTAGTACTTGTTATTGTCCTATCTATGGACCAGATAGATCTGTTTAAAAATTATTAGTATTGGATAGGAATACTTAAAATAATAAAACTTTATGCAAAATATTCGCATTAAGAATTGTTACTTGAAGCTATAATTGTTTACAATGGATTATTATTATTATTATTATTATTATTATTATTATTATTATTATTATTATTTTACTCTTTTGAGAGTTTTTCACACCAGCAGTAGCTGATGGTTTCTTACTGGAGTTTGAGCGAAAGGAAGTCTCCTCAAGTCTGCTCAAGTGTCCAGGACCCTTCTTAGTATTCTGGCCGATTTTAATAATAATGTAGTCTTGATGGTCTCCGCTCATCCTCTTATTTCTAAGTCTTCCACTCCCTTTACCAATCTTTTGGGGATTGTTCCAAGTGCTCCAGTTATAATTGGTATCACCGTCACCTTCATGTTCCATAGCTTTTTTGTTCTCTAGCAAAGTCTAGATATTCATCTTTTTTCATTTATTTCATTAGAGTTTTTCACATCAGCGTTAGCTGATGGTCTTTCATTGGAGTTTGAGTGACAGCAAGTCTCCTCAATCTCCAGGACTCTTCTCAGTATTCTGGCCGTTTTCAATTATTATTATTATTATTATTATTATTATTATTATTATTTGTTCTTTTTTGAAAGTTTTCTACACCAGCTTTAGCTGATGCTTTCTCACTGGAGTTTGAGTGACAACAAGTCTTCTCAAGTCTCCAGGACTCTTAATACTCTGGCCGATCTCAATAATGCAGTAGTTTGGATGGTCTCCACTCGTTCCCTTATTTCCAAGTCCTCCAGTCCTTTTACTAATATTTTGGTGATAGTACTAAGAGCACCAAATACAATTGGTATGATCTTCACTTTATTATTAATTACACATAAGAGTTTTTTACATCAGTTTTACCCGATGGTTTTCACTGGTGTTTGAGTGATAGCAAGTCTCCTCAAGTCTCCAGCACTTTTCTCAGTATTCTGGCAGTTCTCAATGATGCCGTAGTTTCGATGGCCTCCTCTCGTCCCCCAACTTCCAAGTCCACCAGCGTTAGCCTAATAGTTTTCCATAGCAGTCTGAGTGACAGCAAGTTTCCCCTAGTCTCCAGCACTTTTCTCAGTATTCTAGCCGTTCTCAATGATGCTGTAGTTTGGATGGTCTCCTCTCGTCCTCCAACTTCCAAGTCCACCAGCGTTAGCTTGATAGTTTTCCACTGGAGTCTGAGTGACAGCAAGTCTCCCCCAAGTCTCCAGGACTTCTTAATATTCTGGCCGATCTCAACAATGCTATTGTCTGGATAGTCTCTACTTCTCTTCATATATCCAAGTCCTCCAATCCTTGTACCAATCCTTTGATGACTGTATCAAGTGCTCTAATCATAATTGGTATCACTGTCACATTCATGTTCCATAGTATTTTTTAAATTCTAGAGCAAGGTCTAGTTACTTATTTCACTTATCACTTTCTTTCAGTTTTATCCTGCGGTCAGCCGGAACGGCAATGTCCACTATTCGGCAGGTTCTTTTTTCTTGACTATCACTAGGTTTGGTCTTCTGGCCGAGATTAGTTGATTCGTTTGTACCTCAATATCCTAGAGAAATTTGTGTGTCTCATTTTCCAGGACGGATTCTAGGTTGCATATATAACATATATTCGTATGGTCTGATTTAAACTTCTTGCACAATTCCCAATGGATCATCTTGCCCACTCAGTCGTGTTTAGTCTCTCTGCGCTAATTTACTTCATTCATCTATTATGTGATTGATCGTTTTGTCTCTATTATCACATAGTCTACATCTGCTATTTTGTTACGTCCTGTGTATTCTTACTTTGACATAGTCCTTTTGTGTTGCTACCAGAAGAAATTCAGTTTCTCTTTCTTCTTCTTCTTATTATTATTTTCGAAACCATGTAAGTTTCTGCGAAAAAAATGATTATTATCAAATAGGTGTAAGTAAAGTAAGTTGGCGACCTTACTTGAGGGTGACTGAATTGTTTGAAATAGAATTGTTTTGGACATTTAAACTGTTTACTAGTGCTAAACTGAATTGTTCAAAATAGAACTGTTTATATGCATAAAAATGGATTTGGCATTAAATAACCTAGAATAGTATTCATGCCATGAAACCAACCCAATTCAAACTATATATATATATATATAAGTAAAGTTGGCAACCGTTGTCGAGGGCGACCAGAAGGCTGCCTTTGCAATAGCAAGGTGTAAGGGTGGGCGCTACTCCTTTCCCTGGATTGCTCCACTTTACCCTTGATACGTACCTTATATTGCTGAGTACCTTATATTGCAGGATGTATCAAGTACCATATTTATAGTCTTTGGTATGACGCGACGTGGGACTGAACCCAGGTCTCCCGGACCATTGGCGAAGTGTGTTTAAAATTATATATATATATGTATATATGTAAAAGTAAAGTTGGCGACCGAAGTCTAGAGTGACCCAAAGGCTCCCTTTTAAATAGCTACTACACAGAGGTGTAACGGAGGGCGGTACTCCATTCCTTGGATTAATCTACTTTACCATTGATCCTTACCTTATAGTGCTGAGTGCTAAGCAAGGAAGCATCAAGTACCATTTTTTGAGTCTTTTGTATGACTCGACGTGGGATTGAATCCCGGTCTCCCGGACCATTGGCGAACACTCTACTCAATAGGCCAATAACTGAGCCATTGACCAAACGAGTCCTATCTATCAATCTAACTAGTTTGAACTCTCGTCGCGCTATTACATTTACTTTCAGAGCTAATATCCTCGAGAATGCCCTTATCCACCCGGGTATTAGTTACATTTTATCACTGCTATTCTACTTCAAAGAAAGCTTTGGCCTTGACAAATTTAAGAAAATTGACATATCATTAAACACAGCATCTATCTATCTATCTATCTATCTATCTATCTATCTATCTATCACATTCTGTTCTTCTCTATGATCAAGTGGAGTCTCTGTGGCGTAGTGGTTAACGTGTTGGACTGCTCTATTGTAGTAAGGAAGTTCGGACTCTCCATACTAGCCATAACTTACGTTTTCGGAAAATTCATTTGGGAAAGGTATGAAAACACTTATCTTGTCAGCTATGGATTGAACAATACCATTGCTATCATCCTACTAGGGTCGCATTGATATTGAATCATTCACGAAGGTTGATTTGCCATAAGCCAAAAAATTCCAAACAAAAAAACTTCGAAAATCTATCTATCTATCTATCTATCTATTCCTATATATCAGTATCATTCTGTTCTTATCTATCTATCTATCTATCTATGTATGTACCATAGCCAGATACGGCTATGTGTGAAACGTACATCGAATGTCCATAAAGATAGAACATAGGAATCTCGAAACACGAAAAACACGTAACGACTTCTTTGTTCAGATATGGAACTTTTTATAACCTTTGAGTTTAAAGGTTCTTCGACATAAGGAGAGAGAGGCACAATCTTTCTATGATGACTTTTTGAAAATCTCCCCAAATCCCCCGTGCGCTTCTGGCGCGTGACGTCACCAGCACTCTGTAACCCCGTTTCCCAGCACAGGCTCTTGTGACATCTCAGAGTGACTCGTCCGCTCTGCGTGTGCGCGTGAACACCTTCGCTAATGTTGCACCTAAGTAACTCATGCACTGAGCCGAAAGGTTCTCAGCCTAACTAAACCCAAAGGCATAACAAGAAATCCCTCGGCCATTATATTACATCTATCTATCTATCTATCTGTTCCTATATATCAGTATCATTCTGTTCCTATCTATCTATCTATCTATCTATCTATCTATCTATCTATCGCATTATAGTTTGTAAATGACTTCGATTTTAGAAAAAGAATGAAGAAAGTATAAGAGTTTCCTTTGGTTTGATACTTAAAGAGGATGTCTCATCATCCTTCCTTTTAGAATGCAAGTGTTGTTTCAAACAACAAATGGTTAAATCAGCATGGCCATTCCGGATAAGTCATCACGGAAAGAATACGACCCATTTCGTAGAATTGATGAGTTGGGTGCCAATCTTATCGGATTAATCAAAATGACCTTTCGATTTTAGAATAAACAACTAGAGATATGGAATTAAATCCGACTAATGCCCTTTGAGTGAAACTTATGTTCACACTTATCTCATTCCTTTCCATTCAAATCTATCTATCTATCTATCTATCTATCTATCTATCTATCTACCAAGGTATATCGAATCTTATCCAATCTTATCGTATAAGTCAGAATGACTTTTCGATTTTAAAATAAAGAAATAGACAAATGGAATAAAATCTTTGAATTATAATTAACACCTCCTAGTTGAACAACATTACGGCCTTGTACACCACGATTTTAATTGAGACGCTTAATTCCTTAAGATACAGAAGATAGAAAAACAAATGATCTAACTGAATATTATCAATCAAGAATCCCTTGAAGATACAAGAATATTACGTCTCGAAACATTCACCTCTAAATGGCTTAACGTCAAATGAATCGATTTTCCAACTTCAACTCTTCAGAAAGCTAAGATTTAGTCTCATAACATTTATAATTTTATTATTCCTGAATATTGAATAATAGTAATAATTGATAATACTTGATTCACTGACATTACTCCCAGGTCTACTCTGACTTGTTGTGGCAGTTCATGTTATGGTCCGATCTTCGGGTCAAATGGTGAAACAGAACTGTTTATTAATATTAAATTGAATTATTAGAATTAGATATCTATACTTGAAATCATTTAACTGTATGCAAACAAATTAGCCTTAGCATGTTTAAAAATGTTACCAACAAACTATTCCCTTTCAAATCATATTTAAATTGGAATTGGCATTAAAAACCCACAAGGGTTGATCTGCCTTTAAGCCAAATAACCTCACCTTCAAATTTTGATTGACTTTTTAAAAATATTACTGCTCTAACTAGACGTTTATTGTCAAGATAGATTTAAAAAAATAATTCGATTAACCAGTTTGAGTTTTTGCTAATATTTTTGGGGAAAAATTGCCAAAGCAAAAAAAAACAACAACAACAAACAAACAAAAAAAAACAAAAAAACAAAAACAAAAAAAAAAAAGCAACGGTATAGTAAATTCCGAGACTAAATTAGATAATTTCAGAAAAAAATGGTAAGGAAAAGAATTTTTCAAGAGGGCATTTTTGAAACTATTGGATGTATTACTAAATTTAATTTAATCTGTTTATAGATAATATATTGATACTATATATACTCCGTACAGATATATATATATATATATATATATATATATATATATATATATATATATATATATATATATATATATATATTTAAAGGTCTGTGTGAGAAGATGGTACATTGAGAAGATGGCCATGGAGGCATAACGAACAAATAATGATACTAACAACTTTTGTGGATTTTTCAATACCAGGTTAATTCTTGTACAGGAACAATAGTGGTTTTTATTAAACCCTAAGTTGGAGGAATGAAAGTGTTTTAACCTTTCCCAGGAGTTTTAGTCTGAAAGTGAAAGTAATAGCTCGACTTGAGTTCGAAATAGCTTAATACAATATCGCCGCCCGGTACTTTAACCACTACACAACGGTGACTCTCCCGGTATATAATAGAGAAGATTAAGACAAAATTATCAAACATTACATCAATTCTAGAAGCTAAGGAACATAGTGAGATATTACATCTTTAAACATTAATACCAAATTGGCTCAACAACATATTAAACCATCACAAGATACTACATTTTACACTATTAACCCTTGTCTCATTTGCCCAGTCGGCTGGGGCTGTAGAATACACTGACTGGACCTCTGCAGAGAGGTAAGACATCCCCCTACGATTGTCCTAATTTATGACACTAAACAGTCTGTGGGTGAGGTTCCAAAGATGCAGGAGCTTTAGGGAATGTGGAGCACCCTTTCATTGCTATGACTCTCAGGTCCACTCAAGCCAGTAGTAGTAGTACCTGATATAGCCCTACCTATGGGTTCAATAAAACTAAACTGCATACTTATGCTAAATTGAATTGTTTGAATTAAAACTGTTTGACTAAATGGAATAGCTTGAAATAGAAATGCTTTTGACAATTAAACTGTACTTTTATCTAAACTGCATACTCATGCTAGAATGTTAGAAATAGAATTATTTTTATAAAAATGGATTTGGCTTTAAATAACCTACAAAGGTTGATATGCCATAAAAACTAACCAAAAACCAACCAATCAACCAACCAACCAACCTTGGGTCATTATTCATTAACAATATATTAAAAACCTTGAAATATTAAATGATTTATCATTAAAAGAACATTAATTTTTATTGAGTGATTTTCTTATATTCTTTGAGAAGAAAATCCATATTTGTCAATAAAACATTGTCCAGTCAAATGGTTAAGTCATTGGAATAATGTTCAACTCCCAGTCACATGTGAACGCCAATTACTAGGCCTCCATCAGTCTATTAGTCATGAAATGGAAACAAATTTCTTAGAACAAACATCCTTTGATAATGACCAGAGAACGAAACCCGTTATGATAAGATTTATCTATCAACGTCAATATATTTATTCTTTCGTTCATACTATATATATATATATATATATATATATATATATATATATATATATATATATATATATATATATATATATATCATAAAGGCATATCGAAAGCAGGAATTCCTTTGACTCTCTTTTGCCCTCAGTCTCTATTGTCAATTGCTCTTGGTAAGTCCTATAGACGGCACCCAGTGTCTGCACAGCGCTGATGAATGCAAATACTATAGGGGTCTATGTAAGAACGTCATAAGTTATTCCTTACTCCCCCAGCAGTATCTAGCATGACTTGTGCATCCTCCTTGGATGGTTCGTGAGATGGGAGGTAAGTGGCTGTACAACTTCTGTTTTATTGGGTACTGCTTCGAGTATTTGTTCAAAAGAGCACACAAAATCCTTGCGTAATTCCCATCTGGTTTTCGTTAAAGTTCAAGTGGTGTAACTATATGTTAGTACTAACATGTCTACAGCTTGAAAGAATTCTCGTTTTATTCTATTCGAAAGATAAGATTTCTATATGGAAGTTGAATTGTCAATAGCAGTCCATACTTTATGTGTTTCTGCTGGCGACACTTTCTGTAGATGAAATATTTCTACTGTGGTGTGTCTGTACTAATTCTTGAGGCTTGCTATTTAATAAGATAGCGCCATCTGGATTAAAACACATGAACTTGTTTTATCGGATTTCATGCATTTTGTTATCTATCTATCTATCTATCTATCTATGAGTGGAGTACTCGTGGTATTGTGGCTAACGTGCTGGACTGTGAGATCGTAGTAACAAGTTCGAATTCCAGTCTCTCTATTCCGTTCACTTTCAGACTAATACCCTTGGGAAAAGTATAAACACCTCTTATCGTCCCAGCTATGAGTTAAAGAGTATCACTACTGCCCTTCTACACGCATGGCTGGGGCATTAGATAACCCATAAAAGTTGATATACCATTAAAGAAATCGAAACTAAACTTATCAATCTATCTATTTATCTATCAATCTCATCCTGATTCTAAAACTACATCATTTTTTTTAAAGAATGAAGAAAGTATAAGAGTTTCCTTTTGTTTAATATTTAAAGAGGATATCTCATCATTCTTCCTTTTAGAATGCATACGCTGTTCCAAACAACAAATGTTTAAATCAGTATGGCCATTCCGGATAAGACATCATGTAAAGAACTTGACTCATTTCGTGCTAATACTATCGTATAAAACAGATTGACTTTTCGATTTTAGAATAAAGAACTGTAAATACGGAATTAAATCTGTGAATTCTAAGAAACGTCTCCAAATAGAACAACATTGATTTTAATTGAGACGCTAAATTCCTTAAGATAGAGAAGATCGAAAAACAAATGATCTTATAGAATATTATAATTTTAGAATCCCTTGAAGATATAAGAATATTACGTCTCGAAATCCTCACCTGAAAATAAGGTAATATCAAATTAAACAATTTCAAATAAAACGCTCTCCACCATCTCTTTAAAAAACAAAAACAAAACAAAAACAGTCATAATTCTTTAATTTTTTAATACCTATAATTTCATTATTCATCAACTTTCAAACTACAATACTAAAATATTTTTAAAATTTCATTTTTTTTATCGCTTTCGTTTTCACTTTTTTTTGGTTTAATGTCATATCAACGTTGAATAGCAAAACCAACATTTTAGAAAGAAAGTAACGATGCCTTTTTAATTGATACTTAGTGTGATAAGTGGATTTACGCCTTTTCCTTGGGTATTTGTTCAAAATTGAACGTAATAGAACAATTGGAGTTCGAACTGGCTAATTTTGACGTCGCAGCCAAGCATGAAGTGTAAGCCTCACTGCTACAAAAATGGGTGTCCTAGGTATGACTCTAAATTATATCTGCTGAAGAGGCTCCAGTTCTGGAAATCGGGCAATTTTGGAGTACCCATTTGTTGCTGTTCCGGTGTGGTATTACTTATACTTCCATCGATGGGTCAAATAGATCTGTACAAAAATTATTCGTTTCAATAAGACTGTGACCCAACCCAAAAAAACCCAAAAAAACCTCATCTTAACGAGACATGTAAATATGAACGTACAATGAACGAGATTCCTTTACTTTAAATCATTCAACTGTGAACAAATTTTTTGCTTTTGATTAGAATATTCTATTCTATATGACTGGAAATTATTTGTATTAAGAATATTTACTTAACGCTATGATTGATTACAAATAAATAAATGTTGTTGGCGACCGTAGTCGAGGGCGACAAGAAGGCTCCCTTTTCAATAGCTACTATACAGAGGTGTAGGAGAGGGCGCTACTCCTTTCTCTGGATTGCTCCACTTTACCCTTGATACGTACCTTATATTGCTGAGTGTTAAGCAAGTAGTGTTATCAAGTAGCATTTTTAAAGTCTTTGGTATGACGCGGCCTGGGATTGAACCCAGGTCTCCCAGACCATTGGCGAACACTCTATGCTTATATATAAAGTATTTCTATTTATTATAAATAATTTACACACCATTATATGGTTTCAATCAACCCTAGAAAATACTAATGATTGTATGATTTTAAGTACCTATTCCAATTTGATAATAAGAATTTGTTTACACATAATTATATGGCTTTCATAATCATCATCATCATCATGTCGTCCCACTAGCACAGATATCCTTGACCATATCTCGCCACTTTTCCCTATCGTCCATCGCCTCTGGCCGGTCTTCAGGGCTACATCCCGTATCCTCACATAGCTGCTGAATGTATGTTCGTGCTGGTCGTCCTGCTTTTTTTTGGAAATCAGACCTAACCGCTAAAATGAAACGCAGTTTCTTCCAGGCAGCTGTCGTATCTATACTGCTGTATGGATGCACTACATGGACGCTAACAAAACGGCTGGAGAAGAAGCTAGACGGCAATTACACAAAAATGCTGCGAGCAATATTAAACAAGTTCTGGCGGCAGCACCCCACAAGACACCAACTATACGGCCACCTGCCCCCCATCACGAAAACTATCCAAGTTAGACGAACCAGACATGCAGGACACTGCTGGAGAAGCAGGGATGAACCGATAAGTGATGTACTCCTATGGAACCCCCCATATGGCTGGGCAAAAGCAGGACAACCAGCACGAACATACATATGGCTTTAATTAACCCATAATGATTATTGCTTAAAGTAAATATACTTTATACAAACAATTTCCATTCATATGACACGAAGTATTCCTACCTAATATGAATACTTTTCTTAAAAAAATCTATTTCATGCATAGATTGGACCATAAAGTATCAACCGTCACATCATCTCACCTAGAGGTTAAATAGTACCATTACTATCCTAGAAAGATGGAGTTGGCATTGAATAACACAAGATAGTTGATATGCCATTAATTAACAAACAAACGTGTCAGTTCAAAGTGGACCTGGGATTATTGGCGCTGAAGTGGTACTCCACACTTACCAGATTTCCATGAATGGAGCCTGGGCATCCGATGCAGTTTAGGTTCATACACAGGACATCGCCTTATGAGCAGGCGATACAGCCAGCGTATTCGAAATTACGCCTCAGAGCAATTGAATAAGTAAGTATGACATTATGTTTCTTTTACTCCCTCAAATCCGTTCAATATATTGAAATATATATATATATATATATATATATATATATATATATATATTTTATCTGAGTTAATATTCTTATTCAGTTTTTTTCTCCGTGTGAGACAACTGACCTATTCCCTTCAGTACACTGTATATTAAATGTATGGAAAAAAAAGACTCGAGGAACTGGAAATCAGAAGAAGAATCAAGACCATTCTGACGACAGCATTGTGGAGAATGGCTAGAATATTGAGGAGTATCGCTATGATTCAGACTTCAGCGAAAGACCACCAGCTAACGCTCGAGGGAAAAACTCACAAAGATAAAAACAATAATTACAGAAGAGGATTCACCATTATTAGATTTGCATAGATGTAACAATTCAGACACTCGATGAGTATACAAAAAAAAAAAAAAAAAAAAAAGAGTAAAGCAGTATAGATTCTAGCTGCAAGTGATAGCAATATCAAATGAAATAATTTTAGGGGTAACGGTAAAACAACAAACTCTCAAAAACGGAAATAAAGAAAACAAACAAACAAACAAACCCTCTCCATAAGACAAAAGATAACTGTACGGATACTTCAAGCAAAAAACTAAGGAAAATGCACGTACGAGATAACTTGGACATAGCTAAGAAGAAACCACTGAAGAGAAAGAGAATTTCTTTTACTTGCAGCATAGGATATTGCTATAAGAATCAATTATGTCAAAGTAAAAACTGAAAACACGAAGAAGAAAACCAATTGTTGATTATGTCGTGACAGAAATAAAACGTTTAATTACGTTAAAAGCGAATGTAACTAACAGGTATGAAAGGAATAAGAGACTAGGCCCGACTTAGTTGGATAGGTGATCCACAAGGAATTGTGCAAGAGATTAATGGTATACGTACAAAAAAGAATCCGTCCTTGAAAATGAGACTGATAAAATTCTCTGAGATCTTGAGATACTAACAGATCACTTGAAGAAGACCAGACCTAGAGATACTAACAGATCACTTGAAGAAGACCAGACCTAGAGATACTAACAGATCACTTGAAGAAGACCAGACCTAGAGATACTAACAGATCACTTGAAGAAGACCAGACCTAGAGATACTAACAGATCACTTGAAGAAGACCAGACCTAGAGATACTAACAGATCACTTGAAGAAGACCAGACCTAGAGATACAAACAGATCACTTGAAGAAGACCAGATCTAGAGATACTAACAGATCACATGAAGAAAATCAGACCTAGAGATACTAACGAATTTCTTGAAGAAGTCAGACCTAGAGATACAAACAGATCACCTGAAGAAGACCAGACCAAAAGTTAATGAACAAGAACAAAAGAACGTCATTTCGTTGATTTTTGCCATTCCAGCGGAACATTGAGCGAAAAGAAAAGAAAACAAAAAGATAGCCAGATATTTGGATTTTGTCAGATTTGAAAAAGGCTGTGGAACATGAAAGTAGGTGCACTTGGAACGGCCTCCATCGGTCTGGCAGAGAGATTATCGGAGATTAGATTAGATTAGTTTTAGATTTTAAGTAGAATATGAAGTATGCTCCATTGGTCCTCTGGTTTATTTCCACTGAAATTATGACTTTAGCTTTGTAACTATGCTGTGCCACCTCGGAATAGTTGTCCAGTCGGCTGAGGCTGTAGAATACACCGACTGCATATCTGCAGAGGGGTATGACTCCTTAAACGACAGTCTGGGATATGACACTAAACAATTTGATGGTGAGGTTCCAGAAATGCTGGTGCTTTGGGAAATGAGGAGTACCCCTTCATCGCTCCCAAGTCCACTCTGGCCTGGGGTGGTAGCACCTGATAGGTTCCTACCTATGGGTTAAATAGAACTAAACTGTATACTTGTACTAAACTGAATTCTGTTTATATGAATGAAATAGATTTGGCATTAAATAACCAATAATGGTTGATGTGCCATAAAACCAAACCTCACTTCACCTGTCTTGGGTATTGTCAAATCTTCCTATTAAATCTCTTTTTAGGGCTCAATTAACACTTTTTATTACTAAAAAAAGGAAGTAAAGTTTGCGACCTTAGTTGAAGGTGACCCAAAGGATTCCTTTTCAATAGCTACTACACCAAGGTGTAGGGGAGGGCGGTACTTCTTTCCTTATGGTTACCCTCGACTACGGTCGCCAACTTTACTTAATAATAAAAAAAGTATTATTGAATTCATATATATCATATTTACCAACCCCTCCGCTCGGGCAGGATATGACACAAGGTCAATTTTTTAAGCGGAGTTTAACAGTTTTGAATTCGGAGTTTTCCTTCTCCTAGACTAGTTGCCTCACCAAGGCTGAAAAACCTAGTCTGCCCTACTGTTTACCCATAGCTGGAGGGAGAATAACTGGATTCATACCTTTCCAAAGGGTATTAGTGCTATGTGAAATGCAATCAGTCTCTTCCACGATTTGAACTCGTGTCGCCCTGTCCATTTCCGTCGACGATAACCATTACACCACGGGCACCTCCACCTTGAATTCATATATATGCCACTCTAAGAGGAGCGCTTAGCCTAACGGTTATATCATAGTAAATGGGATCGTCAACCCGAGCTTAAATCCTAGACGAGGCTATTTGGGTTTTAATTCGCGTTAATACCTTTAAAAACTCATGCATTCATATCTTTTTTCTCCAGCTATTGGTAAAAAATAGGTCAGAATGGGTTCTTTAGTCTTGGTTAGGTAACTAATTCAAGAGAAAGAAAACTAAATTCAAATTAAATTCAAACCAGCTGTACTGTCCATGTCTAAGAAGTTGGGGAAATACATTGTTTTCTTAAGTCAAACCAAATACGATTTGAGATGAAATGTTTTGAACTGAGAAACCAATGATTAACGTTTCTTTTCGATGAAAACAAGTTATCATAGCTTTGTATCATACAAAGGTTGCACTGTATGTTTGTTAAATAAAACATGGAGTGAATTATTAAAAAAATCCCATCTTCAAAAAAAACTAAGGTACGTAATTCAAATAAAACAAAAGTAAAGCATTTTTTCATCCAAACTATTTCAATAACAATTCTCAAAAATGTTGTCTTTTTATCTCAGTTAAATAAATAAATATATACACTTTTATTCCACAAGGATTGCAATGGCATTAAACAAGCCACGAAGATTGATATACCATTAAATAAAGAAACCAAACCTATCTATTTTTTAAAGAAAAAGCACTTAAAAATATAGCACAAAATGTACAAAATTAATTGATACATTTTCAGACCCCCACTAAAAAAAGAAGCAAGAAAAAAAAAAAAACAACAAAAAAACAAGCAAAGTTGGCAACCCTAGTCGAGGGCGACCAGAAGGCTCCCTTTTCAATAGTTACTACACTGAGATGTAGGGGAGGGTGCTACTCCTTTCCCTGGATTGCTCCACTTGACCCTTGATACGTACCTTATATTGCTGATTGTTAAGCTAGGAGGTATCAAGTGCCATTTTTAAAGTATTAGGTATGACGCGACCTGGGATTGAACCCAGGTCTCCTGGACCATTGGCGAACACTCTACCGACTAGGTCAAACTAACCCCTAAATAACAAACTAACCATATGCAAAATTTATAATTTAGCCGTTGTGACAATAGCTGTAACAAAGAATTCAAAATTTGAAAGGGATTAGTGAAATTAATTAGCGGCATCTATTACAGTGGTCCCTAATCTTTTTAGTCGGTAATATCAGTGATCAATGAAGATTTGACAGTTGCGAATGCAGCGTACATATATACATGTCACTTTTTAATACTGCATTGACTTCCATTGTGAAGCAAAAAGAGAGGGGTGTAATGGTTAAAGCGATGGACTGCGGAATCGTAGTAAGCGAGTTCGAACTCCAGTCGCGCTATTATGTTCACTTTCGGGCAAATACCCTTGGGAAAGGTATGAACCCCCTTATCCTTCCAGCTATGGGTTAAATAGTACCACTACTGTTCTTCTTGGAGAATGGCTTCGGCATTAAATAACCTACTACAAAGAGTTGATATGCCATTAAACAAAGAAACCAACCAGAAACCATCAAAAAGAGAATTACTCTGCAGATAGCTTCAGAAACTGAGGTTACTCCTAGGCGGCAGTTGTCATTTATTATGTTTTGCTTAGTTTAATACAAAGCCAAAAGACCGCTCAGTGAGAAACAAACTCACTTACAATATGTTATATATATATCGGTGAGATCTATTTCTGATATATTAAATAGCATTCAAATTAAATCTTGGATGGGAAAATACAACCGTTTAACCAGTATGATTTTCTATGGCGACAATTTTATCGTCTCCCCCCTGTATGAAAACCGGTTTTATTAAACAGAAATGGAATCGTCGTCGCAGGATATGGACACGGCGACACGAATTCAAATCCTGGACCTGACTGATTGTATTTCACATAGCACTAATACCCTTGGGAAAGGTATGAATCCAATTATTCTCCCCCCAGCTATGGGTAAATAGTAGGACAGACTAGGTTCTTCAGCCTTGGTGAGGCAACTAGTCTAGGAGAAGGAAAACTCTGAATTCAAACCTGTTAAACTCCGCTTAAATATTGACCTTGTGCCATATCCTGCCCGAGCGGAGGGGTTGGGTAAATATGATCATGTCGCCTTTTCTTGGGCGACAATTTTATCGTTCCACCCTGTACTACTGTCATGGTTCCTTTTGAAATGTTTACAATGGTATGTAGTGCCAAACATGCTCACTACTTGCTGAGTTGGGGTGATGGATTTATTGATTGAGTTTACCGGCATGTCAACTCGTCTAGAGTTATTTAATATGCAGGGGTTAGGGAATCGGGTTCTTTCTTCATTCATATTTACCTTTTTTGTGTTGTTGTTTTTTAGGAGTTTTTTTTTGCACGCAATCGTTTCGAATATAAACGTTTTTTTTTTAGCTCTAGATAGAACCCTTACAGGTACTACCACTCTGCACTGGAGTGTACCTTGAAGTAATGGCAATCAAGGGGTATTCTGCTGTCACCGGATCTTCAGAACTGCAGCATCACCATCAGATTCACTTTAGTCATGTCATCCCTTTTTGATGAGGGGTCTTACACCTCTAACGAGAATATATATATATATATATATATATATATATACGTGGTGCATTCAATAAGTTTCCAGACCTTTTTTGTACAGGTATTTGGAATTGTCATAGACTCTTGAAAATTCAGTGGGTTATTGCTATACATCTTATGAGATGACTGACCAATTTTTATGATTTTAGATTCAAATGAACAGCTACAGCAGCAATTGGAATACACCATACTAAAGCCTGATTGTTACTGCTGGTGAATTTCAAATATGCAATCTGGACGTGAGGACACTTTAGAAGAACGATATGCAATAAAATTCTGTTTTAAACTTGGAAAAAATGCCACAGAAACGTATGGAATGCTTCAAACTGCTTTTCGACCATCTTGAATGAATCGAGCATCAGTTTTTGAGCGGCATAAGAGATCCAGGGAAGGCAGGGAGTCTGTGAGGGATGATGAGAGGTGTGGGGGGAGTAAGGTAGTCAGAACACAAGTTGATTGGCAAAATAAAGAATTTCATGAATAAGGACCGTTGTGTGTCTATAGAGACAATAAGTGCACAGTTTGATGTCACTGTGGTAACTGTACACTCAATTATTCGCGAGGAACTGAAGATGCGGAAGATTTGCGTGAAGTTTGTCCCAAGGGTGCGCAGAGAAGATCAGAAAGAAAGACGTTGTCATGACAGCAGGGAGATAGTCGAGCTGATCAATTCAGATCCCGCAGTTCTTGATGCTCTGGTGACCTGCGATGAAAGCTGGATCTACTGCTATGATCCAGAGACCAAGAGACACAGTTCCCAGTAGAAGCATGCTGGCTCTCCCAGACCCAAGAAGGCCAGACAGAGCAAATCCACCCACAAAATTTTGATGATCCCTTTTTTTCACAGCACTGACATGATCTACATGTACTGGGTTCCCACTGGACAGACAGTCAACAAGGAATACTATGTTGAGGTTTAAGGGAGTTCAGGAAGAGATTCCGTCGGAAGAGGCGAGCACTCTTCAAATCGGGTCAATGGCATTTCCGCCAGGACAATGCACCAGTCCACAACTCCACCCTTGTCACAGACTATTTGATCAAGATGGGCATCAAGACAGTTACTCAGCCTCCCTATAGTTCAGACCTTGTTCCCTGTGACTTTTGGTTATTCCCTAAGCTGAAGGAAAAACTTAGATGCTGTCGTTATGAGACAATTGAGGCAATGAAAGAGGCTGTGA
>OY757906.1:130694568-130822068 GCA_963585895.1 Sepioteuthis lessoniana
ACAGGTCGCATAAAGGTTATAGGCATTCAGTTTATTCCATTCGAATGGCAATTATCTGGAGATTGTAAGTTCAATCGTGACCACAGGAAAGAAAAACAAAAATAAAACAAAACAAAAAACAACAAACAAACAAACAAGGAATACTTAACATAGCTTAGCACTTGTGTTCGGTGATCGTTAACGAAATTAGAACAATCTACCCTCGTGGACTAAATAAAGGGTAAGGCTTGGAATTCTGTGAAGGTCCAACAATGAACACCAGATGAAGGCCGAAGAGCACATCGGCCGAAACCTTGTGGATATAACAATAAAGATGACGACGCAAAAATTTAAACTTATTATAAGAATTTAAAAAAATAACTTAAGAAATATTTGGATGAAAAATTGAACATTTAATTTTGTGATGTAAATCGCTCACTTTTATTGGTAAATATGTCAATCATACTTTAGGAGGGGTTGGGTAAATACAAACATTTTCACTCGTTGTGAGTATTATATGAAAAGCTACACTCTGGAAACATTACTAAGTGTTAGAAGCTACAAAAATATATGAATCTACCAATAAATTTTCATATACAAATTATTAATACATTAAAAGAGAGGAAACATTGGAGGAGTTATTTCAACTGGGCAAGTTGTCTAACCTTTGCTAAAGAACCCTGTCTGTCCCACTATTTACTCATATCTTAGAGAAGAGCAATCTTTTTTCTTTGTAGTGTCAGAATAAGATATAAATTGATAGATAGATAGAATTATGAACCCATCTGAAGACTGTGTTTTGAAAAGAAGGGGATATTATGAAGGGAAAGATATTGAGAGAAGATAAGGTGTTAAGCCAATAGCCTACTACCTGAGTTCCTGACAAGATAGGGGATCTGGCTGACATAAGGTGACAAAAGATGCTGTGTTGAAAAGCCACCGATAAGAAAAGAAAATAAGTGATTTCTTTTTGGGAACATCTCTTTCATTATTATAAATTAGATTTGTCATAAAGACAGTTGGAACGACTACATAAAAAAGTGGGCAGATAAGAAATAGAAAAAGTGTGAAAAATACAAGGGCCCTGAGATACGACTCTGCCGAATAAGTGTGAGATGTATAGATTAGAGTAAGTTGGAGTTAAGAAGGTTGAACTAATTTTCTGATCACTAAAAAGAGTTGACCAATTCCCCAAATATTGGGAGATGCTGACTTTCGAAGTATATGAAATTATTATTTTGAACAAATTGCCAAAATTAACTAAGGCCTTATGCTGTCGGCTCCACGCTAGTTTGAAGTCCTCTTAATAAAAACTGGAATTTTTGGCTACATGAGAATCACTTACCTCTTGCTACAGGACTCGACGTCATTTGAAAAAACCTCCTGAGCCCAGACCTTGAGCCAGACGTAAAGACCGAGAATTTGGGAATTACTTCGACAAGGAAAACCTTAAGTTAAGTGTCATTAAAGATAGCAGCATCAGAAGAGGATTTTGGATTATTGTATTTAATCATAGACTTATATAAACTTTGTAATTATTTCAGATATTGTCTGGAGTCAAGTTTTTCTTTTCGTATATATATCAATTTATATTTCAAAGAATTCTATGAACGATCGTGAAGCCACCAACCGACAGCCAAACGTTACACTGCATTATCAATAACGACCCACGTGGGCAGACGGGTATATGGTCATAAATGCAACAGAGTTCGTCCAGACCAACTCAGCACTCACCAACACCACGGATATGTCCCTAAGCGACAGGGGTCGACGTATGTCGTTCTAACGGCCTGAGACTATTATCAACTTGGCAGAGGTATGGTATCTTTATTATTTATATTGGTACCAGCAGATTCGTTTTCGTTTATACTTGGTAGCATGTATGATGGTTTTACGCTATTGTTACATATAATGTTATTTCCTCCGCTTGTGCAAAATTACTAAATACACGAGGTCGGAGTATTGAGAAAACAAAGGAAGAAAAAATTCCAGTCTAACCATAAGATTGAACACCAAACATTCATTTGAATAACTGCATTGAACAGAACAGGAACAAGCTGTATTTGAGTATTGAATAAAAAAAAAACAACAACTTCGCTTATATATATATATATATATATATATATATATATAGAATTAACTTAAATCGCGAGTCGAAAATCTTCTACTAAAGTTTCAACTTAACGGATCACCAGGAAGCCTAACCTCGAGGCTTCCTGATGATCCGTTAAGGTGAAACTTTAGTAGAAGATTTTCGACTCGCGATTTAAGTTAATTCTATAATTGGCTCCATTGTATTGTGTTGAGCACTTTAGTAATTATAGCATTGCAGCATTCGCGGAGGGTTTTTTGGTTTTCTTTTGATCACTGACTGCGTACCCCTTGATTTTTTTCAAGGAGTCGGACGAGGTTGGCCTTTTCTTTCTTTTTTACCCCAAAAACTTTTTTCTTTTTCCTCTGGGCGGTGATTCGAGGTACTTTTATCTCTTGTTACTAACCAGGTTTTTTTTGTTTTTTCCGATACCGTGAATACTGGTAGATATTAGATTAGTAAATATATATATATATATATATATATATATATATATATATATATATATATATATATATAATCCTATATATTCGTGTGTAGACTTGAAAAACTATGTAATTACACCATCATTGTTTTTTTATACATATATACCAAACATACGCACATATACATACAAGCATATATATATATATATATATATATATATATAAGTGTGTGTGTGTGTGTGTGTGTGCGTATATGTGTGTGTGTGTGTGAAAAAAAGTGGAAAGCGGATAAACCAAAACGGATTTAATCAATATTTCGTCTTTATTTCGTTAAATTTACTATTTCTTCATATACATATATATATATATATAATTGGGCTGATGATCACATTGCCGAGAAATTGACAATCTCACAGCATTCTTGACTCTGTGTCTACGCTATCGAAACCTTGCAACGTATGCCCTATCATTGACACTGAGCACTATTTATCTTTCTATATATAAAAGCGAAGCGTCTGTAGGTCTCAGTCCGTGTGTGTCTCAGGTTATAACTTAAAAAACCCACTTAACTACCAAAAACAAATATATAATGAGTCAATACCAATAAAGGAAGATTTTACTAAAAGAATTATGATGAGAAAGTTTGTATAAGTGAAGAAATTTGATATGTAATAATAGCATTAGAAAACATAATAAAGGTTTTTATCGTTTCAAATGTTTAAGCCAAGTTACATAAAAATACGCTCACGATATAAAATAAACAAATCAAATCGTTTATCACAAGAAAAGAAAAGAATTATGTATTTATACTGTTATTATGTTTGATTTTTATTGGCCTAATGAGTAGAGTGTTCGTCAATGGTCTGAGAGACCGGGGTTCAATCTCAGGTCGAATCATACCAAAGAATAAAAAAATGGTACTTGTCACCTTGCTTAACCCTCAGCACTATAAGGTAAGGATCAAGGATAGTGGAGCAATCCAGGAAATTGGGTGGTGCCCTCCTCTACATCTTGGTGTAGTAGCTATTGAAAGGGGAGCCTTCGGGTCACCCTCGACTACAGTCGCCAACTTTATTAAAGTAATCCTCGAATCTACAGCACTTTTTCATTCTTCTCTACTACGCTTCCATGCACTGCTGGATCGATTTTTCTGGGATGCCCCTCAGCTCCGTCTTAACGACAGTCTTGATGGATTCCACTTTTTCAAAACTACCCCTTGAGCTTGGGAAAAAGAAAAAGCCACATGAAGAGGGAACTTTAATTGTCTGATGATGTTCCTCTCGGTCAGGAATTGCCGTATACTCATGGGGTTGTGTGCAGGTTCATTGTCATAGTTAAGCAGCCATGATTTGTCCTGTCATAACTCTTGTCGCTTCATGCGCACTGAGCCAAGCATAGGTCGAAGGACCTTCTTATAGACTTGCTGTTTGATCATCTGACCCCGAAGCAAGAAGTCGCTGTGGGTGATGCTCCTCCCATCGAAGAACGTGATCAATATGACTTTGACTTATGACTTTGACTCGGTGATCTGATTTTGCGCTAATGCCCTGGCGAAAGACAAGAATCCATCACTTCTCCCCACCAACAATTATGCTTAAATAGTAGGGTAGACTATGCTCTTTTATGAACGTTGAAAAAAACTTTTACAAGCAAAGAAAATTTAACGCATTTTTATTATTATCTTTATGACTGGCGATTTTTCCGTACCAGCTTTTTTAACTAATGTTTTTTTCACTGGAGTCTGTGTGACAGATAGTCTCCTCAAGTCTCCAGGACTCTTCTAAGTATCCTAGCCGATTTTAGTAGTGCTGTGGTCTGGATGGTCTCAATTCTTCCTCTAATCTCCAGTTCATTCTGTCTCTTTCCCAGGTTCTTGGGGACTGTTCCAAGGACCTCGATTAGGATTGGTATGACTGCCATCTTCATGTTCCATATCTCTCAGGTAAGTTTCTGGTAGTTTTCCAACTTTTCGTCTTCCTTCACGTTCACTGCGGTCCGCTGGCATTATTATCTTTTATTTAACTCCTAGTGAGTTCTTCACACCAGCGTTAGCTAGTGAAATTCCACTGGATCTAAGTGACAGTAAGTCTCCTTAGGTCACCAGGACTCTTCTTTGTACTCTTGCCGATCTTAACAATGCTGTAGTTTTGATAGTCTCGATTCACCTCCTGATGTCCAACTTTTCCAGTCCTCTTTCCAAGCTTTTAGGGACCGTTCCAAATGTGCCAGTTACAACTGGTATCACCGTCACGCTCATGTTCCATAGCTTTCTCAGTTCTCTGACAAAACTTAAATACTTGTTTCTTTTTTCGCTCTTTTTCAATCTGTGGTCCGAATGAAATCCATTAGACAAGTTCAATTTTTTTTTGTTAATTCTCGCTATGTCTAGTCCTCTGACTTGGATCAAATGATCCGTTTTAACCTCAAAATCCCAGAGGATTTTATTCGTTTCCTTCTGTAGGACAGATTCTGGTTTATGCATGTACCATTTTGTTGTAAGGTCAAATTTCAATTTCTAAGACAATTCCCGGTGTTGTTTGATGTAAATACATAAAAATATACATTAGCGTAACGGTTATCATCGGAAGAAATGTAATCGGTGACCTGAGTTCAAATTTTGGATGGAATTCTTTGCTCTTCAATTTGCGCTACACCCTTGGAAAAGGCATGAATACATTTTTTCTACTCCCTAGCCATCGGTAAATAGTAGGGCAAACCATGTTCTTTAAAATTTGTAAGGCTACCAGAGGAAAAAAGACCATGAATTCAAACCAGCTGTAGACAGCTTAAAAATTTACTTTGCGTCGCATCCTGCTCGCAACGAATGAGTTTGGTAAATACATTACATTCATTAACATCTACAAACAATGTTGTCTTTGGTATTGTTTTTCAGTGCATCGTAATATAACATGGAAATAAAAACACAGAACAACTTCCAGAATTCATCGTAAAATAGTGACGATGATTAACCACAATATGACGTCCATTGCAAAAATATCCTGTTCCGTGATAGCGATGATTCATATTATTATCAATGTGAACTCCACTTGAATCAGAATATCAAATGTGATTCTCTGCTTTAATAATCGTCGGGCACCTGACTAGGTGTTAGTAAACTATTGACTGTGAATTAGATTCTCACTGGGTGCCAAACTAAGCTAATCTAAGAAAATGACTTCTTCACTATGGTTTACAAGTCAAATCTAGTTTGTTGAAAAAATAAATGAGTCCGTCAATGGTACTTAGAATACTTTGACTGTACCCCATAATGAACCATAAGACCCTCACCCTCGAAATGGGGAAGTAGGGTTGCATTATTTCCGTGGATTTTTTAGTTTTAAAGCTTCAAATTATATATATATATATATATTGTTTCAATAAGTAATGGGAATAATACTAAAAATAATGGCCCTGACTGCATCCAGTAAGGAGGAGTAATTCTGTGTGTGATATTAAACTGCACCTGATAGTGAGGCTCAGATTCTGGAGATCTGAGGAGTATTGAGTACTTTTTCAGAGCCATTACTCCTTGGTCCACTCTGTCCTGGAGTGGTAGTATCTTTTAGGGTCTTATCAATTGGTAGAATAAATCGGATTAAAAATTATTCGTATTCAATAAAAACCGTGTGCAAAAAAAAAAAAGAAGACGTGCAAAAACAACTACACAAAAAGTGTAAATATATACGTACAATTAATGCGATTCCCTAACATAGAAAATTGCCCAGTTGGCTGGAGGGAGAACTGTAGGATACACGGACTATGTCTCTGTAGAAGGGTAGACACCCTCGAAATGAGTGTCCTCGTTATGACATCAAATTATCCGATGATGAGGCTCCAGTAACACTTGAGCTTTGGAGACTGCAGAGTACTCCAGCATTGCCATTGCTCCCAGCCTCACTCTGACTTGGAGTGGTAGCACCTAACAGGGTCCTATCTATGAGTCAAATAGAACTGTTTGACAATAAAAATCTGTGCAAACATATCACTGAGGCTAAATTGAATTGTTATATATAGAACAGTTTGATCATTTAACTGTGTGTATCTACAAAATGGATTTAGAAATCATTTATTTGATAAATATGTAAAAACAGGATTTGGCATTAAATAACCAGCAACGGTTGATAAGCCATAAAACCTTCCCAAACCAACCCAACCCAAACCAAACTTAACATAGAATAGCCCTAGATTGGTTAACATTAAAATCAATTAATCTGAAGTTAGTTTGACACAATGAAGCGCCTCGGTTGGTTTTATGGTTAGCAAGCCTGACTGGGAAACCTTAACGAGTGTGTTCAACTCTCATTGGATACCATATACATACGGCTTTGTGCCACATCTAAGCGCAATGAAGCAGCACCTTAGAATCAATGTCTTTAACAATAATCTGTTAATCAAACTCTTTAATAATTACACCGTTAACTAAAAATCTGGTTGTTTTTGTAAAAATAACAATTTCAACACCACTCTATCCAAAAGTAGAATTGCATGAATACATGTAAGTGATGTACTTATTTTTGGACAGTTTCATATTCATATTTTTTGTTACGGTGTTTTAATGCTGTTGAGTTTAGTAATAAATAATAACTAATAATATTCGTTCGATTGGGGCATATTCCATGAGAAAGAATGAGAGAGTTTTCGCTGTGTAATTGCTAAGATGCTGGACTGTGACATCGCAGAAAATGAATTCGAATTCCAGTCACACTATTACGGATTAACATCCTAGGCATGTGTATGGAGTCTCTTATCTCCTCTGTTGTGAGATAAATAGTATTACTATTGTTCTTCTGTAAGAATGTCTTTGGTATTAGGATTTGAAGGAAATTAACATTAAAAAAGAAATGGGTAGCAATTTTATTTCCTAAAAAATATTACATTTTTTAAGTGGGCACAAGGCCCAAAAGAAATAGGTAGCGATGTATTTATTTTAGGGCAACAATATGTATGTACTAAATTCTAAGCGAACGCAAACATTACACATTGGTAGGGGGATTTTTATTTGAGCAATACAATTAAAATCCTCTAAATACCACTTTAAAACAATTACCCAAGTGAATAACAAAATTGTTGGTTTTGCATTTTATTATGCAATATCCTTCTATTATCAATATCCTTAGCAAGAGAAGTGAGGGGAACGTTTGATTGACTGGTTGGGTTAAGGTTCACCTTCATTGAAACAAGTCTGAGGAATTTGCCCAGTCGGCTGGGGCTGTAGAATACACCAACTGCTTCTCTACAGAGGGGTAAGACCCCACCCACCCAACAAGTATTCTGGATATGGCACTAAACAATCTGATAGTGAGGTTCCAGTGATGCTGGAGCTTTGGGCAATGCGGAATACCCTTTCACTGCTATCGCTTCCAGGTCCACTCTGGCCTGGAGTAGTGGTACCTGATAGCGTCCTATCTATGGCTCAAACAGAACAAAACTGTGTACTTTAGGTAAACTGAATTGCTTTAATTAGAACTGTTTTTACATTTAACTGTGTGTAAACAAAAACTATATTATATACTAAACTCAATTGTTTGAATTAGATCTATTTGACTAAACTGAATAGCTTGAAATAGAATTGTTGTGACAATTAAACTGTGTACTTATGCTAAACTGAATTGTTTGAAATAGAACTGTTTGTATAACAATGGATTTGACATTAAATAACCTACAAGGGTTGATATGCCATAAAAGCCCAACTAACTAACTAACCAAGCCTGAGAAAGTTTGCGTTTTGAATTTGAGCAGATTGATTTTGGGTGTACTATCAAGTGGATCTGTTTTTCTTGGTGTGGAGAGGGGAGTAAACGTTTTACAACGATTACCCAGTCTAATCTGCAACTGGATGACATAATTGTAGGGTCTTTGTTCGCGCAAAAATAAAGAACTGTATTAATGTCCGAGGAGGATATATGGTGTTTAAGGTCTGCGTACTTTTTATACGGCTTTTATTTTGGAATCTTTGCAAGTCATCATCATCATCATGTCGTGCCGCTAGTACGAATATCTCTGACCCTCTCTCGCCACTTCTCCCTATCGTTCATCGCCTGAGGCAGGTCTTCTAGGCTACATCCCGTATCCTCACATAGCTGCTGAATGTATGTTCGAGCTGGTCGGCCTGCTTTTTCCCGGTCATATGTGGGGGTCCATAGGAGTAGTACATGTAATCCAGCTGTATTATCTGCATTTGCAATACAATAAACTGACATACTTGGAAGGTGCTAGTGGTGTAATGGTTATTGTCGTAGGAAATGGACACGGCGACACGAGTTCAAATCCTGGACGAGACTGATGGCATTTAACATAGCACTAATACCCTTGGGAAAGGTATGAATCCAACTATTCTCGCTCCAGCTATGGGTAAATAGTAGGGCAGACTAGGATCTTCATCCTTGGTGAGACAACTAGTCTAGGAGAATTGAATTTCTTTCAAACATTATGTTACTTAATAGGAAAATCAATCATTTTATGATTTCATGATAAAACCTTATTTATATACAAAAAGAATGTGCTTTTCAACATAACATCCTTCCTTGTCAGTACTCTTATTCCAGTGATAAAAACTTATTAAATATTATTTAACAAAATTTCTTGATTAGAATTTAATTAATAACTAACTACAAGTCACTGAAAATCTTTTAAAGTTTTCCATATTTTTCGTCGGCATGTTCTATGATTTATTAGTAGGGCAGACTAGGTTCTTCAGCCTTGGTGAGGCAACTAGTCTAGGAGAAGGAAAACTCTGAATTCAAACCTATTAAACTCCGCTTAAAAATTGACCTTGTGTCATATCCTGCCCGAGCGGAGGGGTTGGATAAATATGATAAACTGACATACATGTTCAGAATATTGTTGTTTCATTTTCTCTATGTAGGGGGATATTTATCCTATGTTTTAATTCTGTGTTTCTTATGGGACTGTTTCTTATGGGAATGTTACTTATGGAAATCAAAATGATCATAGTTTCGCACTGTGAAAACAATCATCTTATAAATTACAAGTACAGTCACCAAAGGACTAACAAAGGAAATGGAAGATTTGGAAATAAGAGGACGTGTAGAGACCATCCAGATTACAGCATAATTAAGATCGACCAGAATACTGAGAAGAGTTCTGGAGACTTGAGGAGACTTACTTTCACTAAAACTTCAGTGGTGGACCGTCAACTAATGCTGGTTTGAAAGACTCAAAGGAGTATAATAATAATAATAATAACTTGCTGACATTTATAGATTATCAATTAACTACTACTATAAATAGGTCTTATGCCATTGAGAATGGTATGAACCCCCTTATCACTCCAGATATGAGCTAAATAGTACCACAACTGTTCTTCTACAATGATGGTTTGGGCATTAACTAACCCATGAAGTTTGATATGCCATTAAACAACCAACCCCCGCAAAAAAAACTCTCCGCAAAAAAACAAAAAATTCAAACAAAAACAAAAGAAAAAAGCAAAAGCAAGTAAACACCTCAAAAAAAGAAATAAAAACAAAATTAAAAAAAACAACAACAAAAACAAAAAGAGCAAACCAACTACCAAAAACTAGTAAACAAGATAACACACACACACACACACACACACACACACACACACACACACACACACACACACAGAGTTGTTGTTGTTGATAGTTTGGTTTTATAGTAGGTCAACATTTGTTGCAATATCTAATAACGACGTCAAGCAATATTTAATAACGACGTCAAGCAATATTTAATAACGACGTCAAGCAATATCCTCCTCGTAGGTTTCAAATAACTATTCCTATTTCATTATAATTTTTTGTAAACAATTATAGCTTCAAGTAACTATTCAAAAGACATTTTAGACTCAATTATATGGTCTATCTTATTCAATTCTTATTTAATATCAACACTTTGCAAGCAATTGTATAGTTTTAAGTAACCATATTTACCTACCCCTCCGCTCGGACAGGATATGTCACAAGGTCAATTTTAAAGCGGAGTTTAACAGGTTTGAATTCAGAGTTTTCCTTCTCCTAGACTAGTTGCCTCACCAATGCTGAAGAACCTAATCTGCTCTACCATTTACCCATAGCTGGAGGGAGAATAATTGGATTCACACCTTTCCCAAGGGTATTAGTGCTATGTGAAATGCAATCAGGATTTGAACTTGTGTCGCCGTGTCCATTTCCTACGACGATAACCATTACACCACAGGCACCTACATATAGTTTTAAGTAACCGTTCCTGTTTAAATAAAAACCGAAACTATCAATCATATAATAAGTGAATTCAGCAAATTAGTGCAAAAAAGTATAAGACGAGATATGAATGGGTGGGGAAGGTGATCCACTGTGAATTGTGCAAGAAACTGGAATTTGACCATGCGAACAGGTGATATGTGCACAACCCAGAATCCATCCTGGAAAATAATAATGGTGGACTTAGCAGCAAACTTGCTCAAAAAGAGTGCAAGACTATGCGCATCTGGGTGGGAATGGTGATCCTTTGGGAATTATAAAAGAGGTTAAAATTTGATCATACTATAAAATGGTAAATTCTCCAAGAGAATGAGATGCAGAAAATTCCCTGACACTGAGATAAAAACGAATCATCTAATCTTAGTAAGACCAGACATTAATTAACAAAAAGAAAAGAATTTGTTAACTAGCAGATTTTATCATTGCAGCAGACCACTTAAAGAAGCGAAAAGACCGATGAATACCTAGATCTTGCCAGAGAGTTGAAAAAGCTGTGAAACGTTGTTGGAACTCTTGAAAAAGTACCCAAAAGCCTGGAAAGTAGAGATTAGAGGAAGAAGCGACACAATTCAGACCACAGAACAGCTAAAATTAGCAAGAATACCCATAAGAGTCCTGGAGATCTGAGAAGACTTGCTTGTCACTCATTATTCAGTGAAAGATCCCCAGAATCTGTCCTGGAGAATGAGACGCACAAACTTCTCTAGGATCTTCAGATACAAACAGGTCATTTAATCTCGGCCAGACGACCAGATCTAATGATAGTCTACAAAAGCAAGAGAACCTGCAGAATAGTGGATGTTGCCGTCCCGACAGACCACTGAGTAAAATTGAAATCGAGAGAAAAGTACCTTGACCCTGCTAGAGAGTTAAAAATATTGAACATGAAGATGACGGTGATACCAAGTTTAATTTGTATGCTCGGTACAGTCACCAAAGGACTAACAAAGGAAATGGAGGGTTTGGAAACAAGAGGACGTGTAGAGACCATCCAGATTACAGCATAATTAAGATCGACCAGAATACTGAGAAGAGTTCTGGAGACTTGAGGAGACTTACTTTCACCCAAACTTCAGTGGTGGACCGTCAACTAATGCTGGTTTGAAAAACTCAAAGGAGTATAATAATAATAATAACTTGCTGACATTTATAGATTATCAATTAGCTACTACTATCATCATCATCATCATCATCAAGTCGTGCCGCCAGCACGGATATCCTTGACCTTCTCTCGCCACTTTTCCCTATCGTTCATCGCCTCCGGCAGGTCTTCTGGGTTACATCCTGTGTCCTCACATAGCTGCTGTATGTAAGTTCGGGCTGGTCGTCCTGCTTTTGCTTGGCCATATGTGGGGGTCCATAGTAGTACGTCACTTACGAGCTCGTCTTTGCTTCTCCAGCAGTGTCCGGCGTGTCTGGCTCGTCTGACCTGCATAGTTGTCGTGATGGGAGGCAGGTGGCCGCACAGTTGGCGTCTCGTGGGGTGTTGTCACCAGGACTTGTTCAATATTGCTGTCAACATTTCTTCTCCAGCCGTTTGGTTAGCGTCCATGTAGTGCATCCATATAGCAGTATCGACACAACTGCTGCCTGGAAGAAACTGCGCTTCATTTCATCGGTCAGGTCTGATTTCCATATTATTGAGAGCCTATCTATAGCCGTCCATGCTTTCGTCAGCCGTGTGTCGATGTCGTTTTCTATTGATGAGACGCTACTTCCTAGGTAGGTGAATTTGTCCACTAGCCTTAGGGAGGCTCCGTCTAGAGTGGTAATGTTTCCCGTTTGGTTGTAACACATATATTCAGTTTTGTGCGCATTGACATGGAGGCCAATGCCTGCTGCAGCTCGTTCCAAACTATGCAATAGTGTCTCTGCTTGATTAGACGTATTCGCCAGTAACGCTAAGTCATCAGCGTAGTCGGCGTCTGTGATTGTTTTTGCGGGGTACCTTTTGCTTCTTTTCTTAGTCAGCTCGAAGCCATTTTCTCTGATTTTGTCGATCGAAGCTCTAAGCACGTAGTCTAGACAGATGATAAAGAGGTATGGGGCTAGTGTGTCTCCTTGTAGTACTCCTGCAACAATGTCGAAGTATTCCGTGTCTCCATCTGGTGAACGTACCTTTACTTTTGTGTTTTTGTAGAGGATCATTATTGCTGCTACGGTTAGGTCATGCCATTGAGAATGGTATGAACCCCCTTATCGCTCCAGATATGAGCTAAATAGTACCACAACTGTTCTTCTACAATGATGGCTTGGGCATTAACTAACCCACGAAGTTTGATATGCCATTAAACAAACAACCCCCGCAAAAAAAAAAACTCTCCGCAAAAAAACAAAAAATTCAAACAAAAACAAAAGAAAAAAGCAAAAGCAAGTAAACACCTCAAAAAAAGAAATAAAAACAAAATTAAAAAAACAACAACAAAAACAAAAAGAGCAAAAAAACTACCAAAAACTAGTAAACAAGGTAACACACACACACACACACACACACACACACACACACACACACACACACACACACAAAGCAAATTGCAAAACCAACGTTGTAAGAGCCACTGTATAAATAAAGCTGTCATTTTAAACACTTCATGCTTAATTACAGTATCAATATAACAAATATAGTTCCAAATTACTTTAAATATTATCTCAGATCTAATTAACCCGGAGATCAGACCCAAACAGGTACTACAATTCCGGGGCAGTGTGGTCTTGGGAGTAATGTCAATGAAACGGTACTCCACATTTCCCTAGATCCCCCAAAAAGGAGCCTCACCATCAAATGCAGTTTAGAGTCATATTCAGACACCCGTTTTACAGAGGCACAATCGGCCTATTCTGCAGCCTCAGACAACAGGGAGGAGTTTATTTATTAGCAAAATTGGAAGGAAATTCTACATAATACGTGATTTTTTTCAAAGGTTATAACAGATGAAAATAATCTCTTTTCCTAAACATTAGGAAAAATCCTTTATTCTTGTTTTTAAAAGAAATCACTGACGGTCTTTTATTTTGTACGAGGAGGTGCTAGTTTGGTTTCTTTTGTTTAATAGCATATCAACGTTCGTTATTTAATGCCGAAGTCATTAGTGGTAGTGGTACAATTACACTCATAGCAAGGAGTGATAATGGGGTTCATACCTTACCCAAAGCGTGAATGTTGGAAGAGGTGCTGAAAATCTTTCTGCAAAGCCAAGATGAGAAGGATTTAAAATGAATTCTGGAATATCTTTTTAAGGGCTAAAGAAAGTTAAAAAAAAACGAGGTGCCAAATGCGTTGAAATACAGGATTATATGAGTATTAATGTACACTTTACATTACTTAAAGTAAATTGTAATGTAATGTACACTTTACATTACTTAAAGTAAACTGGTGACCGTAGTCGAGGGTGACCCGAAGGCTCCCTTTTCAATTGCTACAGCATCAAGATGTAGAGGAGGACGTTTGCTTCACTTACCCTTGATTCATACCTTATAATGCTGTGGGTTAATCAAGAAGTCATCATGTACCATTTTTGAGTCTTTAGTATGACTCAACCTGGGAGATGAAGATTCATTAGAATGTGTTTATCTACATTTTTGTTTCTTTCTATGTGTGTTTGTTTATATTTTTGTTTCTTCCTGTGTAAGTTTGTTTATATTTTTGTTTCTTCCAATATGTGTTTGTTTATATTTTTGTTTCCTCCAATGTGTGTTTGCTTATACTTTTGTTTCCACCAGTGTGTTTGTTTATATTTTTGTTTCTTTTGTGTGTGTTTGTTTATATGTTTGTTTCATCCTATGTGTGCTTGTTTATATTTTTGTTTCTTCCTATGTGTGTTTATTTATATTTTTGTTTCTTCCTATCTGTGTTTGTTTACATTTTTGTTTCTCCCTATATGTGTTTTCTTATACTTTTGTTTCCACCTATGTGTGTTTGTCTATATTTTCGTTTCCACCTATGAATGTTTGTTTATATTTTCGTTTCTTCCTATGTGTTTGTTTATAGTTCTGTTTCCTCCTATGTGTGTTTGTTTATATTTTTGTTTCCTTCTATGTTTTTGTCCATATTTTTATTTCTTTCGATGTGTGTTTGTTTATATTTTTTGTTTCTTCTTATGTGTGTTTGTTTACATTTTTGTTTCATCCTATGTATGTTTGTTTATACTTTTGTTTCTTTCTATGTGTGTTTGTTCATATTTTTGTTTTCTAATATGTGTGTTTGTTATAAATTTTTAAAAGTCAGTGTGTATTATGCGTGAAGATTTTTCTCCAGAATCTATTCTAAATTTAGTCGTGAGTGTTATACATGAATGCATATTATACACAAATTTAGTAGTTTTAACGGAATCTAAACTTTTTTTCGACACGTTGAAAATTCATGCGAGATAAAGGTTGAACATTTAATTCTTCTGTTTCTTTTATTGCAAAAGAAAAAAAAAGTGTTGGATCTATACCATCTGGAAAAAAGGCTTAACTTGTCCAATTCGGAACATGGTTGGAGTGTTGAACCGATTTCACGAGTTTGACATCGAATTTGATATTTGTTTTCGGTTTAAGTGTGAAAGTCCACTCCGAAATTGCAAATGAGCATGTTGAAAAAGCAAACATCCTCAAACAACCGCTCCCCACCCCCCCAAAAAAAATAGTGTAAAAGAGATTTAGAAGGCCACACTCAGTATGACACCACATAGCGCACTGAAAAGTGATGATTATTATTCTGTTCCTGTTGAGCGCGTATGACTGTTCCATATTTAGTGTTTCGCACTGTATAATATTTGATGTAATATTCATCGCCGAATTAAGTGTAATAAAAAAAAAGATTATGTTGAATAAATAAACAAAATTCTAAAAGTAAAATAAATGTATTTTTCATCATAAATCTACGTTTTTATTGATGTAATTATGGAAAAAATCTACAAAACAGAAAACAATTTTGAGATCAACTATCTGCAATGACGGTTTGGTTTGATGTGATTTCTTTGTTTAATGGCATATCAACCTTTATAGGTTATTTAATGCAAATGCCAATGCCATTCTCCTAGAAGAACAGTAATGGTACTATTTAACCCATAGCTGGGAGGATAAGGGGGTTCATACCTTTCCCAGGGGTATTTGCCCGAAAGTGAACGTAATAGTGCAACAGGAGTACGAGCTCGCTTACTACGATTGTAGTCCATGCAATGTCGGACTGATTATAATTAGACTTGAAAACTTATTCTTTAGATATAAAGATTATAATTAATTAATGTCTAGGTTTATTTTATACGTAGAAGTTAAGGAATCAAATTCATTCTACATTTATAGATATATATTTTGTATAGTTATTTCTTAAAAGAGTTTTGATCACAGTTGTATGATATCAAGTATAATTGTAGAATACACCGACTACATCTCTGCAGAAGAGTAAGAAACCCCCACCACCACCATCAACGAGTGTCCTGTATATGACACTAAACCATCTGATGATGAGGCTCCAGTAGCGCTGGAGCTTTGGAGAATGCGGAGTACCCCTTCATCATTCCCAGGTCCACTCTGACACCGATTGGTAGCACCTGGTATGGTCCTACCTATGGATCAAATAGAACTGTTTGATATTTAAACTGTGAAGTCAAATGACTTAGGGGGTGTCCTCGTGGTGTAAGGGTTAAAGCAATGGACTGCGGAATCATAGTACGCGAGTTCGTACTCCAGTCGCGCTATTATGTTCACTTTCGGGCAAATACCCTTGGGAAAGGTATGAACCCCCTTAACCTCCCAGCTATGGGTTAAATAGTACCTCTACCGTTCTTCTAGGAGAATGGCTTCGGCATTAAATAACCTAAAAAGAGTTGATATGCCATTAAAACAAAGAAACCAAACGAAACCAATCAAATGACTTATGCTAAATTGGATCGTTAGAAATAGAACCGTTTGATCATTTAACCGTGTGTATCTTCAAAATGTGTTTACAAATCATATATTTAATATATATGTGAAAACAGGATTTGGCATGAAATAACCAATAATGGTTGATATGCTATAAAACCAAACCAAACCAAACCAAACCTAATTTTTAAACATAATTATTTGGTTCATTGATGGGATCCTAACAGGTACTACGACTCCAGGTCTGATGGAAGTTGCAAGTAATGTCAATGAAGGAATACTCTGTATTCTCCTAAGCTCCAGTATTACACGCCATTCCTAATATATCCAGAAATGAAGCCTCGGTATTAGATGCAGTATAGGGCACAGGACACTCCAATTTTGCTTTTTTTTCGTGGGGACTATTTGTTGCTGCCTCCCACCAGACAGGACTTGACACAAGGTCAAAAGCCCGAAGGCCGATTAAAGTGGGGATAAAGGGGAGGGGAAGGTCGGGAACGAGCCGAGACTCGAACCCTGCTGGTCTATGCTGCTCATCGGCTCACTTGGTGCAATGTGAGCCTGATAAGGCAAGCAGTTTCACGAACCCAAATCTGGGTCCGGGCACGTATGCCGGGTTATGGCTTGAACTAGACACCAAGGTCTAGTGCCATACATAGATTTCGAGAAAGTCCGCGGAGCGTGGGGTGGGGTGATCTTACCTCTCAATGGAAAAAGTCATCATATTATAAGACCCACCGACAGATAATAAAGAAATAGAAAGATGGAAATAACTTATAAGTATTTTTAAATTCATCATTCTAGTCGTCATTAATGTCTTTTTTTTCCCATAACTTTCTGTTGAGATGATGATTGCATTCGAATCTTCAAATGTAAAATTCTTCTTTCTTTCAAGTTATTTCTTTCTCAGCCGTTTTTTTCTTTTGTGGGATGATGTTGCTTGTATCGGGTGCCCCATTGCCTACCAAATGTAAAATACCGTCTGATCTGAATATCCACTATGAAATATTGACCGCTGCAACAATTGGACACAAATTCTTAATGCCGTCGTCTGCTAAGGAGAAACAACATGTCCCAAGACATTACCGAGCAGAGGCGAGACCAGGAATCGATCCAGTTGCCCATGGTATACCAAAGTGATTACAGATTCTACACTGTACCCATCAGCTCGATCGGAGGCCGTGTGTCGTTGTCGTGATTGTATTGGATCTGATGGGATGCACAATTGTGAACATGTCTACAGCGAAATGTTGTTCCTTCAACGTACGTCTGTTTGTGTGGATGGACTGTTAGTCTATGAACCGATAACAAAACACATCTCAAACAGGATGTGTGTGTGCTCACAAAAGGATCATAAAGAATCCTTCCAACATGGATCATAATATGTAAGAAAACGAAAGACTTTCCAAAATCTTGTGTTCATCTGCAAGCGCAGACAGCAATATTATATACTTTCATTTCAATATGAAAAATATCATCATCATCATCATCATGTCGTGCCGCCAGCACGGATATCCTTGACCCTCTCTCGCCACTTCTCCCTATCATTCATCGCCTCCAGCAGGTCTTCAGAGTTACATCCTGTGTCCTCACATAGTTGCTGTATGTAAGTTCGAGCTGGTCATCCTACTTTTTGACGGCCATATGTGGGTGTCCATTGGAGTACATCACTTATGAGCTCGTCTTTGCTTCTCCAGCAGTGTCCCGCGTGTCTGGTTTGTCTTACTAGTATAGTTTTCGTGATGGGGTGGGTGGGCAAGTGTCCGTATAGTTGGTGTCTCGTGGGGTGTTGTCGCCAGGACTTGTTCAATACTGCTCTCAACATTCTTGTGTAATTTCCGTCTAGTTTCTTCCCCAGCCGTTTTGTTAGCGTCCATGTAGTGCATCCATATAGCAGTATCGACACAACCGCTGCCTGGAAGAAACTGCGTTTCATGAAATGAAAAATACCAGTTGACCATTATATAGTTGTTTTTTTTATGTCTTTATGATATTTTAGATTTACTTATCAATATTTTATATATCTTTTATTTCACATATATCTTGTTCTAATGCGTATTTCTTTCAGTTCGATATAGAACGTCCTGTTATGTTTTATAAGAACATCATTTCTAATATTTTTCTGTAAAGAATTACGAGGGTGAATCGAAAAGTAATGCCTTTTTCTTTAGTACAGAAATAATTACCAACAAAGGAACATGTATCATACATCAAAATGAAGCTGGTCTTTTGCGGATCACATCCCTGCTTCTCAACATAGTCACCATTTCTTTTAATAACAATGTTTCACTTTCATGAGAGCATATATCTTGACAAACGACAATGTCCTCCTTCTTCCTGATAATGCACACAAACATTAGGACAAGAGAGCCTATCGCTTCATTTGGGTGGACAACTTTACTGCACCCTCCATACTCACCAGGTTTAGCACCTTCAGGCTATCATTTTTTCGGCCGCATAAAAGAGGGTTTAAGAGGCAAACATTATGCCAGTGACGAGGAAGTGAAAACTGCAGTGATGAAGTGGCTTGAAGAACAGTCAACAGAATTTTACGAGGCAGGGAATCATGCTTCAACGAATATGTCTTGAACACGATAAAGTTGATATGACATTAAAAAACAAACAAATAAACAAAAAACAAAAAACACAAAAAAAAAAACCCAACGAAACCTATATATACAGGGTGACCCGCAAAAGACTGAGACATTCTAAAAAGTCATAGCTTTTTTGTTTTTATTTTGATTATTCCTTTTATTTGTTAGATATTATAAGCAATCTTAGGAACTGGAAAGAGTTAAGTTAAGAACACTAGTGGTACTTTTTAACTCATAGAATTTCAACACACAGAAAATAATGTGTCACCCATTTTTATGAGAAGAATCAGCCAAATACAAACATGATAAAGAGCTTAGTGTACAAATATAAAACTCGTGGCACAGTGACAGACCACCTAAAAAGCGGTCATTGCAAAAGTGTTTGCTCAGAGGCAGCAGTAAAAGCTACTTTTTCGGAGTCAGTCTTTTATGTACAACAATACCACAGTGTTGGTTGTCACTAATTCACTTTGTGGGTTTGTGGCGAACCAAGTGCGATATAATTTGGAGAGTGCTCAATATCTGTGATAGAGCGATTATATAATAATAATAATAATAATAATAATAATAATAAATAGACATATATTAGATTTTTATATTTAATGCCATGGAAGTTTGTATGCTACCTTAGGTTTCATGAAGTTTTCCAAACAACTATCATCAGGCAGATAACGAAAGGAAATGAAGACATCGAAAAAATCGAAAAATACTGTCAAAAACCGTTGGAATTGTGTACAAGTCTTTTGTGCGCTTGTGAGTGTGTGTGTTTTTTGTGGGTTATAGTTGCGTATTATTGTGTGTGGATGTGTATCTACACCCAATAATACGCAACTATAACCCCGCCACACAGAAGCATTAAATTGCTTATTAAGAATATGAACTAATAACGAAGCATAGATATTCATTTCCAATCTTTTTTTTATATAATAAACTGTTTTAATAAGCATTTTTAAAGCAAAATATGTAAATTCATATACCAAATAAGAAATAGTGTTATTTCGATGTCATTGTTTAATGTAGAACCCGGACTTGGCCAAATAAACTGACGGACAGAAACAGGAGTAATTTATCTTTGAACACGAACAGAAATGTTTTAAATCGATTTATTATATTTGAATAAGGATATGAAGACTAAATTTTAAATACCAAGAAAGTAACACGTTTCTATGTAATAAAATATCACATTTGTTTATTTTTCTCCTTTTTCTTTCGGACATTTGAAAAAATGTCTTAGTTACATTACAGAATATAACATCATATCTTATACGGGATATGCTCAAAAATTCCTTCGTCCTCTATATTTTCACAGAAACTGTAACGGATATAAAGAAAACAATAACGCCTTTTGATAGAGCAAGGTGTATGCTGCAAAAAATATTGCACGAAAATTCCTTCATCCGATGTATTTCAGCGGAAACAATAACGGATATAAAGAAAACAATGATACCATTAAATAGAACAAGATTTCTGCTACAAAACAATATTGCTCGAAAATTGATTCTTTCTACATTTTTCTACAGAAACAATACATCCTGTCACCAGAATTTAAGATTGGCTGATCGAATCCTCTGCAATGAAGTAAGAACCTTAAAAACAAGGGTATCCTGGATGTGATGCTAAACTTCATCAGATAGTGAGGCTCAAGTTCTGGAGACCTGGGGAATGTGGAGTACCTCTTCATTGTCATTATTCCCATATCTCTTTGGAGGTGCCCGTGGTGAAATGGTTATCGTCGTAGGAAATGGACACGGCGACTCGAGTTCAAAACCTGGACAAGAACGATTGCATTTCACATAGCGCTAATACCCTTGGGAAAGGTACGAATCCAATTATCCTCCCTCCAGTTATGGGTAAATAGTAGGACTGACTTGGTGAGTCTGCTAGTCTAGGAGAAGGAAAACTCTGAATTCAAACCTGTTAAACTCCGCTTAAAAAATTAACCTTGTGTCATATCCTGCCCGAGCGGAGGGGTTAGTAAATAGGATTATTCCCATATCTCTTACCCGAAGTTGTAGTACCTGTTTGAATCAGATCTGTTAGAATTTTTTGTGTTAGATAGGAACCCTTGATATAAAAAAACTGTGACAATTATTTGTATTAATAATAGTTAATTGAAGTTATCATGGTTTACAAAGAATTATGATTATTAATTACTTGAAACCATATAATTTATTGCAAACAAATGATTATTTGCAGATAAAAGTAGTTACTTGAAACCATATCAGTAAAAAAAGTAAAGTTGGTGACCGTAGTCGAGGACGACCAGAAGGCTCCCTTTCAATAGCTACTACATTGAGGTGTAGGTTTTAGAGCATATCATGGGGCTGTAGAATACAATGAGTGTCCTAGATATGACACAAAACAATCCGATGGTGAGGTTCCAGTAATGCTTGGGCTTTGGGGAAAGCGGAGCAATCCTTCATGGGCATTGCTCCCGGGTCCACTCTGGCCCGGAGTGGTAGCACCTGATAGGGCCCTATCTATGGGTTAAATAGAACTAACGGAATACTTATGCTAAAATGAATTGTTTGATTCAATTGAATAGCTTGAAATAGAATTGTTTTTGACAATCAAACTGAACTTACATTTAAACTGCGTGCTAATGCAAAACTGAATTATTTAAAATAGAACTGCTTTTTGACATTGAAACTATATTTACACTAAACTGAATTGTTTAACATAAAACCTTTTTGACATTTAACTGTGTGTAAACAAAACCTGTACTTATACTAAACTGAATTAGCAGAATTCGAACTGCTTAACTAAATTGAATCGCCGGAAATAAAAATGTTTTTGACAATTAAACTTTTCTTAGATTTAAATGGCGTGCTTATGCTAAACTGTAGTGTTTGAAATAGAACTGATCATTTACATAAAAATGGATTTGGCGTTAAATAACCTATAAAGGTTGATATGCTCTAAAACCCAAACAACCAACCAGAGGTGTAGGAGAGGGTGCTACTCCTTTCCCTGGATTGCTCCTCTTTACCCTTGATACGTATCTTATATTGCCGAATGTTAAGCAATGAGGCATCTAGTACCATTTTTAAAGGCTTTGGTATGACGCGACCTGGGATTGAACCCAGGTCTCCCAGACTATTGGCGAACACTCTACCCTCTAGTCGGTAAATTATTTGTATTTCAAAAGGAATACTTGATACCATATTATTGTAAATTATTTGCATTAAGAATAGTTAGTTGAAGCTATAATTATTGACTTAGGATTATTATTTGTTACTTGAAACCATAGGATGTCTGAAAACTAAAGCAATATTAGAATGTTTATTATTGAATTGAAATAATTAGTTAAAACCATATAATTATTTGTATAAGATAAGAATTCTTAATATATACCCATACAAAAATGTGGGTAAGGGGCTAGTGGCGTAGAAGCTAACGCGTTGGACAGCGACATTGTAGTTAGCGTGTTCGATCTCCAGTCGAACTATAACGTTCACCAATTGAGTATATTACGTTTACATGGTGCCTTTAATAGGTTTCCAGACTTTTTTTGTACAGGCATTTAAAATTGTCGTAGACTCTTGAAAATTCAGTATCTTATTGCTATACATCTTATGAGATGACTAACCAATTCTTATGATTTCCGGTTCAAATGAACAGCTACAGCAGCAATTGCAATACGCTCTATTAAAGCCTGATTGTCACAGCTGGTGAATTTCAAAAATGCAATCTGGACGTGAGGATACTTTAGAAGAACGATATGCAATAAAATTCAGTTTTAAACTTGGAAAAAATGCCAGAGAAACGTATGGAATGCTTCAGACTGTTTTTCGACCATCTTGCATGAATCGAGCATCAGTTTCTGGGTGACATAAGACATCCAAGGAAGGCAGGGAGTCTGTGAGGGATGATGAGAGGTGTGGGAGGAGTAAGGAAGTCAATACACCACAGTTGATTGGCCAGAGGCTTAGGGTTAGGGTTACTATGCTGAGGTTTTAATGGAGTTCAGGAAGAGATTCCTTGGGAAGAGGCCAGCACTCTTCAGATCGGGTCAATGGCATTTCCAGCAGGATAATGCACCAGTCCACAACTCCATCCTTGTCACACACAATTTGAGTAAAATGGGCATCAAGACAGTTCCTCAGCCTTCCTAAAGTCCAGACCTTGCTCTCTGTGACTTTCGCTTATTCCCTAAGCTCAGAGGCTGTCGTCATGAGACAATTGAGGAGATTAAAGAGGCTGTGACGAAGGTCATTGACACGCTCCATGGGGCCTACCGGAAGTTGTTGGAACAGTACAAGTGCATTGCAGCCGGAGGAGATTACTTGTAAGGAGACTAGAGTTTCATGCGTGTACTATCAATAAAATTGCCCACGCGAAAAATGTCTGAAAACTTATTTAGTGAGCCTCGTACTTTCGGACTAATAGCCATTAGAAAGGCACAAAACCCCTAACCACCTCTAGTTTTATGTTAAATAGTATCACTGCTATCCTTCTACATGGATGGCTTTGAATAAGCTTAGAGGGTTGATATGAAAGAAAGAAACCAAGCCAACAAATTATGTTGATATAGATATACAATGAACGCTATTTCTTAACCACTGGGCATAAAATAACCCTAGACAGGCTGACGTGCCGTTATCAGACAACTAAAAATCATATATGTAAACATGATCGATTCCATTAGAAAAATGAGCCAGTTCATTGGCTTAGAGAGTAGAGTGTTCGCCAATGGTACTTGATACTTACTTGCTTAACATTCAGCAATATAAGGTACGTATCAAGGGTTCGCAGGATTTAACACTGAATAACGTACAAGAGTTAATATGTGATAAAACAAAACCAACCAACCAACCAACCAACCAACCAACCAAAGAAACAACTACCTAAGCAACCAACCAAGGACGCAACCAACCAACCAACCAACCAAAAAAAAAAAAAAAACAACAACAAAGAAACAACCAATTAACCAACCAAATAACGAAGAAAAGATGCGAGCATCTAAACCAACCAAACAAAATATACCAACCAACCAAATAACAAACTAACCAACCAGCCAATCAACCAACCGACCAACCATCTACAAACTATAAATCAACCAACAAACCATCAGCAAGCTATAAACCAGCCAACCAATCGACTAATCAACCATCAACAAACTAACCAATCAACCAGCAAAACAACCATCCGATCAACTGATCAACTAACCAACCAATAAACCAACCAAGTATTCCACGGAATAGCCAACCAACCAACCAAACAACCAACCACCGCCTTTCTATATATTTCCACAGAAAGTGTAACAAATAAAAGGGACACAAAAACACTGTCAGATGCGACAAGATTTATGCACGTTTTTGCTAGCAACGAATAAACGATTGTATTTTGCGCTCTCTGTGTTTCTAAAATGGCGTCAGCAATGTGAGTGACAAGCGATCTTTAGCTCAGTTGTCAACCGACGAAATAAAGATCGCCTCAATAAGCTTGTCGTTGACAATCGGGCCGATGAAGATGGACTACACTGAAAATCACCACCATCGCATCTGTAACAAAGTAGGTCACCTTCGCTGGTGAAGTGTGAGATATAGACTCTTATTCCTCGCTGGCGAAAATGTATAGCCAGTGATAGTGTCGATGTAGAATGATAATGTCGATGTAGAATGATAATGTCGGTGTAGAATGAGAGTGCTTTGTTGCTGATGATTTGCCCTACCCAATGGTATTACTGTATTCTCTCTAGGTGTTGTACAACACAAAAACCCATTTACTAAAATCCTTTTTTTCTTTTTCGAACAGAATGTAGCAAAAAAAAAAAAAAAAAAAAAGAATTGAAAAAACAAAAACAAAACAGCAAACAAACAAACAAATAAAGAAAAAAAAGCATTTGTTAATAGTACTTGTCATAAGTGTTTTTGGATATAACACTTATACAGTTTGCTCAGCCGGCTGGGACTGCAGAATATACTGATTGCTTCTCTGCAGAGGGGTAAGACTCCCCCAACGAGTGTCCTTGATATGACACTAAACAATCTGATGGTAAGGCTTCAGTAATGCTGGAGCTTTGGGGAATGCAGGGCACCCTTTCATTGCCATTGCTCTCTGGTCCACTCTGGCACGTAGTGGTTGCACCTGATAGGGTCCTATCTATGGGTCAAACAGAACTAAACTGTGTAAAACTGAATTGTTTGAAATGAACTATGTTTACATTTAACTGTGTGTTTTCAATGCTTTCTTACTCTAAACTGAATTGTTTGAAATAGAACTGTTTTTGAGATTTAAACTGTGTTCTTATGCTAAACTGAATTGTTTGAAATAAAACTGTTTTGAAATTTAACTGTGTGTAAACAAAAAACATCCTTATACTCAACTGAATTGTTTTAAACTTTTATCAAAATGACTTAATTCGGCGTTAAATGACCAGAAACAGGTTGAAATACCAACCAACCAGCCAACCAACCAACCTATATAGGAAATCAACTGAAAAAAGTGATGATTTTGTGCGAAAAAAAAAAAAAATGGCTCGATTAAATGTAATTTTTGAACTGGAATTTTTGCATTTTATGACCAATCAACGTGAACACACCAGTTTTAAACTTTCTTTGAGAATTCACAGACGATGATATTTGATTTGCCGCAAAGGATCAAAACGCAAAATGATTTTTAAAATCTTTTCCCTCCTACCTCAACCAATTAGAATCATATATAATCAACTTTTTAAAACTCTAATTTCGAGCCTACCTCAATCTTATGAATAAGTGAAGAACTAAAATTTTCTTTACTAATACGGAATTATTTTGTACTTAACAACTTTCAGTTTTTTTTTCTTGTGAGTGAAAATCTATCATTCTTTTCATGAAAGAATGCATTTAGTTTCAACATTGCTTAATTATCTTAAATTGAACGAATATGTTTGTTTATATTTTAATTGTGTTAAAGATATTCGTATTGTTATTCAATCTGCACTCTGCTGATAATTTTTTTGCTGCAACCGCATACATTCTAACGCATAGATATATTTCCCCACTATATTGTGATATACTAACACACAAATATTCTTTACACATAACATATGTCTATGTAGATTAAGGCAAACAAAGACAGCTACATTTCATGCATGAATCTTCACTTTCTCTCTTAAAATAGTTATACTCTGACTAATATTATCTTTTCTTAGAAGAAACGATTTTATAACTTCTGTTTTTCAGCAAACGTTTCACTGAATTTAAAGAGATAAGAATTTATTAATTTGTAGATCGGTGTTTTATTCAATCATTTGTACTATTATCAGCTACAAGAAAACTTCTCCCAATGGCAACGGTCCAAGTCTGTAACACTGGGGAGTGTGGAGTCACCTTTTCATTGTCAGTACTCCCAAGCCCATTCCAACCCTTAGTAGTTGTATCAGCTAGAGTCTCATTATATGGGCCAAAAAGATATTTTTGACAGATATTTCCTGCATATAATCTAGTACGCATTATTTGTATTACTCTCCCTCCAAAAAAAAAAAAAAATGGTATGTCCTGGGTATGAGACTAAACTGCATCTGATAGAAAGAATCTAGTTCTGGAAATCTGGGGAGAGTGAAGTACTCCTTTCTTATCGTTACTCTCAGGTGCCCGTGGTGTAATGGTTATTGTCGTTGGAAATGGACACGGCGACACGAGTTCAAATCCTAGACGAAACTGATTTGAATTTCACATAGCACTAATACTCTAGGGAAAGGTATGAATCCAATTATTCTCCCTCCAGCTATGGGTAAATAGTAGGACAGACTAGGTTCTTCAGCCTTGGTGAGGCAACTAGTCTAGGAGAAGGAAAAATCTGACTTCAAACCTGTTAAACTCCGCTTAAAAATTGACCTTGTGTCATAACCTGCCCGAGCGGAGGGGTTGGTAAATATGATTACTCCCAGGTCAACTCAAAGCCGGACCAGCAATACCATTTAGGGTCCACAACTATTGATCAAACTAACAAAAATAGTTTCTTAAAGCCATAATTGTTTATAAATGATTATAATTAGGTACTTGAAATCATACTGTCCTGGGTAATATACTTGGAGAGTGCCTGTTAGAGTCCCATCTGTAGGTCAGATAGATCTATTATAAAATTATCAGTGTTGCATAGGAATACTTGATACCATATAACTGTAAACAAGCAAATGGTTATTATCAGTGAAAACTATTCATTTGAAACTATATAATTCTGTATAAATTATTAGTGTTCAGAATTGATACTTAATATCATATAACGAAAGCATGGACAGCTATCAATAGGCTATCGATTATATGGAAATCAGACCTAACCGATAAAATGAAACGCAGTTTCTTCTAGGTAGCGGTCACATCGATACTGCTATACGGGTGCACTACATGGACGCTAACAAAACGGCTGGAGAAGAAGCTAGACGGCAATTACACAAGAATGCTGCGTGCAATCTAGAACAAGTCCTGGCGGCAACACCCCACAAGACACCAACTGTACGGCCACCTGCCTCCTATCACGAAAACTTTTCAAGTTAGACGAACCAGACATGCAGGACACTGCTGGAGAAGCAGGGACGAACTCATAAGAGATTTACTCTTATGGACCCCCACACGTGGCCGTGCAAAAGCAGGACGACCAGCACGAACATACATTCAGCAGCTATGTGAGGATACGGGATGTTGTCCTGAAGACCTACCTAGGGCGATAACGATAGGGAGGAGTGGCGAGAGAGGGTCAGGGATATCCGTGCTACCAGCGCGACATGATGATGATGATGTATAAATTGTTAGTGTAAAGAATATTTACTTGGGGCTATAATTGTTTGCAACTGATTTTGATTAGTTTCTTGAAACTATTTTCATTAGTTCCTTGAAACCATTTTCATTAGTTCCTGGAAACCTTGCAGAAATACTGATTTCGGTATTAAAAGGAAAGGCACCTCCAGAACTAAATTAAAAGCAGTCAGCCAAGAAGAACGAATAACGAATGCGAAAATAACATTTCAAGAACCTGCTTGGAACATCTGAAGTTACAGATAAACCTATCACAAAAATTATTAATTATCAACTAGACATCAAATTAGGACAGTTTACGCAAGAAAGACTCGACGTAGTACTAACAAAAATTAAAAGCAGGAAAGCTGCCAGTCTTGGTGAAATACCACCAAAAGTATGGAAGACAATGAAATTCGACGACCAATTGGTCCGATACAACTATGCCGTGTATAGCCAGAACACAGTAGAGACTGCATCCTCCCTTTCTCTAAGAAAGCTGACCTCGGAATTGCCAAGAACTACCGAGGTATAACCCTTACTTATATAGTGGCTAAGATTTATAATGCTCCGCTACTCAACCGCATTAAAGCAGAAATCGACAAAATTCTTAAGAAGAATCAAAATGGTTCTCAGAGAAACCGATCCACAACATCACAAATTCTGACAATCCGTCAAATTTTAGTAGTTTGTACAAAAAAACACTTCAAGGCGGCTCTCTTTTTTGTAGATTTATCGAAGGCATTTGACTTCATACACAAGCAAGATGGAGCAAATACTTCTAGCCAATGGCCTCTCCAACGAAACTGTCACAGACATATAAAAACACGAAAGTAAAAGTTCGCTCACCAGATGGAGACACAGACTTCTTTGATATTGTTGCTGATGTTCTGCAAGGGGATACATTAACCTCATATCTCTTAATAAACTGCCTCGGCTATGTACTTCGAATGTCGACAGATCTAATTAAAGAAAGTGGTTTTGCCCGAGAAAAGACAAGTAGCAGACAACACTCCGAACAAACTATTACGGATGTAGACTATGAAGATAACTTAGCGATTCTAGCAAATACACGTACCCAAGACGAAGCCCTGCTGCATAATCTGGAGCAGGTAGCAGGTGGCATTGGCCTCGATGTGAATGCAGACAAAACGAGTACATTTGTTTTAATAAAAAAAAGAAGACATCTCCACACTAAATGGTGGTTCTCTGAAACTAGTGGACAAGTTCACATATCTCGGAAGTAGCATCTCATCTACTGAAAATGACATCAATACGCGATTAGCGAAGCCATGGATTGCTATCGATAGGTTATCGATCCTATGGAAGTCAAACAAATCCGATAAAAAAAGCAATTTTTTCCAAGTAGCGGTTTTGTCAATTTTGCAATATGGATGCACCACATACGCACTGACTAAGCGCATAATTTCTTTATGCTTGACGAGAATTTCACACAAATGCTAAAAGCTATATTGAAGAAATCATCGAGGCAACATTTCACAAAAAAGCAGCTGCACAGCCACCTACCTCCCATCTCTAAAACCATCCAAATAAGATGAACAAGACATGCGGGACACCGTTGGAGAAATAAAGACGAACTAATAAGCGATGTCCTCTTATGCACAGATGTGCAAGTGTTGGACGACCAACTAGAACTTATCTACAACTGCTCAGTACGGACACAGAATTTAGTCTAGAAAGGCCTGCCAGAAGCGTAAGTATTGAATAGGTTCATCACAGATTAACATCAATGATCTAACACGAACTGGTGTTTTAGCGTGACTTTAACATGATCCGAGTAAGTTATTCTGTTTTTATTTTAAAAAAAAAAAAGAAGCTTTGCTTAGTTGCTTACAGTACCCGCCGTTGCTTTAGTGGTCACCCATCTATGTAGCGAATTGACTCATCACTGTTTAACTCGGGTGATCTAGTGCGAACGAAAAACAAATTAATCAAATAAATATATAGTAGCGGCCATAAGTTAAGGAACGGAACGACAACAAATATTTAAATGATTTTTACTTGAAAAAATTTGCTTGTAAGTTTATGAAATTTTCACAAAATATACTTGGAACATATATATATTTATTACATATAAAGTTTTCAAATATTTTTCAGTAAATTTATAGTGAACTAAAAAACAAAACAAAAATATACATTTTGCCGAGGTCAAAAGTTAAGGAACGCTGTATACATCGTTGAAACTATTTTTAAGCAAGATGGAGGCGAAAGCACGTAATTGTTTAACTTGAGAAGAAAAAAGCTCATTTTAACAAATTATGAAGGCATATCGTATTCTGAAATTGCTGGCATCGTGCGAATGTTAAAAAGCATTGTTTATCATGTAATCAGTAGATTTAAGGCTGAAAAAACACTTGAACCAAAACCGAGAACTGGCAGGCCTCCAATGACTACCAAACAGGAAGATCGGATAATTGTTAAAATGTCTTTCGATACAGCAACGTCTATTTCTCGTGCATTTTCTGAGCAAACAGGAAAGCCAATCTCTAGAAAAACTGTTTCTCGTAGGTGAAATAAGGAAAAATTAGTGGCTCGCATTCCATGTCGCGAACCTTTGATTTCAAAGAAAAATCAAAAGGTTCGTGTGGATGATTAGAATTCTGGTTTTAAAACCGGTTTGGTTTCATTGTTTAATAGCATATCAACCTTTGTAGGTTATTTAATACCAAAGCCATCCTTCTAGAAGAACAGTACTGATACTATTTAACCCATGACTGGGAGGAAAAGGGGGCTCATACCTTTCCGAAAGTGAACGTAATAGTGCGACTGGAGTTCGAATTCGCTTACTACGATTCCGCTGTCCATCGCTTTAAAAATTACTCCACGAGGACACCACCTTTTAAAACCGGTTTTAATGAATAATTACTTGGTGTTATTGATTCATAGTATTGTTTTTTTTTTCAAACGTATTAAAAGCAATCAAATCAATTAAAATAAAATAAGTGAAACCAGTTTATATGTCCTCTTATTTGGTTTTCGTAAATCTTTCTAATTTAATATATTATTTTGTTACTTTAAAATTCATATGATTGTTGTTAAAATGCGTATATTTTGTTAGTAAATATAAAGAAAATCTAATCCAATTTTATAAATCCTTGCAACCGAAGCAATTTCCAAATTTGAAGCTATATGCTATCGGGTTTTGGTCCTACGTCAATTAAAAATGCTGAGGGCCCAGTCGGTTGGGACTGTAGAATACACCGACCACTTCTCTGTTGAAGGGTAAGACTCCCCCAACGAGTATCCTGATATGACACTAAACAATCTGATGGTGAGGTTCCAGTAATGCTGAAGCTTTGGGGAATGCAAACTACCCCTTCATGTCATCGCTCCTAGGTCCACTTCGGTCCGGAGTGGTAGAACCTGAAAGGGTCCTATCTATTGGTCAAATAGAAATAAAACCGAGTACTTATTCTAAACTGAATTGTTTGAAATAGAACTGTTTTGACATTTAAACAGCGTACTTATGCTAAACTGACTTGTTTGAAATAGGACTGTTTTTAAATAAAACTAAACTGTGTACTTATGCTAAATTGAATTGTTTGAAATAGAACTGTTTTGACATTTAACTTTGTGAACAAAAACTGTTCATACAGTAAACTGAATCGTTTGAAAGTTAATTCGGCGTTAAATGACCTGAAAAGGGTCGATACGCCGTTAACCAACCAACCAACCAATCAAAATGCCGAAAAACTGATGAGAATAGAAAAATGGTTCCTCAAACTTCAGCAATGGCACTTAGAATAGGGCTGACTGTATCCTCTGTAAAACCCTGCGAAGGACCTCGCAAAAAGGAGCGTTCTTGGCATGAAACTCAACTGTATTTGATAACGAGGCTCCAGTTCTTTGAGTTCTGGTGAGTGCAAAAATCTCTTTCATTGCCATTACCCACAAATTAATTCCAACTCAGAATGACAATACTTGTCAACATCTAATCTATGTGCCAAGAGATCTGTTTAAAAATAGTCGTATTCAATAAGAATACTTGATGCCATATAACTGTAAATTATGGAGGTGCCCGTGGTGTAATGGGTATCGTCGTAGGAAATGGACACAGCAAAAAGAGTTCAAACTCTGGACGAGACTAATTGCATTTCACATAGCACTAATACCCTTGGGAAAGGCATGAATCCAATTATTCTCCCTCCAGCTATGGTTAAATAGTAGGACAGACTTGGTGAGGCTGCTAGTCTAGGAGAAGGAAAACTCTGAATTCAAACTTGGTGAGACTGCTAATCTAGGAGAAGGAAAACTCTGAATTCAAACCTGTTAAACTCCGCTTAAAATTGACCTTGTGACATATCCTGCGCGAGTGGATGGGTTGGTAAATATATATAACTGTAAATTATTTCTATTAAAAATAGTTACTTGAATCTAATCTTACTAAAGATTATTATTAACGACTTGAAAAACCATAACTGTAAATTAATAAATGACTTCTATTGAATAGAAATAATTACTTGAAACCATATAATTATTAGCATTAGATAGGAATACTTAAAACCATTCGTCTGTGTACTGACTGTTTGTATTAGATAGGAATTATTGATATATCACGGTGAGCAACCGTCACCCCCCCAAAAAAAACAACAAAAAATAGCTAATAAAAAAAACAACGCAAAAATGTAATTTTGCTCACAGTTCCCTAACCTCAAGACATAAACTAACCCTAAGCGGGTTGATATGCGGTTAAAATCAATCAATCAATCAATCCAGCAAATTCTATAAATTAAACAAGAGTTCAGAACATAGCTGGATCCTCGTTGTAACCACGGTTACTGAGGATATTAGTGCTTCTATTTAGAAAAAAGTGACGGATACTAATTAGTATTTCATAATTGCAGTCGCTTGTTCCCATTTGACGAAAGAAATAGCCAAGCATTTATAAGCAGTTTTGCTTCCACATTCATTACTTTGTTAATAATTTAGGCCGGTCATCTCTGTGAGTTTCTAAACCATCCCTCTCAGAGATGAGGTATGTCTGCATCTTCGAAAATTCATATCGAAGCCCTTATAAAGAGGTCTCTAAAATGTTGAAGGTCAAAAAACAGAGTACAAAAAGAAAAGACTCTAAAAGAATGTAAAGATGTAAACATTAATGTTCTATCAATGTGATTCCCGAGCCTCTAGCCTTGAACTAACCCGAGACGAGATGCCATTAAAATCAATCAAGCAATCAATTTATTACGACGACATTTAAAAACAAAAACAAATCAGCTCCCTCATTTTCATTAATCTTGTTTTCTTGTTTTTGTTTATTTCTTTTTCTTGTGCTTATTGAGTGACACACATTGGAGAGGGTGCCCCCCTGGCATAGTGGCTAACGTGGTGGACTGCAGCATTGTAGTAAGTGAGTTCAAACTCCAGTCGCGCTATTACGTTCACTTTTGGGCTAATGTCTTTGGAAAGGTAAAAATACCTTATTCCTCAGCTAAAATTGTACCATTTATATCCTTCTACAAGAATGGCTTTGGCATTTAATAACCCACAAAGGTTGATAATCTATTGAATAAAGAAAGAAAGCAACCAAACAAGTAACTAACCAATGGGATTATTCGGACTTCTTTCAATTGAAGTTGTAAAACATCACAAAATAGAATTTAAATCATTAATAGCTTGAATTCTTATTTGTAGAAAATTGCTAATTTTTTTCTGAAACCTGTCTCCATTTAGACATTTTTACTTCTTATATTATATGATTTGAAGTTGCGTAGTGGCTAACGTGCTAGACTGCAGCATCGTAGTAAGCGAGTTCGAACTCCAGTCACGCTATTACGTCCACTTTTGGACTAATACCCTTGGGAAAGGTATGAATGTCCTTATCCTCCTATCTATGGCTTATATAGTACCTCTACTATTTTTCTGCAAGGATGACTTTGGCATTTAATATCCCGGGAAGGTTCATATGCCATTAAGCAAAGAAACCAAACCAAACCAAACTATATAATTAAGCATTGTATCTTTTTGTCGTATTCCGGTTTAGATATTTTGTAAAATATATGATATAAAGTCAAGTTTAAGAGACTCTTGGCATCGTGCAATTTGCAGATTACTGGAACTAGGACAAACTATTACCCCAAGAACCGAGAGGAGATAATAGTTTAATAGGACGGAAAGAACTTTTTTTTCTGAGTCAGGAAAAATGAGAATCGGGGAAAACGTTCATAAAACTCTTATGAGAAATCCACCTGCATCCTATTTTCCTGGTCGGTTATATTCAAATTATCATTATTTTATTTCAACGCCCACGATCTGATAAACAACTGCAAGCATGAAAAGATATCGGAATGTTCCTCGAAGAATTCCTCACATCAAAACAGGAATCGTTCGTTTCTGATGAAATTTATGAGGTCACAGAAAATGAGGGAAAATACGCTGATGATTGAATAATGAAGCCATGAGTTTATATGAATAAAAAATTTGGTTGAAAATCCTAGAAGCTTTTGCACCTGCCAAAATTATGAGTAATGTAAAATGTTTGGTCCTTTTAATAAATTAAAAAGTGAATAAACTAGACAAATTATTTTGGAAAAAACTAAAAACAAAGAACAAAATACATTTTTTTCAGAAATACAAATCCTGCATGAAAAGCCTTCAGCTATTGATTCCCCAACTTATTAATTGAATGACTCTCATAATCTATTTTCAAAAGTAATTAACTGTTCATTAGAATTAAAAAAAAATAATTTTCGTACATATAGATAAGAATTTGATTGATTGATTGATTGATTTAACGGCATGTCAACTCATATGAGGTTATTTCATGCCTTGAGGTTAGTGAATCACGTTCATACTAACATTTTTTTCTGTAGTTGTTTTTTAAGAGTGTTTTTTCACACGTTACAATGGAATACGGGTAGTTTTTAAATCAATCTAATCCGCAGATGAGACCCTAATACGTACTATTCAGGTTCAGGGTGGATTAAAGAATACCGAGTGCGGAAACAAAATTAGGAATTTTCTAGTATAATAATAAACAACTCTATTATAGGGGCCCAGTCGGCTAGGGCTATAGAATACGCCAAAAGCATCTCTGCAGAGGGGTAACACTCCCACAACGAGTGTCCTACATAGCCTGATGGTGAGGTTCCAGTAATGCTGGAGCTTTGGGGAATGCGGAGTACCCCTTCCTTGCCATCACTCCCAAGTCTACTTGGGTCCGGAGTGGTGGCACTTGAAAGGGTTTTATCTATAGGTCAAATAGAACTAAACTGCGTACTTATGCTAAACTGAATTGCTTGTATTATAACTGTTTTGACATTTAAACTGCGTACTTATGCTAAACTGAATTGTTTCAAATAGAACGGTTTATGGATATGAAATGGATATGGTATTAAATAATAATAACACACAAACACACAGATTTTATTATAAGATAAAGATTAATTTCTATTTTAAAAAATAAACAACTAAATAAGAAGATAGACAGAAAACAGTTCATTTACGCAAAATGCCCGTCATTTTTTTTTTTCAATTATTGTATCAACATGCCTTCGAAGTAATTTGCATGCCTTCAAAATAAATCCTTCAGACATTTTATTCCCTTCCTCCTCAGTATCAATCTTAAGCGAAACAATATTTGGATGGGAAGTTTTGCTTTCTAAAACGCCCCATATACCGTAATCAAGGGGTGGTGGTGATGATGGAGGCCATAAAGAAATTCCAATTATATCGGAATTGTTTACAATTTGGTTTCGGCGTTACGCAAATCATAGATTCTTTGTCATTTCTTTTTTTGCTCACTCATATTGGACTGATTTTTAATGGAAAAGTGCTTGAATTATAGGGCTCGTCTTGAAAATCTAGCTTTATCGTGTCTTTTTCCAAAATATGACTTATCAGACTAAAAAAAAAAACGTTTTAAAAATTATTCTATAATTTACTTCTGCATTCCTCAGATTTTCAGAACTGATGTCTTACAATCAAATTCAGTTCAATGTCATATCAAAGACACCCTCCTTAATCGGGGGACTCTTACCTCTTTTCAAGGGATATAGTCAGTGTATTCTACACTCTGCCGACTAGGTGACTTCAACCTTCGTGGGTTATTCAATACCAAATCAATCCTTAGAGAAAAAGGTAGGGAACTCATAGTTGGGAAAAATAAGTTGATTTGTAAACAAATTGTTTGCAGGTAATATTTTAGACAAGCCAGAGCTCGTTTCAAGTATTGCTATCTAACATAAATAATTCTATTAACTCATTGTTTGCACTCAGTTAAATGGTGTCAAGTATTGCTATGTAACACTTATAGTTTTAATTGCACACAGTTAAATGGTAACGTAACATTAATAATTCAATTTAACATAAGTCATCCATTTGCACACAGTTAATTGGTTAAATAGTTCTATTTTACTTATAGATGAAACCTAGTTGGCCTAGTGGGTAGAGTGTTCGTCAGTGGTCCTGAAGACCTGGGTTCAATTCCAGGTCACGTCATACCAAAGACTTTTAAAATGGTACTTGATTCCTCCTTGCTTAACACACAGCAATATAAGGTACGTATCAAGGGTAAAGTGGAGCAATCCAGGGAAAGGAGTAGCGCCCTCCCCGATACCTCGGTGTAGTAGCTATTGAAAAGGGAGCCTTCTGGTCACCCTCGACTACGGTCGCCAACTTTACTTACTTCACTACTTACAGATTCGACCTTAACAAGGACTACCCCTCCGGGTCATAGTGGACGTGGGAGTAATGGCAATGAAAGAGTACTCCTTATTCCCCGAAGCTCCAAGACCACGAAAGCCACCCTTATAGAATTACAACAGTGGTACTATTTAACATATTATTGAAGGAATAATAGTGTTCGTACCATTCCTAAAATTATGAATCCAAAAGTGAACATAGTTACTCGACTGGAATTCGAACTCGCTTACTTAGAGATCGCAGTCGAGCACTTTTAGTCACTATGCCCGAATTATAACTTTATGTAATCACTCTTAATTCAAATAATTTCCATCCAGTTATATGGTATTTTTTTTCATCATACAACGTGTGAAAGCACGTGCGATACCCTACCCTCATTAGCCGCTAAGCACTAGGCCCGAATTATAGCTTTATGTAATCATTCTTAATACAAATAATTTCTATCCAGTTATATGGTATTTATTATTTCTTTCTAATACAATTAATTTGCCCACAGTTGTTTGATTTCAAGCATTCTAATCTAATACTAATAATTTATTCATAATCATACCATTTGAAGGAATTATTTCCATTTAATAATAATTATTTGTCTGCATGCAGTTATATAATTTGAGGTATTACTATTTAATGCAAATAAAAAAAAAAAACATATTTGAGCCATAGATGGGATTCTAACAGGTACTGCCACTCCTGGACAGAGTACTCCATACTCCTCAGATCTTAAAAACTGAACCTTCGCTAAATGCAGTTTGGTGGCATACCCAGGACACCCATGTTTTTTGATGGGGGAGGTCTTAGTTCTCTCTATAAGATATAGTCATTCAATTATAAGGTAGTTGGGTGTGGTGAGTATGGAGGATGTTGCATTTGTACCAGATTGTGTTTTACCAAAAACTGTTATAACCATATTTATCAACCCCTCCGCTTGGGCAGGATATGACACAAGGTCAATTTTTAAGCGGAGTTTAACAGGTTTGAATTCAGAGTTTTCCTTCTGCTAGACTAGTTGCCTCACCAAGGCTGAAAAACATAGTCTGCCCTACTATTTACCCATAGCTGGAGGGAGAATAATTGGATTCATGCCTTTCCCAAGGGTATTAGTGCTATGTGAAATGCAATCAGTCTCGTCCAGGATTTGAACTCGTGTTGCCGTATCCATTTCCTACGACGATAACCATTGCACCACGGGCACCTTCATATACAAACCTGTTTTAACGAGATAAGTTTTATGGGTTTTTTTCAAAATTGGTATTGATTCGTCTAAACGTCTAGGCGTCATTGATTAGTCTAAACGTCTTGACATCATTGATTCGTCTAAATGTCTAGGCATCATTGATTCGTCTAAACGTCTAGACATCATCACAGATGATGTAAGTTTGCTCATCTGTGTACAAGTCTTGATTTAAATTTTAGTTTTAGAATTATTTTAATTTCGAAATTATCTTAATACAATTAATGATTTTTTTGATATTTGACTACACTTAATAATTCAAAAATAATTTGGAATTTCAAGTTAATTTTAACTTTAAAAGAATTTTTATTTCAGTTTTGAAATTCAAAAAAGATCTTTCGGTTCCACACGCACACACGCACACACGTGTATAGAGATTCTTTTTTTTTTAGGAAAACACGCTTAAGTCAGGATATGATATGGGAACATGTGCGGACAGTTCATAATTATTACTGCTGAAAATATGTAAAAATAAGACAAGTTCATTATCCTGACGTTAAAGAACTACTTGACCTGTTTTCCTGTTCGATATGGAAACATTACCAGCTGACCCCCCCCAAAAAAAACCCCATGAAGAATAAGTTCCTTATTGGTCTGTATTTAGAATTACATTTACTTTCCAAATATTCTTTCTTGCGTTAATTTAAAACAAATATCTTTATAGGCAGTGATTGTAAAAAAGGATATGCAAACAAATTCCTGACTTTTAAAAACAATAGCGTTTCTCATTGACGGATGGAGGTGAGTCTTTACATCCTGTTCAAACTCAAACAACTTAAAGTACTGATACGTATATAAGTAGCCCTTGTGGTTGTCATTTAAACAGATTTAAGTCTTCTCGCCGCAGCTCAACACTATTGCCTTCCACAACTTGTATCACTGATTATCTGTTCTTTGTCATTCGACTCAACTTCAACATGATGAAAGTAAGTACTTAGCTAAACATTTTCTGGACCCATGAACAGTATATTTCAATTTATGTCAAATACTACAATATATTTTAAAGGAAGTTAATGTTCTTTTCATAGCTAATTTAACTTTAATATTTACATTCAACTGAATTTAAATATTTATTCTTTTAATTTTCTTATCAATTACTTCATATTTTTTTCTCGTTTTTAAGTGTTGCTGTTTCTTTATCTTTTTCGAGTATTACCTTTTTATCTCTTTCGAGTGTTGCTTTTCCTCTCTCTTTTTCGAGTATTCCTTCTTCTCTATCTGTTTCGACTGTTGTCTTTTCAGAATGTTGTCCTTTCTCTACATTTTACCAGTGTTGCCTTTCCTCAAACTTTTTTGAGTGTTGCCTTTTTTTCTCTCTTTTTCATCTATTGCCTTTTGTCAATCTTTTTCGAGTGTAGCTTTTTCTCTATTTTTTTTATGATTGTTGGTTTTCCTTTACCTTTTTCGAGTATTACCATTTATCTATCTTTTCCGAGTGTGGCCGTTTCTCTATATTTTTCGAGTCTTGCCTTTTCTGTCTTTTTCGAGTATTACCTTTTCTCTGTCTTTCACGAGTGTTGGCGTTTGTCTCTTATTTTTTTTTTTACGATTGTTGGTTTTCTTCTATCACTTTTCAGGTGTAGCTTTTCCTCTATCTTTTCCGAGTGGTGCTTCTTTTCTATATTTTTCACGAGCTGCTTTTTCTCCCTTTTTTATTCAGAGTATTGATTTTTCCTCAATCATTTTTGAGTGTTGCTTTTTTCCCTCTTTTTTTTTTGTGTGTGGCCTTTTCTCTCTCTTTTTCGAGTGTTGACTTATTTTATGTCTATAGATTAGGGAATTGCACACCTTTTATATTAACATTTTTGAGTATCAGCTATTCCGATCTAATACAAAATTTTCAAATAGATCTATTTGACTCATAGTTAGGGTCTTATCCGGTACTATCACATTGGGTAAAAGTAGACCTGGGAGTAATGGCAATGAAGAGGTAGCTCTATGTTGGTAGCTGTTAGAATATGTCTACCATCTCCTTTGCAGAGTGTAAGGATACCCTAGAAGGGATTGCCTGGGTATGGCACTAAACTGCATCCAGTGGTGAGGCTCCAGTTTTTGAGATCTGGGGAGTGTGAGTTTGATAATCTCGTTACGATATGAAAGGATACGTTTGCAGACAAACTCAAACTCAAATTTTCCGGCTATAATTATTTCTTATTGAATGTTTTATTGTTGATGATTTTACTAATATTCGAGGGTTGGCAAAAAGATCATGAGTTGACTAAGCTTCTCCCATGGAATATGACGAAATGAGTTTTTTTCTGTGGTTCATAAATTTCTTCCACAGTTGTTGCAGTGCTTGGATCTCATTGGTTAAAAATCATCAACTATGAATATAACGTAATCATATGAACTTTTAAATCAACCCTTGTATCGATCTGTCACAAATTATCTAAATTTAAATTAATCATTTCTTATATATATATATATATATATATATATATATATATAAGAAATGATTAATTTGTAGGATTGAGCTCTCTGGCGAGTGAAGTAAATGTGTTGCCATTAGCGTAATGCAAGGCTCTTCATATGAATCGAGCTCTTGGTAGCTGTTAAGTGGATATATGTGAACAAAAACAATTGTGATACATAACCGTTTAACTTCCCTTCGCTTGCGCTGGTTTCCTCGTGATTAAGTGGTAGAATCTTGGATTAGCGTTTGAGTCAACCGGGTTTCGATCCCAGCTTCGGGAATCTAGCCACACTGAAGAGTTCTGATCGAACGAAACAGATCAGTCTGTGGATGACAATATATATATATATACAAAGCTACCCAAAACTTAACATCATTTTTATTACTTGCTCATAAATACTATACCACATTACCCTTGACAACACAATCATCCTATATGATTTTAAAAAATCTTTCTAAAAAAAGTTACGTGATGATGAGTTTAATTTTATTCATCATCACTCGACAAATGTCATATTCACATCAAATAAACCTTTAGTTATTATAAGATTAAGAGCAAAAAAATCATTCTGATTGTAACAATCCATTTCCCACCCCGCCTCATCCACTCTTCCATTCTGACACGCTCTTACTTCATCTCACTCCTTCTCAACAACAGACCGCGGAAATATGTGTATATATGTTAAGATGCATGTCAGTATAAACGCAAATATACGTACGTGCGAGCCATAGCACATAGACAAACATACTAACATTCAATAGGGGCACCTCGGGTAGTGTAATATTAAGTAAGCTAGACTAGCAAGCTTTCACGAGTGAGTTCGAGTCTCACTGGGTGTCCCATTCATTCGGGCTTGTGCCACATCGAAGCAAAGAGCTTCGTAAATTTCTAGGAACATTCAATTGGGCACAAACTTAGGTACACATAAATTTAGGCCTACATACACACAAATAACCCCCGACTTTCGAACAAAAAGTTAACCATATTAAATCGGTCTTTTTTGAAAACTTTTACTCTGTCTGACGAATGCCAAAAGATCACAGACATTTCCAAGTAATTATATATACAGATGTACACACACACACACACACACACACATATATATATATATATATATATATATATATATATATATATATATATATATATATGCGTGTGTGTATGTAAAAGCTCTATCATTGATATTGAGCACTATTTAATCATACTGCAATATTTGGTCTTCCATTAACTCAACAAGTGAGCAAGTAAGATCTATTAACCTCTCTCTCTCTCTCTCTCAATATATATATATATATTATTCAGTCCAGATAAACTGGAGTTGGGAATAATTCCGTCAGGACAAATTCATTCCACTATGAACATATAAAATTTTCCTGGTTAAGAGCTCAATGTAACTAACATCACAGAGCAATAATTTCTTTAAGAAAAACAAAAATCGGTCACATTAGGATTATAAATTTATTTCCATCCTGTTATGGGTATTGATAAATATCGATAAGAATAAATTAAAAAAAAAAAACAGGACTTCTTCAGATCCACTCCTGTTTCTATTCTGTATGTCATTTATATTATCCAGTGGATCTGAAGAAATCCTGTTTTCTTTTGGTGTTATCAATATTTATCAATACCCATAACAAGATGTAAATAAATTTATAATCCTAATGTGACCGATTTTTGTTTTTCTTAAAGAAATATATATATATATATATATATATATATATATATATATATATATATATATATATATAGTTATGATTTCTATGCTAAATCTAATTAGATTGGGTTGCGAAAGAGCCAAGCCAAAGAGTGGGGTGATTACACTTCCCGACAAAATTAAAGTGTTCTTTCCTTTTGTCGCCGAGAGAACGCACCCACCGAAATAAATAAATAAATAAATAAAAAGTCAAAGTAATTGCACTTTAGAAAGAAAAAAAAAGGAACATAAAAAGGCTACCGTTAGACAAGCATTCCAAAAACAAAAGATTCAAGTATGCAGAGACAATTGTGTGTTTTTCCTGTTAAAAAAGAAATAAGATAAAATTAAAAAAAAAAAAAAAAAAATTAACTCAAAGATTAAAGATTCATAGTTCGTGTTTTACTCCGCAAATTCTATTACAGTTTTTTTTTAATTTCATTTTCCTATCCTTCTGTTTTGCTTATTGAAAGTTTGTTGGAGTTTTCTCTACTCGTTTTTTGTTATTTCTTTCACTGACCTTTGCTATTGTGTTTCGTATTTAATGCATTGTTCCTTCCGATAGACTATCCAATATTAGAGCTGTTTAAATAACGAGTCATACCTAGACAATCTAATATTCTTTCTTTTACTTATAAGCGGACGGGGTTGGGACATAGGAGACTTAATGATTAGAATACCTTATTGATTTTAGATTATCCCTCACCCCGACTGTCATAATATATAGTAATATATATTCATATTTATCTCTTTTCAGATATCTCTTGTGCTCTTTATTTTCCTGTATGAAACGATAGAATTCATTTCTGGAGCTTCGTTACACACCAACTGCAAAGAACCAGAAAACTTGAATGAGCACTACAAGGAACTAGTATCCCTAGCAATAAAGAATAACACTGTACTTCTGGTTCAAAATGTAACGTGGCCTGATAAAATAGTAAAAACAAATGAGGACTTAAGGAAAAGATCAACTTGTCCCTGGCATGACGAAGTCATCACTGACCAAACATTGTTTCCGTCAGTTCGTCACGAAGCAAGATGCAACTGCAAAGTCTGTGATGGATATAACGGAATGTACGAATGTGAGCCTATACGCACACCAACAATCTTCCTCAAGCGAACCACATGTACATCCGGACGCTATATCTACGAACCAGTTATATTGGATGTCGTTTCGGGATGTGCGTGTGTCCATAAGAACATTGACAATTAATAATTAAAAAAAAACAAAAAAACAAAACAAAAGAGACTTTAGATAAACGTGCAGAATTTTCCCCTGCAAGTCAATAATGCAGTTATGTTTTCTTTTGCTTAAACGGCAAAAGTCAATTAGGTATTAATAAATGTTTTTGTTTTCTATGAACATTGTTTATCGACTTATCATTGTCTTGTTTGATCTATCTGATTACTTATATATATATATATATATATATATATATATATATATATATATATATATATATATATATCTTGTTTTTGGTCTTACATTTTATGCAGGTGCTCCTGGTATAAGAAATGCTCACGCCGATCCGAGTTCGAATCTTGATCTAGGTTGCTTGTATTTCCCATAGCGCTAATACCCTGGGAAATCCATGAATCCAACTATTCTCCCTCCAACTTGGGGTAAATAGTAAGGAAGAGTGGGCTCTTTAACCTTTGTAGGTCAAGGAGAAGAAAAGCTTTAAAATTACCTTGTTTGGTTTCATGGCATTACAACCCTGGTTGGTTATCTAATACCAAATTCCGTTTATACACACACACACACACACACACACACACACACACACACACACACACAACATTATATATATATATATATATGTTAACACATTTTGTTGATAACATTTTTAAACGAGTCCAAGTTCATTTTTTGCACACAATTAAATGGTTTCAAGTATTGCAATGTAACAGTAATAATTTAACATCAGACATTTGTTTGTACGCATTTAAATGCATATACATATATGATTTGTAAGTGAATAGGTTGTAGGTAATTTCATTTTTAAATAAGTAAGAACTAATTTGTTTGCACACAAGTATTGCTATTGATTCTACAAAGTTAAATGGTTTCAATTATAGCTATCTAATACTAATAATTCTATTCAATATTAATCATTTGTTTGCACACAGTGAAGTCGTGACAAATATTGTTATTCACCATTAATTATTCTAATCAACACTATTTTTTCATTTACATACAGTCATGTAGTTCCAAGTATTGCTATGTAATACCAGAAATTCAATTTAGGCACACTGTAAAAGAGTTTTAAGAATTGCTACTTAACACTGATGATTTTATTTAACATTACTCATTGGCTTACTCACAGTTAAATGTTTCCAAGTATTGCTATGTATCACTAACCACATTTACCAACCCCTCCGCTCGGACAGGATATGACACAAGGTCAATTTTTAAGCGGTTTGAACTCAGAGTTTTCCTTCTCCTAGACTAGTTGCCTCATCAAGGCTGAAGAACTCAGTCTGCCCTACTATTTACCCATAGCTGGAGGGAGAATAATTGGATTGATACCTTTTCCAAGGGTATTAGTGCTATGTGAAATGCAATCAGTCTCGTCCAGAGTTTGAACTCGTGTCGCCGTGTCCATTTCCTACGACGATAACCATTACTCTACGGGCACCTACACAATTATGTATCACTAACAATTCAATTTAATACCAGTCATTTGTTTGAATACATTTTAAACATCAAACAGTTCTATCGAACCTATAGATTGGACCCTACCACTCAGGTAGAGTGGACCTCGAAGAAATAGCTATGAAGGGTACTCCATATTCCCTAAAGCTTCAGATGGTTTAGGGTTATATCCAGGACACACGTTGATAAGAGGGGAATATTCTACAGCCCCGCCGACTCGGATTAAATCACCTTGCATTACATCTTGACCTTTCAGACGGACGAGTAAGTATTTTTATACAGCAAAATCACATCAGTTCCAGTATCTTTGTCTAATGGCATATCAACCGTTGAGGGTTATTTAATGCCGAAGCCATCCTTGTAGAAGAATAGTAGTGGTACTATGTAACCTATAGCTAGGGGATGAGAGATTTCATGCCTTTTCTCAGAGTATTTGTCCGAAAGTGAACGTAATTGCGCGGTTGAGTTTGAAATCGCTTATTTCGATGTCGCAGTCCAGTATGCTTGCTACTTCCCCCCAAATGATGTTGTTAAATAGGGTCCAATCAATGGGTCAAATTAGACTAAACTGTGTACTTATGCTAAACTGAATTGCTTGAAATAGAACTGTTTTTACATTTAGCCTGTATACTTATGCTAATCTGAATTGTTTAAAATGGAACTGTTTTTGACACTGAAACTGTACTTACGCTAAACTATATTGTTTGAAATAGAACTGTTTAGATATTTAACTGTTTAGATATTTAACTATATTTGAAATAGAACTGTTCAGATATTTAACTGTTTAGATATTTAACAATATTTGAAATAGAACTGTTCGGATATTTAAATGTGTAGACAAAAACTATATACTAAACTGATTTATGTGAATTAGAACTGTTTGAATAAACTGAATAGCTTGAATTAGAAAGGTTTTTGACAATTAAACTGTATGCTTATGCTAAACTGAATTGTTTGAAATAGAGCTGTTTATTTGTATGAAATGGATTTGGCATTACATAAACTACAAACGTTGATATGCCATAAACACAAACAATCAGGCTCCAAACTTTTTTTGCTATACTAGCCTACAAAGATATTTCTTTTGGATCCAATAGCAAAAAGAGAAAACATTCAAACACTTATTTATACTTTCAAAACTACTGTACTACAATCAAAACCAATGCTATACTGTAAATAAGCAATGTAGTCTACACCTTGACGCAGCCTCCCGTGTTTTCTTAGATATTACAAATATACTAAAAACCCCACCACTGATACACAATGATATAATAATTACGTAATTGATTAAGTACTCTTGGGTGGCTTTATTTCATTTTTTAATTTACAACGTTACACGACATCATCTTGAAGGTTCTAAACTAAGCTCAGTTCATCGCTGACGTTATGCATGCGCCATCTATTGGTGAAAAAAGTTAACTGTCAGTAAAGGCTTCTAATTAAGATAATCGAGCTTTTACGTAACTTTGTTTACTATAAATAATATTTACACATACAGGTATTATAAATAGTAAACAATGTTATGTGAAAACTTATTTTAATAGCCATTGTTTACGCATAGACTATACGGAGACACGGTTGCATAGCAGGGGAGAAAGTGACGAAACTTGTTAATAGAAATATAAACGTCAATATTGTTGCGAGAGAGAGAGAGAGACGTATAAACAGAGCATCGCAACGATTTACACCAGGTGCTTTGCTTCTTCGAGCTTCTTTCACGAGAGACTGATACAGGGAAAGCTTTCAACCCAGGGTACCTTCCCCCACTGGGCTAGCGCCTAAAAGGCGTGACTCCGCTGACTGCTATCTTCCGACTAACCGCCGACTCCTCGGGGTTGAAAACTTCCGCTGCACCTTTCCCTGGATCGCTCCACTTTAGCCTTGATACGTACCTTATATCGCTGAGTGTTAAGCAAGGAGGTATCAAGTACCATTTTTAAAGTCTTTGGTATGACGCGACCTGGGATTGAACACAGGTCTCCCGGACCATTGGTGAACACTCTACCCACAGGCCAATAAGCCGGCCCCTTAATTCCAAATATGCAAATTCATTTGCTTTTGAGAAAGTATCTATATATTGCCGCCATTTTGCTGTCGTTATTACTAAGCTTACCATAGATAATTACGTTTTATGATAAAATGTTCACTTTTCTTTTCAGATAATAACAAAGAAAAGTAAATGGATAAAAATAATAAATAGATAAATAGAAATAAATAAAAATAAATAAAAGATAACTTAATAATAAATAAATAAAAAGTAAGTAAATAAATAAATAAACCCAGTATTGCTAGGATGAGTTGAAAGTTTTGCAATATTTTGATAACGCGCGGCACAATTCGGCAGTTCTAGATGATTTTCCCGATATCGTCAAGATGACGAACCAGACTGGACTGTGAGGTGCCGAGCTCGCCTGATACTCTCTGAAGACTACTCGTCGGTTATGACTCTATGGCCTGGTGTTATATTTTGACCTTCGACCCGGCCCAAAAAATGCTATTCCAAGGTGATACACCGGAAGGAAGTGACACATTCCAATGGCCAGTAATCGAAAGAGATCGCGTGGGCGGATTAAGGCTTATGATATGGGACAAGGTGAAGGTCCCATTGTACCACTACAGTGATGCACCAGAAGAGAATAACCTCTGAACTGCATGACAGTTATTTCCGCTTGATGACGATTAAACATTCGATTTCAAAGATCCAGTTGGCGATCGTGGGGGCGTTGAATTATTATATAATCAAGTTGAGTGGGTGCCAAAGCAGTTCCCAGCAGACTTCCAGAGAGTTAGAGACGAGATGTGGTAAGGAAAGCCACACCAGGCCGATGGGGCTTGAAGCCCTGATGAACTGGGGTCCAGAGAAGATGCTGATAAGATGCCATAAAGAAAGCCAGTATCCAGCAGTAGACCCCAAGACCTCTGGTTGAACATCAAGAGAACAAGAAAGACACAACGTGACGGTCATAATTAGTGGAGGTCAAAATATGAACTTTATGTTCGGTCTCCAGCACCCTCTCACATGCAAACCTTGAACAACCCTTTCGAACTCTTGCAATAAATTGAGAGGTAAATATATTAGTAAAGAAGTCTTCCTGAGTTTTCCCTCTTGCGTCTTTATCGTTGTGTCGCTGTGAATTATTCTACATATATATATGCATGTATGTAGATGTGAATCTACATATGTGACTATATAACACTGGAGCACGGTCTTGGAATCAACAGTTTTATGTCGATTCGACCTTGCTTGGTGGTCGTGTTTATTGAAACCCAAGAGAAATTTTCTGAACCATCGGATTGACTATGCCTTCACCTTTGTGCACAACAAATATTTTTGGTTGCTTCAGTTTGAATTCGTAAAGCATAAGTTCCCGAATTAGACTGCGTGGCACATTCATCTGTGAGGCTTTCAAGTCATACACGGTGTGAAGCAATGCACAATGTGTCAGCACACCAATTACCACGATACCAATAACCACAGCGGCTTGAACTGCTTCGGTCACATGACATACGTGCTGCAAACTAGCTCGTAACAAAATATTACAAAACTTTTGACTCACCATCGTAGAAAAATATATTGACGGGCTTTGATTATTCTTATCGTCAGTACTTAAAAAATGAAGATTTAAAATTTGATACCTCTTCAAAATATACAAATAAAAATTTCAAAGGTTGATTTTTCTCTTTATAGATGCAAACTGCCATTTAACGGTTAAGATCCGAACTAGTTTCTGGACAGAAAATGGTTCCATTTGACTTGATATCATCTGATTCTATATTTTCTGTTTGTCAAATCCTTTAAAGATAAATAGATTTATATGAAAAAAAAAAACAAAAAACAAAAACAAAAACAAAAACAAAATGCAAAAATAAATAAATAAATAAAAACAAAAACAAACTAATCGTTGTGTTTTTCTAATTGATTGCTTGAATGGGGCTATTTGTTTAACTGCATATCAACCCTTATAGGTTATTTAATGCTAAAATTTTATTCATTTACAAATGTTTGATTATTGTGACAATATACCCACCGGCCGACCCCCACTATCTCAACCTCCTAAACCACTCATAGCCATCAGATCGTCTAGTGGTTTCTCTCATCTCCGGCCAGGCGTATTTCACATTCCTTTACGGACAAACAAAACACAACATACACAACCGAGAGGGTGGAAGAAAAGAGAACAAACAAACACGGACCTAGGTTAGCTCCCAGCGCAAGAAGGGAGAAGTTTGTGACACTTTCCAAGCATTCTGTGAGCTATCACGAGCGTATATTCGAGCGACATTCCCACAAAATCACCAGGAACGCTGACTCATGCTCTCATGTTGGCTACCCTGGCCACTGCGACCACAGTCGGCTAGTAGTCGGCTTCCACCGACTTCTGTTGTCTGCCCTGTTCTGTCGTCTACTGTGTTCTGCTCTTTCTGTTCTGCTCTGGGACCTTCCTTCCCTCGTCTTATTCCGGTCTCGTGGGAGATCTCGCGCGGAAGCCTTTTGTGTGGGTTTCGTGCCAAAACAGACAAAGGGATGCTCTGACTTAAAAACCATTTGACTGTGTGCAACCAATAAATTGCAATACTTTAAACCCATTTGACTATGTGCAACCAATAAATTACAATACTTTAAAACCCTTTGACTATGTGCAACCAGTAATTTTGCAATACTTTAAAACCATTTGACTGTGCAACCAATAAATTACAACACTTTAAAACCATCTGACTGTGTGCAACCAATAAATGCCAATACATGAAACCATTTGACTATGTGCAAACAATAAATTACAATACTTTAAAACCTTTTGACTATGTGCAACCAATAAATTGCTATACTTCAAAACCATTTGACTGTGTGCAACCAATAAATTGCAATACTTAAAAACCATTTGACTGTGTGCAACCAATGAATTACAATACTTGAAACCATTTGATTGTTTGCAACTGATGAATTGCAATACATTAAAACGATTTGACTATGTGCAAACAATAAATTACAATATATAATACCATTTGACTGTGTGCAACCAATAAATTGCAAAACTTAAAAACAATTTGACTATGTGCAACCAATAAATTGCAATACTTTAAAACGATTTGACTATGTGCAAACAATAAATTACAATATATAATACCATTTGACTGTATGCAACCAATAAATTGCGATACTTAAAAACAATTTGACTATGTGCAACCAATAAATTGCAATACTTTAAAACTATTTGACTGTGTGCAACCAATAAATTGCAATACTTAAAAACCATTTGACTATGTTCAATCAATAAATTGCAATACTATAAAACTATTTGACTGTGTGCAACCAGTAAATTGCAATACTTTAAAACCATTTGACTATGTGCAAACAATAAATTACAATATATAATACCATTTGCCTGTGTGCAACCAATAAATTGCAATACTTAAAAACAATTTGATTATGTGCAACCAATAAATTGCAATACTTTAAAACCATTTGACTGTGTGCAACCAATAAATTGCAATACTTAAAAACCATTTGACTATGTTCAACCAATAAATTGCAATACTATAAAACTATTTGACTGTGTGCAACCAGTAAATCGCAATACTTTAAAACCATTTGACTGTGTGCAAACAAATGATCTCTTACTTGTTTAAAAATAAAGTCACCAGCAAATTATTTTCTTACAAATCCTATATTTATAATATGAATATGTATAATAAATAACCCAAAAGGTTCGACATGCTATGAAACATTAATCAACCAACTAACCGTTAGATTGGTTGAATAAAGAACTGAATCCAGACTGTTCTTTCAAGGCTGTTGTCGCGTTGTGGGTTTTCCGAAGGAAGTTGGAAGAAACGAAATGAGACAGGCAAGATTGTTGCATATTGACCCCGGCCGAGCTGTCTAAATAGGAAATGCACTTGTTATTTACACAAGGTATCAAGGGGATAACCTTGACTGTCGACAGGTTGAATTGAGTGGGCGTAAAACAATAATATAACTCGGTGCACATGAAGTTCGAATTAGTTGGAGATAAGATGCTGTAGAGAGAACCAGCACCCAGCTGAGGGGGCCCTCAGGACCCCCGATAGAGCAGTTGGAGTTCAGAGCTGCAGATGAGTTGGAGAGAAGATGATGGAATGAGAACCGTGTCCCAACAGAGGCTGGGCCCCCCAGGCTCCTGGTTGAGCATCCCAGGAGAACGGGAAAGAAACGCTGTTATGGTCATAAGAGTGGGGGTCAATATGTTGCAGTCTTTGTTCGGTCTCCAACTCCCTCTCACACACAACCCTTTCAATAAAGGTATATTTTTCTAAAAGACCTGTGTCCGCTCGTCCTCATTGCGTCGTTATGTTTCTGCATGCAGATGTGGATGTATAGTTGTTCATGGCCATACAACAAGATGAAAAGATGACACCAGGATGATTTTTTTTATATCCGTAAAGGAAAAATCAGAAATATGGTCACGAAAATGTTCCACTCTTTATTTCTAATATAACAACTTCCTTCTGGGCCAGTCTACCACGCCACCACCTAAAGAATAGGAAGATGAGTTGATGTTGTATTTTCAAGTCCGTCAAGATTTACGTTGTGCCTTTAATAAGTTTCCGGACTTTTTTTGTACAGGTATTTAAAATTGTCGTAGATTCTTGAAAATACACTATGTTATTGCTATACATCCTATGAGATGACTGACCAATTTTTATGATTTCAGCTTCAAATGAAGAGCTAGATCAGCAATTAGAATACACCCTACTAAAGCCTGATTGTCACAGCTGGTGAGTTTCAAAAATGCAATCTGGACGTGAAGACACTTTAGAAGAACGATATGCAATAAAATTCTGTTTTAAACTTGGGAAAAATGCCACAGAAACGTATGGAATGCTTAAGAGTACTTTTGGAGCATCTTGCATGAATCGAGCATCAGTTTTTGAGTGGCATAAGAGATTCAAGGAAGGCAGAGAGTCTGTGAGGGATGATGAGAGGTGTGGGAGGAGTAAGGAAGTCAATACACCAGAGTTGATTGGCCAAAGGGTTAGGGTTAGAGTTACTATGTTGAGGTTTTAAGGGAGTTTAGGAAGAGATTCGGTCGGAAGAGGCCAGTACTCTTCAGATCGGGTCAGTGGCATTTCCACCTGGAGAATGGACCAATCCACAACTCCATCCTTGTCACAGACTATTTGACCAAGATGGGCATCAAGACAGTTTCTCACCCTCCCTATAGTCCAGAGCTTGCTCCCTGTGACTTTTGCTTATTCCCTAAGCTCAGAGGCTGTTTTTATGAGACAATTGATGAGATGAAAGAGGCTGTGACGAAGGTTATTGACACGCTCACACAAGAGGACTTCCATGGGGCCTTCCAGATGTTGTTGGAACGGTACAACAATTGGATTGCAGTCGGACGAGATTACTTCGAAGGGGACTAGAGTTTCCTGTGTGTACTATCAATAAAAGTGCCCATACGAAAAAAGTCTGGAAACTTATTTAATGATTCTCGTGTTCTTTAACCAAACTAACTGACACTTTCCTAGAATCCCTACATTTCATGTCTGATTGTCTCCCGCACCAACTGCGAGAGTTTTCGTGATCCATTTTCTGCTGCCTGTCACACATCTGGGTGCCAGAGTCACTAGTATGGGGAAGTTGTCACTACATTATATTACGTGACAAAAACGTATAAAATAGAAAATAGTTGGTTTCAATTTCTGTTGCTTAAATGATATGTAGAACTTTAAAAGAAATTGCAGGAAAGGTGCCACTTTAGAGCAGATGTGCTCAGAGGAAGTAACTGTTCACTTGCACTCCCCTAGCTACACCACCGGAACATACGTAATGCTATAGAAACACCGAAATACGCCCGGTATTATAAAAACATACATAATGCGAAAATACTTTAATGTGTTTGATTTATTAGTCTTTATTTCTCTAATAAAATTGACTTACAATTTCTATTTACCTAATATATGAGTCATCCACTCAAAACTAATGCATATATATATATATATATATATATATCATGTCACACCGCCAGCACGGATATCCCTGACCCTCTCTCGCCACTTCTCCCTATCATTCATCGCCTCCGGCAGGTCTTCAGGGTTACATCCTGTATCCTCACATAGTTGCTGTATGTAAGTTCGTGCTGGTCGTCCTGTTTTTGCACATCCATATGTGGGGGTCCATAGGAGTACATCGCTTATGAGCTCGTCTTTGCTTCTCCGGCAGTGTCCCGCGTGTCTGGTTCGTCTAACTTGTATAGTTTTCGTGATGGGGGGCAAGTGTCTGTATAGTTGGTGTCTCGTGGGGGTGTTGTCGCCAGGACTTGTTCAATACTGCTCTCAACATTCTTGTGTAATTTCCGTCTAGTTTCCTCTCCAGCCGCTTAGTTAGCGTCCATGTGGTGCATCCATATAGCAGTATCGACACAAACGCTGCCTGGAAGAAACTGCGTTTCATTTTATCGGTTAGGTCCGACTTCCATATGATCGAGAGCCTATCGATAGCTGTCCATGCCTTCGTTAGTCGTGTGTCGATGTCTTTTTCGGTTGATGAGACGGTACTTCCTAGGTAGGTGAATTTGTCTACTAGTTTCAGAGAGGCTCCGTCTAGTGTGGCAATGTTGCCCGTTTGGTTGTAACACATATATTCAGTTTTGTGTGCATTGGCCAATGCCAGCTGCGGCTCGTGCCAGACTATGTAGTAGTGTCTCTGCTTGATTAGGCGTATTCGCCAGTAACGCCAAGTCATCAGCGTAGTCGGCGTCTTTGATTGTTTTTGCGGGGTACCTTTTGCTTCTTCTCTTAGTCAGCTCGAAGCCACTTTCTCTGATTTTGTCGATCGAAGTCCTAAGCACGTAGTCTAGACAGATGATAAAGAGGTACGGGGCTTGTGTGTCTCCTTGTAGTACTCCTGCAACAATGTCGAAGTATTCCGTGTCTCTCTATATATACATATATATATATATATGTGTGTATTTTAAAATATCCAGTCAGTGTCCAAGGACAGTGGGCATGGATTATTCTTTACATAGAATATATGAGGAAATTTGGGTAAATTAGTAAACACTTGACAGCTATATAAAATGTCTTCACCTTATCTTGTTAACTATCTCGGTCCTAATTGAAACAAGAAGAATATCTAGGATGACAACAGCTGAGTCAATTAACAGACATATTAGGAATAAATGTAAATCATGTATGAGATAGCCATTAGTTAAACGATCTTAGTCGGTTTAGAAAATCACACCTGCTAAGAAGAAGAAGAAACCACTGCAAGAACGCAAAATTGGAAAGGATTGACCAGCAGATTAATTCCACTCCTGTTTCTTAATTGTTCTAACACATAACATTTTGACCCCCTCTGCCCACGCCCATGTATGAAATAATTTGTAATTTGATTTCCACTTTTATACTTATTTGTATGCATATTTTCATTTTTATTTTTTATTTTTGTTTTTGTATTTTTATTTTTTACCTTTTTTTTAATTTCTTTATTTTGTCTTCTGAATACGAACTGGAACTCCACATTTGCTACTCTGCGATGAGAGAGAAGCATGTAAATAGTTATCTGACGAGACGGAGAGTATTGTAATATTCTCCGCCAAAATAAATTTATTATAACGACTTAATCAAATTGTCTTTATCAAATTGTACTATATATATATATTGTCATCCACAGACAGACTGTTTCGTTCTATCAGAACTCTTCAGTGTGGCTAGACATGCAGGACACTGGAAGCTGGGATCGAAACCCGTCCAACTTTACGTTAGACTAAGTTTCAGACCTCTCGGTCACCAAGCGGACCACGTTGGCTAAGGGAATTTTTAAGGTATTTATTTAGCAACAGCAACAGCGTCCGTTTGTTTACATTTTTTATACCCTATCGGCTACCAGAGTGCTCAATTCTTTCCGAGAGCTTTGCATTACGCTCGCGGCGGCCGACAATTATATATATATATATATATATATATATTTCTGTTAGGGGAGGTTTTTGTAGCGTGCTGGTCTGCAGTAGTGTGGTAAAGGAGTTCAAACTCCAGTCACGCCATTACATTCCCTTTCGGACATATACTCTTGGCAGCGGTATGAAATTCTTTTAAATATCACCACCTCTATCGTTTCTTGACAAAGATGGTTTTGTCGTTAAATAACTCATGAAGTTTGATATGCCGCAAAACAAAGAAAACAAATCAAACCAAATCTATCTTATTTCAGTTTATTGGTATGTATCGCTCTAACTCGATATCTATCTATCATTGACCGGACATTGGTCTTATGATTAGAATATTCGCTAATAGCCCTGGAGACCGGGGTTCAATCCCAGGTGGAATCATACCAAAGACACAAAAATGGTACTTGATGCTACCTTGCTTAACACTCGGCTTTATAAAGAAAGGATCAAGGTAAAGTGGATCAATCCAGGGAAAGGAGTAGCGCCCTTCACTACACCTTGGTATTGTAGATAGCGAAAAGGAAGCCTTCGAGTCACCCTCAACTACGGTCGGCAACATTTATCTATCTATCTACCTATGAACTCTACTTTGGATTATATATCGCTTCTGGGCCGTCTGGCCGGATAGGTGATCGAAAGCAATGGCAGATCTTCGGGTGGGCGAGCTGCATCCTCTTTCCCCTATGTATGGCACTAGACCTTGCTGTCTAGTTCAAGCTATAACCTGGCATACGTGCTCGGATCCAAATTTGGATTCGTGAAACTGCTTGCCTCATTAGACCCACATTGCCCTTAGTGGGTCGATGAGCGGCACAAGCCAGCAGGGTTCGAGTCTGGGCTCGTTCCTGACCATCCCCTTCCCTTTATCCCTATTTTAATCGGCTTTCTGGCTTTAGACCTTGTGTCAAGTCCTGTCTGGTGGGAGGCAGTGACAAATATTATCGCTTCTCGTTACTTTAACTTTGGATTAGAGTGTAGTATCAGTTTTTTCACCCACTAATTTTTATTACAAAAAGGCACTGAAAATAATGCATACGATGTGAGATTGTTTTTGTTTATTCATGAACATCCTCTATTTCATGGATCAAAGAAATATGATTTCTTTGCGGGGGTGTCTAAAAGGAACTCATTCGTTTTCGTGTTTGTCAAAATTCAGAACGGAAAAATACGATCGTATCAACTCTCCATAGAACACAAACAAAAATGAACGACGTTCTTACTCTTAATTGACGTTAAGTGACTGTCTACTGGTTTTCATCTTGAAACAGGATTTAAAGATAAACTGCTTACGTTTAGGATTGAGATCCTGTTTAGAATATACAAAAATGATCATTTCCGAACAGTCCCGTAACCTTGGCACACCCACCCACATACCTCCTCACAGACACCATTCTGTCACCTCGGACTTTAGAATACGTCAACTGCACCTCTGAAGAGGGTTAAGGCCTCTCAATGAGTTTCCTTGCTATGACACTTAACTAAATCTGATAGTGAGTCTCTAGTCCTAGAGCGTTGGGCAACGTGGAGTGCCCCTCCATTTCCATTACTCCCAGTTCCACACTGACTCGGATTAGTAGTACTTGTTAGGGTCTCATCTATGGGTCAAATAGAACTGTTCAATCATTTACTAAATATTATCATTATCAGTTATTTAAAAACATACAGTTGAGAGTGATTGGTTTGGTTTGGTTTCATGGCATATCAACCTTTGTAGGTTATTCAACGCCAAATCCATTTTTATGAAAATAATCAGTTCTATTTCAAACAATTCAGTTTAGCATGAGTACACAGTTTGTCAAAAACATTTCTATTTCAAACTACTCAGTTTATTCAAGCAGTTATATATAACAATTCACTTTAGTGTAAGTACAGTTTCAATGTCAAAAAACAGTTCAATTTCAAATAATTCAGTTTAGCATAAGCCCGCAGTTCAAATTTAAGTACGGTTTAATTGTCAAAAACATGTCTATTTTAAGCTATTTAGTTTAATCAAACTATTCAGTTTAGCATAAGTATGAAGTTTAGTTCTATTTAACCCATAGATAGGGCCCTATCAGGTGCTACCACGCTGGGGCAGAGTGTACCTGGGAGCAATGGCAATGAAGGGGTGCTCCATATTCCCCAAGGCCCCAGCATTACTGGGACCCCACCATCAGACTGTTTAGTGTCATATCCAGGACACTCATTGGGGGGGGTCTTACCCCTCTGCAGAGGTGCAGTCAGTGTATTCTACAGCCATTCAAAACACAGAGTTAAATGTCAAACAGTTTTATTTCAGATTATTCAGTTCAGCATAAATACACAGTTTAAACGTCAAAACAGTTCTATTTCGAGGAATTCAGTTTAGCATTAGTACGCAGTTTACATGTCAAAACAGTTCTATTTTAAACAATTCAGTTCAGCATAAATACGCAGTTTAATTGTATAAAAACAGTAAACGCCAATCATCGTTTAGTTCTATTTAACCCATACATAGGAGCCTTATCAGGTGCTACCACTCCGAGCTAGAGTGGACCTGGGAACGATGGCAATAAAGGAGTACTCCGCATTCCTCAAAGCTCCAGCATTACTGGAACCTCACTATCAGATTCTTTAGTGTCATATCCAGGACAATCGTTGGCGGGGGGGGTCTTACCTCTCTGCAGAGAAGCAGTCGGTGTGTTCTACAGCCCCAGCCGACTGGGCAAAGTTGAAAGTGAATTAATTATATTACATAGAAATGATATACAGTATAGATTTTACAAAAATAAAATCGTTTATGAATTTTAAAATGACAATATGGTAAAAGACGAAAAATATCTAACCCTCAGTTGATCTCGGCCAAAGTTAGAGAGGAATTGCCTTATTTTTGGAAGGCGCTTACATTTTTTTAATCACTATCCGTCCATTCTAATGTCGCCTGGGGTCCTAAATCTTTTCCTTTTTATACAGATATACACGTGTTTTCTAGCGCTTGGGGTGAGAGAGGGCGGGAAGGGGCCATTCTGTTATTCCGTTTCTTTTTTTTTTCTTTTTCTCTTTCTCTTTTTCTCTAAACTTTTCGTCATCTAACACGAAATTCCCAAATTGTTCTAACCTTACTCTAACTTTGGTTTTCAAATTCTAATAAATTCTAAAAGTGTTAGCTTCTTTTACCTCTTTTTACAAGGTTCAACTGCTACTTGAAATTACAGTATTTATCTTTTTGTATTTAAAGCACAGAAAATATACGGCAGTGATTTTACAAAAAATAAAATCTTTCGATACACTTCAGGAGATATCAGAAACACCAACCCCGAATGACGAACATGAGAATTTCGTTAATGTCCACTTAGAAGCGGCAGCAGAACGCATACCAGCTAAACAAAGAGTTAAAACTAGAGTCCCCTGGGATACATTGGCGGTAAGAAAAAAGTGTGCAGACGTGAAAACCGCTTCCAAATACAATAGGAGGAACCCAACCAATATCAATGGCCTGAAACTTAAATAAAATCGATGCACTTCAGGAGATATCAGAAAAATCTACTCCGAATGACGAATATGAGAACTTCGTGAATACCCACTTAAAAGCAGCTACAGAATGCATACCAACTAAACAAACAGCTAAACATCTAACAGATTTCACGCTAGAAAGTAGATTAACACGCCTTAATACTAAATTTCAGAAAAGAAAGGGAAAACTATGGACCTACACCTACGCAAACAATGCCAAAGTACAGTTAGACTACATCCTCATAAATAAGAAACGGAATAATAAAGCATTGTATTATCAGGCATATTCCTCTTTTGAGAGTGCATACTCCGATCACCGAAATGTCACAATAAGGATACAACTGAGCCTACGAAGGGATGCTGTTCGGACAACCACAAACGTGCACTATGACAGGTCTCTGCTTAACAATAGGGATATTAGAGATAAATATACGTTAACGCTAGGAAATAAATTCGATGTACTTCAGGAGATATCGGAAACATCTACTCCGAATGACGAATATAAGAACTTCGTGAATACCCACTTAAAAAGGGCTACAGAATGTATGCCAACTAAACAAAGAGCTAAACCTAGATTCCCATAGGAGACATTAACGGTTACAAAAAGGGTTCAGGTGTGAAAATCGCCTACCTACGCAATAGGAGGAATCTAACCAATAACAATACACAGAAAGTTAAGAAGGTACAAAATGACCTAGCTAACATATACCTAAAAGAACAAACGGAATACATACAAAGTCAGATCAATAAGATTAGAGTCTCAGTTGAAGATAGACAATCTAGGATAGCATGGCTGACGGAAAACGAAGAGAGCTGAAGGAAGAGCACTGCGAAAGGGAATTCGACGTTATACTATTCCGACGCTGTAATGCTGTATATAACCAAAACACAATAGACAGATGGACAAAGGGATGCATCTTCCCTTTCTCTAAGAAGGGTGATCTCAGAATAGCCAAGAAGTACCGAGGTATAATCCTTACATCCATAGCGGCTATGGTATACAATGCTCTAATACGCAACTGCATGGAACCCAAAATTGAGAAGATACTTATGAAGAACCAAGATGGCTTTCAGAGAAATCGATCTACGACATCACAAATTTTGACTATCCGACGAATTCTAGAAGGTATACGTGCTATAATCCTTGAGGCGATAATGTTATTCATCTACTTCTCCAAGGTATTTGACTCCATACAGAGAGGGAAGATGGAGCAAATACTTCTGGTTTACGGCTTCCCGATGAAAGATACCCTGTACAAACTATTACGGACGCACCCGTCCAAGCCGAATCCCTGTTACATAGTCTGGAACGAGCAACATGTGGCATAGGCTTCCATGCCAACGCAGACAAGACGTAATACATGTGCTTTAATCAAAGAGGTGACATCTCCATACTAAAGGGTGGTCCTTTGAAACTTGTGGAAAAGTTCACTTACCTCAGAAGCAGCGTCTCATCAACCGAGAATGACATCAACATACGACTACCAAAGGCATGGACAGCTATCGATAAGCTATCTGTCATATTAGAGTCAGACTTGACCGATAAAATAAAACTCATTTTTTCCAAGCAGTGGTCTTGTCGGTACTGCTATATGGATGCACCTCCTTGACGCTAACTAAACGTATGGAAAAAAAAAAACTTGACGGCAATTACACAAAAATGCTGTGAGCTGTATTGAAAAAGTCCTGGAGAAAACACCTCATAATACAGCAGCTGTACAGCCACCTACCAATCATCACGAAAACTACCCAAGTTAGGCAAACCAGACATGCAAGACACTGCAGGAGAAGTAAGGACGAACTCATAAGCGATATACTCTTGTGGACCCCTTCACATGGACGAGCAAAGGCAGTTCTGTGCCGATATAGGATATAGCCTGGAAGACCTCCCAGGAGCGATGGACGATAGAGACGGCTGGCGAGAGAGCTGTGCTACCAGTGTGACGTGATGATGAAATCCATAGTTTTACCTCCCTTTGTTTTTGTTTCGTTTCTTCCAGGCTGTGTTTGTTTCTGTTTTTGTGTTTGCCCAGAAACATTATTACATGAAAGCAGCTAAGAAACAATAGGTTGCAAGATTGGCAGGCTTAATACTATTCTAGGACAGAGTTTCTAAAATGACTTTTGGCAGGACAAACATAGGGGTCTATTGAGGGTGAATATACTATTTTGCATGATGTCCTTTATAATGAATAAAAATCGCTTGATCATTTTGATTGTTTTCGTTTCATTTTTTACAGGTTGTGGTTGTTTCAGTTTTTGTGTTTCTTTTATTCTTCCAGGTTGTGGTTGTTTCTGTTTTAGTTTCATTTCTTCCAGTTTGTCGTTGTTTCTGTTTTTGTTTTTCTTGGTTTTATTTCTTCCAGGTTGTGGTTGTTTTTGCTTTTGTTTTTGTTTTATTTCTTCCAGGTTGTGGTTGTTTTTGTTTTTGTTTGTTTTATTTCTTCCAGGTTGTGGTTGTTTCTGTTTTTGTTTTTGTTTAATTTCTTTTAGGTTGAGGTTGTTTCTGCTTTTGTTTTTGTTTGTTTCATTTCTTCCAGGTTGTGGTTGTTTTTGATTTTGTTTTATTTCTACCAGGTTGTGGTTGTTTCTGTTTTTGTTTTTGTTTTATTTCTTTTAGGTTGAGGTTGTTTCTGCTTTTGTTTTTGTTTGTTTCATTTCTTCCAGGTTGTGGTTGTTTTTGTTTTTGTTTTATTTCTTCCAGGTTGTGGTTGTTTCTGTTTTAGTTTTTGTTTGTTTCATTTCTTCCAGGTTGTCGTTGTTTCTGTTTTTGTTTTTGTTTTAATTCTTCAAGGTTGTGCTTGTTTCTGTTTTTGTTTTTATTTATTTAATTTCTTCCAGGTTGTGGTTGTTTCTGTTTTTGTTTTTGTTTTATTTCTTCCAGGTTGTGGTTGTTTCTGTTTTTGTTTTTGTTTGTTTCATTTCTTCCAGGTTGTCGTTGTTTTTGTTTTTGTTTTTGTTTTAATTCTTCAAGGTTGTGGTTGTTTCTGTTTTTGTTTTTGGTTATTTAATTTCTTCCAGGTGGTGGTTGTTTCTGTTTTTGTTTTTGTTTTATTTCTTCCAGGCTGTGGTTGTTTCTGTTTTTGTTTTTGTTTATTTAATTTCTTCCAGGTTGTGGTTGTTTCTGTTTTTGTTTTTGTTTTATTTCTTCCAGGTTGTGGTTGTTTCTGTTTTTGTTTTTGTTTTATTTCTTCCAGGTTGTGGTTGTTTTTGTTTTTGTTTGTTTCATTTCTTCCAGGTTGTGGTTGTTTCTATTTTTGTTTTTGTTTTTGTTTCATTTCTTCCAGTTTGTGGTTGATTCCTTTTTTGTTTTTGTTTGTGTCATTTCTTCCAGGTTGTTGATGTGTCTGTTTTTGTATTTGTTTTATTTCTTCCAGGTTGTGGTTGTTTTTGTTTTTGTTTTTGATTTATTTTTTCCAGGTTGTGGATTTTTCTGTTTTTGTTTTTGCTTGTTTTATTTCTTCCAGGTTGTTGTTGTTTCTGTTTTTGTTTTTGTTTGATTCATTTCTTCCAGGTTGTTTCTGTTTTTGTTTTTTTCTAATTTCTTCCAGGTTGTGGTTGTTTCTGTTTTGCTTTTGTTTGTTTTATTTCTTCCAGGTTGTGGTTGTTTTTGTTATGTTTTTACTTTTGTTTTATTTCTTCCAGGTTGTGGTTGTTTCTGTTTTTGTTTTTGTTTTATTTCTTTTAGGTTGTGGTTTTTTCTGCTTTTGTTTTTGTTTGTTTTATTTCTTCCAGGTTGTGTTTTTTTTTTGTTTTTGTTTTTGATTGTTTCATTTCTTCCAGGTTGTGGTTGTTTCTGTTTTTGTTTTTGTCTTATTTCTTCCAGGTTGTGGTTGTTTCTGTTTTTGTTTTATTTCTTCCAGGTTGTGGTTGTTTCTGTTTTTGTTTCATTTCTTCCCGGTTGTCGTTGCTTCTGTTTTTGTTTTTGTCTTATTTCTTCCACGTTGTGGTTGTTTCCGTTTTTGTTTTTGTTTGTTTCATTTCTTCCATGTTGTGGTTGTTTCTGGTTTTTTTTTTTTTAATTCTTCAAGGTTGTGGTTGTTTATGTTTTTGTTTTTGTTTATTTAATATCTTCCAGGTTGTGGTTGTATCTGTTTTCGTTTTGTTTTATTTCTTCCAGGTTGTGGTTGTTTCTGTTTTTGTTTTTGTTTGTTTCATTTCTTCCAGGTTGTGGTTGTTTCTGTTTTTGTTTTTGTTTTATTTCTTCCAGGTTGTGGTTGTTTCTGTTTTTTTTTTTGTTTCATTTCGTCCAGGTTGTGGTTGTTTCTTTTTTTTTTGTTTGTTCGTTTCATTTCTTCCAGGTTGTGGTTGTTTCTATTTTTGTTTTTGTTTGTTTCATTTCTTCCAGGTTGTGGTTGTTTCTGATTTGGTTTCTGTTTTTGTTTTTGTTTTACTTCTTCAAAGTTGTGGTTTTTTTGCTTTTGTTTTTGTTTTATTTCTTTCAGGTTGTGGTTGGTTTTGTTTTTGTTTTTGTTTTTGTTTCATTTCTTCCAGGTTGTGGTTGATACCTTTTTTGTTTTTCTTTGTCTCATTTCTTCCAGGTTGTGGTTGTGTCTGTTTTTGTATTTGTTTTATTTCTTCCAGGTTTTGGTTGTTTTTGTTTTTGTTTTTGTTTTATTTCTTCCAGGTTGTGTTTGTTTTTGTTTTTGTTTTTGTTTTATTTCTTTCAGGTTGTGGTTGTTTCTGTTTTTGTTCTTGCTTGTTTCATTTCTTCCAGGTTGTGGTTGTTTCTGTTTTTGTTTTTGCTTGTTTCATTTCTTCCAGGTTGTGGTTGTTTCTGATTTTGTTTTTGCTTGTTTTATTTTTTCCAGGTTGTGGTTGTTTCTGTTTTTGTTTTTGATTATTACATTTCTTCCAGGATGTGGTTGTTTCTGTTTTTGTTTTTGTCTTATTTCTTCCAGGTTTTGGTTGTTTTCGTTTTTGTTTTTGTTTGTTTCATTTCTTCCAGGTTGTGATTGTTTCTGTTTTTGTTTTTGTTTTAATTCTTCAAGGTTGTGGTTGTTTCTGTTTTTTTTTTTTTATTTAATTTCGTCCAGGTTGTGGTTGTTTCTGTTTTTGTTTTTGTTTTATTTCTTCCAGGTTGTTTTTGTTTTTGTTTTTGTTTGTTACATTTCTACTAGGTTGTGGTTGTTTCTATTTTTGTTTTTGTTTTATTTCTTCCAGGCTGTGGTTGTTTCTGTTTTTGTGTTGGTTTTATTTCTTCCAGGTTGTGGTTGTTTCTGTTTTTGTTTGTTTCATTTCTTCCAGGTTGTGGTTGTTTCTTTTTTTTTTTGTTTGTTTGTTTTATTTCTTATAGGTTGTGGTTGTTTCTGTTTTTGTTTTTGTTTGTTTCATTTCTTTCAGGTTGTTTCTGTTTTTATTTGTTTGATTTTTTCAAATTTGTGGTTTTTTTGCTTTTGTTTTTGTTTTATTTCTTCCAGGTTGTGGTTGTTTCGTTTTTGTTTTTGTTTCATTTCTTCCAGGTTGTGGTTGTTTCTGTTTTTTTTGTTTATTTCTTCCAGGTTGTGGTTGATTCCTTTTTTGTTTTTGTTTGTCTCATTTCTTCCATGTTGTGGTTGTGTCTGTTTTTGTATTTGTTTTATTTCTTTCAGGTTGTGGTTGTTTCTGTTTTTGTTTTTGTTTTATTTCTTCTATGTCGTGGTTGTTTCTGTTTTTGTGTTTGTTTTATTTCCTCCAGGTTGTGGTTGTTTCTGTTTTTGTTTGTTTTATTTCTTCCAGGTTGTGGTTGATTCCTTTTTTGTTTTTGTTTGTCTCATTTCTTCAAGGTTGTGGTTGTGTCTGTTTTTGTATTTGTTTTATTTCTTCCAGGTTGTGGTTGTTTTTGTTTTTTTTTTGTTTTATTTCTTCCAGGTTGTGGTTGTTTTTTTTTTTTTTGTTTTTGTTTTATTTCTTTCAGGTTGTGGTTGTTTCTGTTTTTGTTTTTGCTTGTTTCATTTCTTCCAGGTTGTGGTTGTTTCTGTTTTTGTTTTTGCTTGTTTTATTTCTTCCAGGTTGTGGTTGTTTCTGTTTTTGTTTTTGATTATTACATTTCTTCCAGGATGTGGTTGTTTCTGTTTTTGTTTTTGTCTTATTTCTTCCAGGTTTTGGTTGTTTTCGTTTTTGTTTGTTTCATTTCTTCCAGGTTGTGGTTGTTTCTGTTTTTGTTTTTGTTTTAATTCTTCAAGATTGTAGTTGTTTCCGTTTTTTTTTATTTATTTAATTTCGTCCAGGTTGTGGTTGTTTCTGTTTTTGTTTTTGTTTTATTTCTTCCAGGTTGTTTTTGTTTTTGTTTGTTACATTTCTTCCAGGTTGTGGTTGTTTCTATTTTTGTTTTTGTTTTATTTCTTCCAGGTTTTGGTTGTTCTTTTTTTTTTGTTTTTGTTTTATTTCTTCTAGGTTATGGTTGTTTCTGCTTTTGTTTTTGTTTGTTTCATTTCTTCCAGGTTGTGGTTGTTTTCGCTTTTGTTTTTGTTGCATTTCTTCCAGGTTGTGGTCGTTCCTGTTATTGTTTTTTTTTTATATCTTCCAGGTTGTGGTGGTTTTTTATAATTGTTTTTGTTTATTTCTTCCAGGTTGTGGTTGTTTCCGTTTTTGTTTTTGCTTTATTTCTTCCAGGTTGTGGTTGTTTTTGTTTTTGTTTTTGTTTGTTTAATTTCTTCCAGGTTGTGTCTGTTTTTGTTTTTGTTTTATTTCTTCCAGGTTGTTTCTGTTTTTGTTTTTGTATCGTTTCTTCCAGGTTGTGAGCTTTTCTGTTTTTTTTATTTGTTTCCTTTCTTCAAGGTTGTGGTTGTTTCTGTTTTTGTTTTTGTTTTATTTCTTCCAGGTTGTCGTTGTTTCTGTTTTTGTTTTTGTTTAATTCATTCCAAGTTGTGTTTGTTTCTGTTTTCGTTTTTGTTTTATTTCTTCCAGGTTGTGGTTGTTTCTGTTTCTGTTTTTTTTATATTTCTTCCAGGTTGTGGTTGTTTCTGTTTTGCTTTTGTTTGTTTTATTTCTTTTAGGTTGTGGTTGTTTTTGTTTTAGTTTTTGTTTTATTTCTTCCAGTTTGTGGTGGTTTCTGTTTTTGATTTTGTTTGTTACATTTCTTCCAGGTTGTGCTTGTTTTTGTTTTTATTTTTGTTTGTTTCATTTCTTCCAGGTTGTGTTTATTTCTGTTTTTCTTTTTGTTTTATTTCTTCCAGGTTTTGGTTGTTCCTGTTTTGTTTTGTTTTATTTCTTCCAGGTTTTGGTTGTTCCTGTTTTGTTTTTGTTTTATTTCTTCTAGGTTGTGGTTGTTTCTGTTTTTGTGGTTGTTTGTTTTATTTCTTTTAGGTTGTGGTTGTTTCTGTTTTTGTTTTTGTTTGTTTCATTTGTTCATGGTTGTGGTTGTTTCTGTTTTGCTTTTTGTTTGTTTCATTTCTTCCTGATTGTGGTTGTTTTTGCTTTTGTTTTTGCTTTTTCCTTCCAGGTTGTGGTTTATTCTGTTTCTTTTTGTTTTATTTCTTCCAGGTTGTGGTTGTTTGATTTTTGTTTTGTTTGGTTCATTTCTTCCAGTTTGTGGTTGTTTCTGTTTTTGTTTTTGTTTCCTTTCTTCCAGGTTGTGGTTGTTTTTGTTTTTGTTTTATTTCTACCAGGTGGTGGTTGCTTCTGTTTTTTCATTTTTTAAGGTTGTAGTTGTTTCTGTTTTTTTTTGTTGTTTTTGTTTTATTTCTTCCAGGTTGTGGTTGTTTCTGTTTTTTGTTTGTTTCATTTTTTCCAGGTTTTTTTTGTTTTTTTTTTGTTTTATTTCTTCCAGGTTGTGGTTGTTTTTGTTTTTGTTTTTGCTTTTCTTCTTCCAGGTTGTGGTTGTTTCTGTTTTTGTTTTGGTTTGTTTCATTTCTTACAGGTTGTGGTTGATTTTGTTTTTGTTTTTGCTTTTTTCTTCCAGGTTGTGGTTGTTTCTGTTTCTTTTTGTTTTATTTCTTCCAGGTTGTGGTTGTTTGATTTTTGTTTTGTTTGGTTCATTTCTTCCAGTTTGTGGTTGTTTCTGTTTTTGTTTTTGTTTCATTTCTTCCAGGTTGTGGTTTTTTTTGTTCTTGTTTATTTCTACCAGGTTGTGGTTGCTTCTGTTTTTTTTTCTGTTTGTTTCATTTCTTCCAGGTTGTGGTTGTTTCTGTTTTTTTTTGTTTTTGTTTTATTTCTTCCAGGTTGTGGTTGTTTCTGTTTTGCTTTTTGTTTGTTTCATTTCTTCCTGATTGTGGTTGTTTCCGTTTTTGTTTTTGTTTTATTTCTTCCACGTTGTGGTTGTATTTGTTTGTGTTTCTGTTTTATATCTTTAAGGTTGTGGTTGTTTCTATTTTTGTTTTAGTTTTATATCTTCCAGGTTGTGGTTGTTTCCGTTTTTGTATTTGTTTGTTTCATTTCTTCCAGGTTGTTTATGTTTTTGTTTTTGTTTTAATTCTTCCAGGTTGTGGTTTTTTCTGTTTTGGTTGTTTGTGTGTTTAATTTCATCCAGGTTTTTTTTTGTTTTTGTTTTATTTCTTCCAGGTAGTGGTTGTTTCTGTTTTTGTTTTTGTGTTTTCATTTCTTCCAGGTATTTTTTGTTTTTATTTTTGCTTTATTTCTTCCAGGTAGTGGTTGTTTTTTTTTGTTTTTGTTTTATTTCTTCCAGGTTGTGGTATTTTCTGTTTTTGTTTTTTTGTGTTTCATTTCTTCCAAGTTGTTGTTGTTTTTATTTTTGTCTTTGTTTTATTTCTTCCAGGCAGTGGTTGTTTCTATTTTTTGTTTTATTTTATTTCTTCCCGGTTGTGGTTGTTTCCGTTTTTGTTTTTGTTTTGTATCTTTCAGGTTGTGGTTGTTTCTGTTTTTGTTTTTGTTTGTTTCATTTCTTCCAGGTTTTGGTTGTTTTTGTTTTTGTTTTATTTCTTTCAGGTTGTGTTTTTTTTCAGTTTTTGTTTTTGTTTGTTTCATTTCTTCCAGGTTGTGGTTGTTTTTGTTTTTGTTTGTTTCATTTCTTCCAGGTTGTCTCTGTTTTTGTTTTTGTTTCGTTTCTTGCAGGTTGTGGGCTTTTCTGTTTTTTTTTAATTTGTTTCCTTTCTTCAAGGTTGTGGTTTTTTTGCTTTTGTTTTTGTTTTAATTCTTCCAGGTTGTGGTTGTTTCTGTCTGTGTTTTTGTTTTATATCTTCCAGGTTGTGGTTGTTTCTGTTTTTGCTTTTGTTTGTTTCATTTCTTCCAGGTTGTGGTTGTTTCTATTTTGTTTTTGTTTGTTAATTTTATTCCATGTTTTGGTTGTTTTTGTTTCTGTTTTTGTTTTATTTCTTCCAGATTGTGGTTGTTTCTGTTTTTGTTTGTATTTTATTTCTTTCAGGTTGTGGTTGTTTCTGTTTTGTTTTTGTTTGTTATATTTATTCCATGTTTTGGTTGTATTTGTTTGTGTTTTGTTTTATATCTTCAAGGTTGGTTGTTTCTGTTTTTGTTTTTGTTTTACTTCTTCCAGGTTGTGTTTGTTTCTATTTTTATTTTTGTTTTATTTCTTCAAGGTTGTGGTTGTTTCTGTTTTTGTTTTTGTTTTATATCTTCCAGGTTGTGGTTGTTTCTGCTTTTTTTTTGTTTGTTTCATTTATTCCAGGTTGTGGTTTTTTAGCTTTTCTTTTTGTTTTATTTCTTGCAGGTTGTGGTTGTTTTTGTTTTTGTTTTTGATTGTTTTATTTCTTTTAGGTTGTGGTTGTTTCTGTTTTTGTTTTTGTTTGTTTCATTTCTTCCTGATTGTGGTTGTTTTTGTTTTTGTTTTTGCTTTTTTCTTCCAGGTTGTGGTTGTTTCTGTTTCTTTTTGTTTTATTTCTTCCAGGTTGTGTTTGTTTGATTTTTGTTTTGTTTGGTTCATTTCTTCCAGTTTGTGGTTGTTTCTGTTTTTGTTTTTGTTTCATTTCTTCCAGGTTGTGGATGTTTTTGTTTTTGTTTTATTTCTACCAGGTGGTGGTTGCTTCTGTTTTTTCTTCTGTTTTTTTCGTTTTTAAAGGTTGTGGTTGTTTCTGTTTTTTTTTGTTTGTTTTTGTTTTATTTCTTCCAGGTTGTGGTTGTTTCTGTTTTGCTTTTTGTTTGTTTCATTTCTTCCTGATTGTGGTTGTTTCTGTTTTTGTTTTTGTTTTATTTCTTCCAGGTTGTGGTTGTTTCTGTTTTGTTTTTGTTTGTTATATTTATTCCATGTTTTGGTTGTTTTTGTTTTTGTTTTTGTTTTATTTCTTCCAGGTTGTGGTTGTTTCTGTATTAGTTTTTGTTTTATTTCTTCTAGGTTGTTGTTGTTTCTGTTTTTGTTTTTGTTTTATTTCTTCCAGGTTGTGGTTGTATTTGTTTATGTTTCTGTTTTATATCTTTAAGGTTGTGGTTGTTTCTATTTTTTTTTTTGTTTTATTTCTTCCAGGTTGTGGTTGTTTCCGTTTTTGTATTTGTTTGTTTCATTTCTTTCAGGTTGTTTCTGTTTTTGTTTTTGTTTTAATTCTTCCAGGTTGTGGTTTTTTCTGTTTTTGTTGTTTTTGTGTTTAATTTCATCCAGGTTTTTTCTTGTTTTTGTTTTATTTCTTCAAGGTTGTGGCTGATTCTGTTTTTGTTTTTGTGTGTTTTATTTCTTCCAGGTTGTTTTTGTTTTTGTTTTTGCTTTATTTCTTCCAGGTAGTGGTTGTTTTTTTTGTTTGTTTTTGCTTTATTTCTTCCAGGTTGTGGTATTTTCTGTTTTTGTTTTTGTGTGTTTCATTTCTTCCAAGTTGTTGTTGTTTTTATTTTTGTCTTCGTTTTATTTCTTCCAGGCAGTGGTTGTTTCTATTTTTTGTTTTATTTTATTTCTTCCCGGTTGTGGTTGTTTCTGTTTTTGTTTTTGTTTTGTATCTTTCAGGTTGTGGTTGTTTCTGTTTTTGTTTTTGTTTGTTTCATTTCTTCCAGGTTGTGGTTGTTTTTGTTTTTGTTTGTTTCATTTCTTCCAGGTTGTCTCTGTTTTTGTTTTTGTTTCGTTTCTTCCAGGTTGTGGGCTTTTCTGTTTTTCTTTTATTTGTTTCCTTTCTTCAAGGTTGTGGTTTTTTAGCTTTTGTTTTTGTTTTATTTCTTCCAGGTTGTGGTTGTTTCTGTCTGTGTTTTTGTTTTATATCTTCCAGGTTGTGGTTGTTTCTGTTTTTGCTTTTGTTTGTTTCATTTCTTCCAGGTTGTGGTTGTTTCTATTTTGTTTTTGTTTGTTAATTTTATTCCATGTTTTGGTTGTTTTTGTTTTTATTTTTGTTTTATTTCTTCCAGGTTGTGGTTGTTTCTGTTTTTGTTTTTGTTTTATTTCTTCCAGGTTGTGGTTGTTTCTGTTTTTCTTTTTGTTTGTTTCATTTCTTCCAGGTTGTGGTTGTTTCTGTTTTGTTTTTGTTTGTTATATTTATTTCATGTTTTGGTTGTATTTGTTTGTGTTTTTGTTTTATATCTTCAAGGTTGGTTGTTTCTGTTTTTGTTTTTGTTTTACTTCTTCCAGGTTGTGTTTGTTTCTATTCTTATTTTTGTTTTATTTCTTCCAGGTTGTGGTTGTTTCTGTTTTTGTTTTTGTTTTATATCTTCCAGGTTGTGGTTGTTTCTGCTTTTTTTTGTTTGTTTCATTTCTTCCAGGTTGTGGTTTTTTTAGCTTTTGTTTTTGTTTTATTTCTTCCAGGTTGTGGTTATTTTTGTTTTTGTTTTTGATTGTTTTATTTCTTTTAGGTTGTGGTTGTTTCTGTTTTTGTTTTTGTTTGTTTCATTTCTTCATGGTTGTGGTTGTTTTTGTTTTTGTTTTTGTTTGTTTCATTTCTTCAAAGTTGTGGTTGTTTTTGTTTTTGTTTTATTTCTTCCAGGTTGTCGTTTTTTCTGTTTTTGTTGTTTGTGTGTTTAATTTCATCCAGGTTGTGGTTGTTTTTGTTTTTGTTTTATTTCTTCTATGTTGGGTTTGTTTCTGTTTTTGTTTTTGTTTTATTTCTTCCAGGTTGTGGTTGTTTGTGTTTTTGTTTTTGTGTGTTTCATTTCTTCCAGGTTGTTGTTGTTGTTTGTGTTTTTGTTTTTGTTTTATTTCTTCCAGGTTGTAGTTGTTTTTTTTTTGTTTTTGTTTGTTTCATGTCTTACAGGTTGTGGTTGTTTTTGTGTTTGTTTTTGTTTTATTTCTTCCAGGTTGTAGTTGTTTTTTTTTTTTCTTCCAGGTTGTGGTTGTTTTAGCTTTTGTTTTTGTTTTATTTCTTCCAGGTTGTGATGGTTTTTTTATTTGTTTTTGATTGTTTTATTTCTTCTAGGTTGTGGTTGTTTCTTTTTTTGTTTTTGTTTTATTTCTTCCAGGTTGCGGTTGTTTCTTTTTTTGTTTTTGTTTTATTTCTTCCAGGTTGTGGTTGTTTCTTTTTTTGTTTTTGTTTTATATCTTCCAGGTTGTGGTTGTTTCTCCTTTTTTTTGTTTGTTTCATTTCTTCCAAGTTGTGGTTGTTTTTATTTATTTTTTTTGTTTTATTTCTTCCAGGTTGTGGTTGTTTTTTTTTTTTTTTTTTTTTTTTATTTCTTCCAGGTCGTGGTTGTTTCTGTTTTTGTTTTTGTTTTATTTCTTCCAGGTTTTGTTTTTTTCTGTTTTTGTTTTTGTTTGTTTCATTTATTCATGGTTGTGGTTGTTTTTGTTTTTGTTTTTGTTTGTTTCATTTCTTCAAAGTTGTGGTTGTTTTTTTTTTTTTTTTTATTTCTTCCAGGTTGTGTTTTTTTCTGTTTTTGTTGTTTGTGTGTTTAATTTCATCCAGGTTGTGGTTTTTTCTGTTTTTGTTTTTGTTTTATTTCTTCCAGGTTGTGGTTGTTTCTGTTTTTGTTTGTGTGTTTCTTTTTCTTCCAGGTTGTTGTTGTTTTTGTTTATGTTTTTGTTTTATTTCTTCCAAGTAGTGGTTTTTTCTGTTTTTGTTTTCGTTTTATTTCTTCCAGGTTTAGTTGTTTTTTTTTGTTTTTTCTTGTTTCATTTATTACAGGTTGTGGTTGTTTTTGTGTTTGTTTTTGTTTTATTTCTTCCAGGTTGTAGTTGTTTTTTTGTTTTTTTCTTCCAGGTTGTGGTTGTTTTAGCTATTGTTTTTGTATTATTTCTTCCAGGTTGTGATGGTTTTTGTTTTTGTTTTTGATTGCTTTATTTCTTCTAGGTTGTGGTTGTTTCTGTTTTTGTTTTTGTTTGTTTCATTTCTTCCTGGTTGTGGTTGGTTTTTTTTTTTTTGTTTCATTTCTTCAAAGTTGTGGTTGTTTTTGTTTTTTTTCATTTCTTCCAGATTTTGTTTGTTTTTGTTTTCTGTGTTTGTTTTATTTCTTCCAGGCTGGGATTGTTTCTGTTTTCGTGTTAATTTTATTTCTTCCAGATTGTGGTTGTTTTTTTTGTGCCTGTTTCTTTTCTTCCAGGCTGGATGCACTATAGGAATGCCAACAGAACTCAGGCAGAAAAGTTAGATAAGAACTAAGCAAGAATGTTACGAGCTATCTTGAACAAATCCACGAAGCACCTTATTTCCATGAACTCTCTGTAATTCATAGGAACTGCCGAGGGTCGTGAAAAATTGGAGAGAGAGAGAGAGAGAGAGAGAGAGAGAGAGAGAGAGAGAGAGAGAGAGAGAGAGAGAGAGAGAGAGAGAGAGAGCGCTTAATGAATATTGTACCTTTTCCAATGTTATTCGTCCGAATGTGAATGTAGCAACGTGGCTGAAATTTGAACTCGATAACTACCATATCGCAGTTAAGAACCTAAACCACTACGCGATGGGTACTCTTCTTTTGGCAAATAAAAGAAAATGTTTTCCATATAAATATTTTTCTGCACTAGTCCAGAAACATTAATATATGAAAGCAACTCAGTAACAATAGGTTGCAAGATTGGCAGGCTTAATACTATTCTAGGACAGAGTTTCTAAAATAACATTTTGGCAGGACAAACATAGGGGTCTATATACTATTTTGCATGATGTCCTTTATAACAGAACAAAAATCGCTTGATCATTTTGACTTGTTGCCAGATATTGTACACCTCACAGAATTGGGTGTAATGTTCACATACGACATACATGAAAGAACGATTTGACTCTGATGTTGAAATACAATTTTATTTAAATTTAGACACATTTCTTGAAGAAAAATTTAATAAAATGACTTTTGATCTTGAAGCAAATTCTCTTTAAAAAAATTGAATATTTTTGGACGAACAAAATTCCCACTGCTTTGTTGAACCCATTTGACTATTTTTTTTTTAAGTTGGTAAATGTTGGAATCTGTGTTTAGCTATGTAGATTGTTTACTGAGCAAAAAGGAAAGCACATTGATCATAGAATATGGTGATTTGCTGTTTAAACTTACAAACTTATAACATAATATTCGTGATTCAGTGCCCAACAAACTCATAAAAATAATCCAAGAATTAAAGTTGTGTTCGCATTTATAGTTTACTGATTCTTTTCTCATATAAATTGTATTAAATCCTGGAAAATTAGTTATGATTCGTAAATAAATATTGAATTAATCTATTTGGGGCTGAACAGAAATGAAATTTGGTTTCAAAGGGTGTATTAAGTAAAAAGATTTCCAGCTTTTTATTTTGTTCTGTTTGAAAACCGTAATATAACTAGCGTTTTTTTAACTCATCCTAACACTGTTAAGATTATCTGCTTGTCGCTCATTTCGGAACTGATTATACTCATCTCTGCTTAACTCAATGTAATGGGAATTAGTGTTTTAGTATGACGTGACCGTTAAGTTAACAGGCTTATAACTAAATATCAAAATTCTCGTGAATTAAATAAAATAAAACATGGGAGGTAACTCTTTAAAGTATTTTAGAGTAACTTCCCTTAGATAAAAAATAGATTATATTTTTAATAGATAATCTTTGTGAATATAGATATATATGCGCTTATACGTATCAACGTGTAAATGATATATATATATATAGTATTTTACAAGTGCACTTGATCAAGTTCATGGAGAAATATTTTCTAGTAATCTTTGAATGAACTAATTAGAACCTCAAACACGTAGCAATGTTTAATTTTTAGAAAAAAATTAAATATTTTATATTTTATGAGGGGGGGGGGGGGCTTCTATCACATTCTTATTTATCACCCATTTCCTAAATTGTTAGCGTTGGAAAATACAAATAACCAGACAGCTCGAATTATAGTAATTGTTTTTGCTTTTTTTTTTCTGGTCGAGGTCTGAGTCCTTTTTTAAAATACTTGCCAGTGTTGTAGGGGACATTTTGTTACAAGTTTTTGCTTTCGTGGCAGAGGGCTTTTTAAGGGATCTTTTTTTTTCTTACTATCTAACACAAATTCTAAAAAAAATATGCAATCAACACAATAAATAACATTTCGTTTCGTTTCGGTTTTTTTATGATATATCAATTATTATTTAATGCCAAATCCATTTTTATACAGACAAACAGTTCTATTTCAAACAATTCAGGTTAGCACAAGCCCACAGTTAAATCCTATTTGATGCATGAATAGGACCCTATCAGGTGCTACCACTCCGGGCCAGAGTTAACCGTGGGAGCGATGGCAATGAAGGAGTACTCCGCATTCCCTAAAGCTCCAGCATTACTGAAGCCTTACCATCAGATTGTTTAGTGTCATATCCAGGACACTCAATGGAGGAGTTTTACCCCTCTGCACAGATGTATTCTTCAGCCCCAGTCAACTGGGCCAAATAAATAACATGAAAATAAAAATTGAATGCATGGGTTTCTTTTACTTTTGGGGTTGGAGGGTTAAAAATTGTAAGGTATTTTTTGTTTAGGGTTAGTGGGGGAATTCTTTTTGATAAGTCGATTTTTCCTGACGCAATTTACGGGATAAAATATATATCTTTCTTGAGCCAAGCGAACTATTTTCAAACTTCACACGCTTACGTCATGTATTACTGGTTGACAGTCCATATATTTCCCTCTGTAAAGGTTCGAGAGGAATAAAATATTTTATAAGCCTTTGGAAAAGCTACACTTACAATCAGTTCTTCATGAAGACTTTGAAAAGGATATAAGTGTCTTGTTATTTAGATCTATCTGTCTCTTTAGCTTTGTTCATATTTACCGTGTTGATCATTTTACATTTTATAAGGGGGTTTACTTTCACAATCTAATTAAATGTAGAATGATCACCCACTTCTGGAACAAGTTTAAAAAAAGACCTTTCCCCACTGGAAGTTGAAAAAAATGACTTATATGGCTATTTGTCTTTTCCAATGCTAACTGTTCATGAAATTGGTGATCATTCGACATTGAATGAAAATTAATGCTAAACACACACACACACACACACACACACACACACACACACACACACACACACACACACACACACACACACACACACACACACATTTGTATATATATATGAAAAGAAAAAAATTCGCTTCTTTGATGTCATTACAAATTTATTTCTGGTCGTGATGGCCATCATTAGATGTTGCACGAAAAAAATATTTAGGTGTTCTTATATTGCTTCCGGTATGAATGGGATTCGAAAAAAAACATTTTGATTTCTTAATCAAAATAATTTTTTAATTGAAATGATTTTTTGATTAAAATAAATTTTATCATATTTCTGATCATACTTTTTAAACCCACTTAGAAAAATAATCAATAAGAATAATGTAAAAATTAGTTAATCTTATACTTACAATATATCTAAAATAATTGACAATCACAACAAGAAATTATTAAATAAGATGACTAGAATAACAATGACTATTTAAAACATTCATGTAATTGTAAAATAAAAAAAATGAATGCCCACTAAGAAATAAATGTAACCTTGATATTATAATATATCAAACTAACATTTCAACTAAAGAAAATGATAATAAGACATACATAGGTATGACAATATTAAACTGGAAATTTAGATATTACAACCACCTCCAGTCATTTAAAAATCCAACATTAAAAAATCCAACATTAAAAAAACAAACTGTTCTATCAAAGTATTATTGGAATCTAATAGAACTAGGATGAACACCTGTAATAAATAGGAAAATAATTAAAAGATCCTCCTCAACAAACAGTTTACATGGTAAGTGTAATTTATGCTTTGAAGAGAATATATACATATATATATATATATATATATATATATATATATATATATATATATATATATATATATATATATATATGTATTGAAATACCTGAATAGAAATTTACTAAATACCAGAACAGAAATGATATCTGCATGTAAATAAATTTGGCGACCATAGTAGAGGGTGACTTGAAGGCTCCCTTTTCGATAGCTACTACAACAATGTGTAGGGGAGGGCGCTACTCCTTATCCTGGATTGATCCGTACCTTATAATGCTGAGTGTTAAGCAAGGAGGCACCAAGTACCTTTTTTGAGTCTTTGGTATGACTCGACCTGAGATTGAATCTAGGTCTCCCGGGCCATTGGCGAACACTCTAACCATCTTGTCAATGTCCTGTTAAACATCTGCATGTAAACATAGAAATAAATTCTTACTATGATTTAATTTGATATACTTATAATATTAAATAGATTTAACTAACATTAATTAGGTGATTTATATATTTTCAATTCTATATTGGAATATTGATCCATAATTATAAAAAAAATATTAGATAATAAATAATTTAGCATAGATTTTTCTAATAAGTATACAATTAAATTAAAAGTCTAAAGTATAAATATATGTTTTTTATAAAAAGATATTAAAATAAAAAATTAAAAAAATATTTGGCAAAAGATTAATATAGCTTTATAACAAGAAGGAACTGTCCCTGTACTACACCGTTTTTATTACACCGTTTTTTCTCGATGTAAACAAAAATTTAAGAAAGTAATATTTAATTTTTTTATATTATAAGTTATTATATATATTATATTATAATCATAATATATATTATATTATAATTATAATATATATTATATAATATATTATTATAATATTATATTATAATTATTTGTTACATTAATAAAACATCTATTACATATAAATTCTTTGCTTATTACGATTAACTTAACATTTGACATGTTCATTTCTTCCTAATATAAATAACATGAATTTTTACAATAATTTTAATAAGTAGAAATAAAATTTAGTAAATTATTATCATCATTGAATTTTTATTTCCCGATAATACGAATATATGAAATAAATTTGGTAAGGTGTCTAGTTTGAGGGATTTCAAGAGTTAAGGGTTCAAAATTTACCCCCGGCTTACATACGTCAGTGATAAATATCAAGCCTCTTTCTACTGTTGAGGCACGCTAGCGTAACGGTTATTGTCGTTGGAAATGGAATCAGTGACCCGAGTTCAAACGCTGGACGAGGACTTTTCTGTTTCTGTTTGCACTAATGCTCTTGAAAAAGTCGCGAATCAGTCTCTTCTCACCCTAGTTATGAGTAAATAGTGGGACAGATTGAGTTCTTTAACCTAGGTTAGGTAACCATTCTAGAAGAAGGAAAATTCAGAATTCAAACCAGCTTTAGTTCACTTAAGACGGACTTTATGTCGCATCCTGCCTGTGGAAGAGGGATGACGTGTTAAAGAATAGTAATACTTTTACTTTAAAAAATTGGAAAACAAAAAGATAAAACGGTTTGCAAACCATGCGACAAGTACTTTTTAACACGCCATGATGAAGTGGTTAGATTTTTTTGAGCCGACAAAAAGCACGTTGGTGTTAGATCAGCTAAATATTTTAGACAAGCAAAAAATAGTGCTTCACCGGGAGTATATGGGAATTAGTATCAAAATTCTGATGTTCACCACCCAGCAAGACCTTGTTGACCCACATGGGTCAAGGAAGTCATGTTGAAGACTAAAGAAATTTAGGCAATATTTCTGAAATTAACCTTATTAACTTTTTGGAACTTCTACATTTCCGGTCCAATCATATTTCTTGGTGATAAGAAAAAACTACATATATGCAATGAATCTAATAAATTATCCCAAACGAATTTCTTGATATCCTCTGTATGTGTGTTTGAGCTTTGCAATATTAATAAAAAGTGCCCAGTATCAGTAAGAGAGAATATAGAGATCCGAGTAAGAATAACGCAAACACAAAGTCAACGGTGCTTAGTAACCGTCGGTTTATCACGTCTGAGATATTGATCTGATGTTCGGTAGGGTGAGAAACTAACAATCACCAACTGCAATTGACTTTGTGCCTACGGTATTCAAATTCTTAAATATATATATATATATATATATATATGTGTGTGTGTGTGTGTGTGTGTGTGTATGTTTTGTATAGTGGCTCGTATCACGAGTCTTCCGGTGTTGCGGATGTATAAAAGACGCCGTGTCTCTTAGGCTAGAGAGACAGAAGCAAAAAGAGAAGCAGAAGCATAGCTCTGAAAGGACCAACTTCGGACGTAACACCAACAGCGCAAGACTAGTCGGACTGTAACACTTAAGTTAATAAACAATTAACTTTATTTTCACAATGGTACTTTTCCATATCTATCATTAATTTTTTTATTGATACAATGTTTATACATTTCTTTAAAAAACCAAAAGAAAACGGTACCCCTAATTTGAATATACTGAAAAATTAAAAAAAAAAAACTTAATTCCGGAAAAAAATTAAATGGTAGTATGGAACCTATTTAAAATTAAGGATAAAATATGCATTCATATTTCCGTTGAAACTATTTTGTATTATAAATATCAAATAAAATGATTCATGATATCAGAAAATAATAATTCAATGCTGATATTAATTTACTATGCTTTAACTGGCTTTCTGTGACAATCGTGGCTTGCAGTCAGCGCAGTTTCACATGTTGAACGACTCAACCCTATGTTGAATAGTTTATTTGAAGGTTGGTTTGGTTTGGGTGTGTTTTATGAAATATCAACCTTGTTGGTTATTTGAAGCCAAATCCTGTTTATATATATATATATATATATATATATATATATACGGTTCGTACAAAATTTTGAAATAACTTTTAGTAGAGCATACATTATAAGTTCTAAAAAAGCAGAAAAAAAGGTAATTTTCGAGAATTTATAATGTACACTTTACTTAAAACTATATATATATATATATATATATATATATATATACAGGGTGGAACCATAAAATTGTCGCCCTAGAAATTATATGATTCTATTTCTGTTTAATGAAAAACTAGTTGGCCAGTTGTGTACAAATGCCAAGAGCAATAGGAGCCTTCTATCATGTCTGAAAGTAACACAATGTTTAACGAGCAAGTTCGGAGATGCGCCGCTATACAACTCATGCTCTCTACCGATCCAAGTTATGACAACAGGACCATTGCTAGCACCCTCAAAATGCAAATCCGGACGGTTCAACGCTTGAGGACACAGCTCAACGCATCGGACGACCCTTTGGAGGCGGGGGAACAGAAGGACACCTCCAGGAAGACTCGGACCAAGGAGTTCATCGAAAAGGTCCAGGCAATCATTGATGAAACTCCCCAGCGGCCAATTCGGCAGATTGCCAGAGATTTAGGCGTCTCACACACAACTGTGAATGCATGTGTAAAGTGTAGGTCCTACAGGCGCCAGAAAAGCCAGATCTTGACTGAGAAGATAAAGAACCTCAGGCTAATCAAGTCCGTCAGGCCCCCCTCCTCCCGAACCTGAACCCGTTGGACTACTTCGTTTGGTCATACGTCGAGAACATCACCAACATGACCTCCCACAACACCAAAGCCAGCCTGATCGCCGCCATCCGCCGAGTATTCACCGAGCTCCCGCCGGCGCTTGTGGAAAAGGCATGCTCCCAGTTCCGGATCCGTATCAAGGCGGTGATTGAGGCTGAAGGCAGCTACATTGAATAGATGTCAGCTCTACTACATAATCAAGTTACCTGAATTGATTTTTTCGATAAAAGTTTTAGAATAAAGCTGTAGCGTTGTTTTCTTTAGGACGACAATTTTATCGTTCCACCCTGTAAATGTGTGTATGTGATATATGTATATAATATATATATAATATATATATACATATGTGTGTATGTGATATATATATATATGTATATATATATATATATTTATATATTTCATTAAGAAAAAACAACAAACCGGTCACATTAGGATTATAAATTTATTTCCATCCTGTTATGCGCTGTCCTGATGGAATTACTCCCAACTCCGATGTCTGCTCTACAACATAATCAAGTTACCTGAATTGATTTTTTCAATAATAGATTTAAAATAAAGCTGTAGCGTTGTTTTCTTTAGGGCGACAATTTAATCGTTTCACCCTATATATATATATATATATATATATATATATATATTGTGTGTGTGTGTGTGTGTGTGTGTGTGTGTGTGTGTGTGTGTGTGTGTGTGTTTTATAAGAGAATAGTTTCATGGTAACATCATATTAAACGAGTCATAACTCATTTTTAGGCCATGATCAAATCACTTCAAGTATAGTAAATGATGGAATAGTTCTGTTTGACCAATATATTGATCCATAACAGTTATAACCACTCCGAGTCAGAGTGGACCTAGGAGTAATGGTAATGACGGGGGACCCAGCACTCTCCAAAGCTCAAGGACTGAAACCTCACCTTCAGATGTAATCTAGTGCCATACCCAGAACATTGATCGGGGGAGGGTGTTACCACTCTGCAAAAGTGAAGTCGGTGTATTGTCGAGCCATAGCCGACAGAGCTGGATTATTTTAAAATAAGATTAGTTGTTCGCAGGTTTGCTTCGAAACCATACGAGTGACGAGTCAGTTTCACAAGGAAAAAAAACAAAAGAAGCAAAAAAAAAAATATATCGAGAATATACTGACTGTTTCTTTATTTTTTCCTCGAGCTCCTGTCGGTTTGGGAGACACATATGACACTCAGCAAAATGGAGTTGGGATCCGATTCCTTAATATCAGAATCACAGATTGCAGGTGGAATTTTCTTATCCTATTCCGTGTCTAAATAGCTGACTACTAATATTTTTGTCACTGGCGACTCACTGCAGCTTGCAACATAGGGTGCGAACTCTTAGTCTGTTTTTCAACTTCTAGCAACTGACCTGCCCATTTCCCAACTGTCTCTTTGTATATATGGAGCTCTTGCTTCCGGAGAGAGAGAACCATTTTTTCCTGTGCAGGTTAACACAACTAAAATACCTAAAAATGGTACTCTTGTCTACTGACTTCTGATAGTACTATCAACAAGGACCTCTGTTTATGAAGCACGTTAAAAATTAACTCTTTTATTCAGCATCGAGAAACCCTTCTCTTTCTATTTTATCGCCGATCAAAATCTCTCAACTAGCAATTCTTTTGGTAATCCATACACACACAGCCATGTACATACATACATACATACATATGTAGCAACCGCATAATCTCTTACAGAACAATGTCGTCCAACATAATCTCAGTTTCCACCATCAGCACCTCAACGCTCATGTCCACTCAAGTGCTGCATATCCACGAATTCTGAAGCGAATGTGACCCTACCCACTAGATTGACTGGATCTGGTTGTGGAATTTGATACTTGTGCCCCACAGTATGTTTCTTGAGATGAGAAACCGACTTATAAACTTTATTACACATTGGGCAAGTCTCATAATCTGTTTCCTGAGAGAAACTTGTGTGCACAGATCGTCTCTCACGAGACTTCCAATGAGTGACATATCCAGCCTTAGAGAGCAAAATCCGACCACATCTCCTGCCATGCACGTTCTCACATACAGTACTAGTGTTTACTTTCCGAGATGTTTGCATGTTCAGTGCGTTCCCTCTCAAAACGTGGTATAGCCTTCGTCAACAAACCTTCTCCATTCAGAACTCCTACTTGATAGCTTTTCTGTTTCAAGGACACATACATAGATATACGCTACTTATGTCCACAAACACACCTGTATAGATATACTCAGCCTCGCATACATATCCATGTATTCTTTATGCCTACATACGCATACATACTCATTTAGACATTCTCAAACCTAGATGCATGCGTATTATAGCTTTTAACTTGCGAGTTGGCGTTCGTGGACGTAATTTGAAATACAAACATATTACGATGCTAAGTCCAAAACGTCTCATTCACTAATTTTGAGGAGATGAAGACCAATTCTGGTTTATTTATACCGGAGTTTAACTGTCAATATTCTTGGAAATTTGATTCTTTAAAATTGCTATAAAACACAAGCGATGTCGTCAAATTATCACTTAAACTAATTTACTTTAAAAACGTAATTTCTCTTAACTCATGGTGTATTTCCTCATTTTCTTTTTTTGGTCGTGGGTATCATGAAAATTGTATTTACACATTTAGAATCGGGAAATTAATCAGATAAGCACTCTTCTCTCTCTCTCTTTCTCTCACGCTTCCTCTCCCCCCCTCTCTCTCTCTCTATATATATATATATATATATATATATATGTGTGTGTGTGTGTGTGTGTGTGTGTGTATCTTTGTGTGTTCGTGCATCTTTTTAGGAGTGAGTATCTTAAAAATTGTATTTACACATTTAGAGTGGGTAAATTAATCAGATAAGCATTCTTCTCTCTCTCTCTCTTTTCTCTCTCTCACTCTCTCTCTCTATATATATATATATGTGTGTGTGTATCTTTGTGTGTGTGCGTGTGTTTTTTTGTGGGTGGGTATCTTAAAAATTGTTATTACACATTTAGAATGGGTAAATTAATTAGATACGCACTCTTCTCTCTCTCTCTCTTACCCCCTCTCTCTGTCTGTCTGTCTCTCTCTCTATATATATATGTATCTTTGTGTGTGTGTGTGTGTGTGCGTGTGTGTGTGTGTGTGTGTGTGTGTGTGTTTTTGGGAGCAGGTATCTTAAAATTATATTTACATGTTTAGAATGGGTAAATTAATCAGATACGCACTCCTCTCTCTCCATTACCCGACTTTCCTCCCTTTTTATCTCCCTCTCTCTATCTCTATATCTCTTTCCTTCCCCCCTCTCTTTCTCTCTCTTTCTATATATATATGTACACACATATATATATGTGTGTTTGTGTTTTTCCTTGATATTTAGTTTTAAATCGATTTTTTAACTCCCCTCGTCGTTTTGTTTGTAGAGATCCATGACAACTAAGTGGATATGGCAAAATCCTGGCGATAGAAAAAGTGTCTCTAGCTTCAAGCTGAAATGTTTGCTTGACATCATCGAACTGTTTTTAACACAAAGTTCTTTGTTGATCAGGTCCTTAAACATCTTCGGATAAATTGTCTTTCTACAAATCACAAGAGATTAATTCTGAAAGGTTCTGGGTCTAAATTTCTCAGATGAGGCCTGCTGATGTTTATCGCTTAGAGCATTCAGACAATTGTCTTCATCGCTATACTCACAACGTTTTCGGCCGATACGCCCTACGGTCGTATTCAGGTGTGTTATATCAAACTCGGGTGCAATCACAGAAATTCGAACTGAACTCTTAATTTAATCTACGGGAGTAGATTGTTCTAATTCTGTTAAACATGACCGAATACAAGTGTTAAGCGACAGTAAGTATTCTTTATTATTTTACCTGTTAGTGGGATTGAACTTGGGACCTCTAGATAATTTCCCTCAGAAGTACTTTCAGACCAACACTTTATCTGCTCAATCTACCCCCGAGGATTAAATAAAGGATTCAGCTCGTAGTTCCACGATTTCTCCCAAGTTCGACAAAATGCACCCGAAGAAAGCCGAAGTGCATATCGGCCGAAAAATTGTGGGTATAACAATAAAAATGAAGACAATAGTCTAATTATTCTTTTTTGGAAGAGTTAATGATTGATTTAAACGGCATGTCAAACCGACTGAGGTTATTTTATGCCTAAAGGTTAGGGAATCCCGTACATTGTATGTTTATATTCATATTTTTTGTTTTGTTTGATTTTTTTTGTCCACACTTATATGATATCTATTTCCTCCTTTACATCTATTTTTAATCTTTTCCTCGCCCTGTCGGCTAGGGCTGTAGAATACGCTGACTGCACCTCTGTAGAGGGGTAAGTACCTCCTCCACCCAGAAAGGCCACCTGTTGGCCGTGGGTTACGACCCGTAATGGTTCAGGACGAAATCCTGGTGGCTGAGCAGTCCTCGACCCAGTAACCGAGTGGTCAAGTGAGTTATTCTTTGTTTAATGGCACATCAACCTTTGTAGGTTATTTAATGCCAGAGCTATTCTCCAAGAAAAACAGTAGTATACCACTCCTTTTTAGTCCTTAATGAGCTAGACGGGCGATCGGAGGGGCCCGATTCGATCAATCGGCTAGTCGTGCCAAGTCCAAGCACCAGTGTAATTATCCCAACCGTATTCTTCAAATTGCTCCTATGACAAACAAGTAACCCAACCCAATGTTATCTTAAAGGTGGCTGAGGTTCAATTGTGTTGAGATAGCAATACTAACAGTGTTGAAATATATGATTGATATCAAATTAGATCAGGATATTGTGAACTGAATTACCATGACTAGAAAATCCGGCGAACACCTACGCATGACATACGGAAACACTGGACAGCTTATTAGGCCTCATTCAGCAGTGTATACCTTGATCTCCTCCACTGGAGATCGAACTAGCGACTACAGATTGCAGAGTCAAAACTCTACCACCGAGCCACACACAAGTGACGCCAAATTAACTAGTAATTGCGCGGCCAATTAACCTGAATGTGTCGTGCAAGTTACATCCGTACTATTTACTTGATAAATAAAATGACCAATATTTAATAGCAATACTTGAAACCATTTAACTGTGTTCAAACAAAAGATTAATATCTAATTAGATGGGAATACTTTATAAATAGAATTCCTAATAACAAATAGCAAACCTGGAACCATTTAACTGTGTGAAAAGAAATGATTAACATTTAATTAGATAGAAATACTTGATAAATAGAATTAGTAATGTTAGATAGCAATACTTGAAACTATTTAACTGTATGCAAACATATGAGCTCAAACAACTTGTTTAAGAAGTAAGTTCCCAAAAAACTATTCGCTTACACACACGTGCGCGCGTGCGCGCGCACACACACACACACACATATATATAGATATAAGCAAGTTTTGACTTTAAATTACAATCAAGGATGGATATGCCATTAAACTAAATAACCTAACATTACTCATTCTTTTCCCACTATTTTTAAATTTGCCTCTTTTAATCATTTCTTTTTAGTACACTCAAAACCTTCCCATCCCGAAACTTTTTTTTTCTTTATTCAAGTTGACCAATGCGAAACTAAATTTGGTGAATTTTAGACGTTTTACAAAATATACAAACTGAGAATTTCTATTAAAGCATACCTCCCCAAATTATGGGTTAAATAGTACCACTACTTTTATTCAACAACAATTGCGTTTACTTTAAATAACCCACGATTTGCCATTAAACAAAGAAACCAAACCAAAGTATATCTTCGAGTGAATTTACCCGTCTAAGAACCTCAGTTCGAATATCATAAACGTATTGCTCTTTATTGACTTCGACAAATATATACATTTTTTTTCGGGCGTTCTCTCTGTAGTGCCATCGGCATTCTTGAATTGTACCATTTGAAAAATTCTGAGGTTTTCGTAACCTAAGGGCAAATAACTGCAACATTATTTAGTTCCACCCAAAGACTAGAATATGTCTTGTAATGATCACTTAATGATAAATACATGTATACAGACGAATATTTGCCATGTCGGCTGGGGCTGTAGAATACACCGACTGTAGAGGGGTAAGAAACCCTCTCCTAACGAGTATCTTGGATATGACACTAAACAATCTCATGGTGAGGTTCCGGTAATGCTGGACCTTTGGGGAATGCGGAGAGGTAGCACCTGATGAGGTCCTGTCTATGGGTCAAATAGAACTGAAATGCGTACTTATGCTCAACTGAATTACTTGAAATAGAACTGTTTTGATATTTAAACTGCATACTTATGATAAACTGAATTGCTTGAAATAGAACTGTTTTGACGTTGAAACTGTGCGAGGATAAAAACTATACTTATATTAAACTGAATTGTTTGAATTAGAACTGTTTGACTGAACTAAACTGAATAGCTTGAAATAGAAACGTTTTTGACAATTAAATTGTGTACTTATGCTAAACTGAATTGTTTGAAATAGAACTGTTCATTTGTATAAAAATAGATTTGACATTAAATAACCTACAAAGATTGATATGCCAACAAACAAACAAAAAAAAAAACGAATATATATATATATATATATATATATATATATATATATCTGTGTGTTTGTATATGGGTTTGTGTATGTGTGAGTGCTTTGATGAAGAGAAACAGATATTGCAGACTAAAATAGATAGCTATTGAATAAGTAAAGAAAAGACGGTGTAACAAGTTTCGGAGTGGAGAGGGTTGGACAGTACCATTCAAATGATTTCCATACTAAAAAAAAATATTAAATTTTTTGAAATAAAAAAAAAGCTCGAGAATCAATAATTTTTGCATTTAGCAATCAGTCGGTATATTCGCGCAAGTTTTCAAATCTCGAAATACTTCGCAGACGTCAATATCTTACTTGCCCCGTAAAATAATTTTAGGAACCTTTTCCCTCTATAAATACTAAAAGTACAATTTTTTAGCTATTTGCATTCATAGACAAACCATTAACCTTTTCGCTAATTTCGAGCCAACCTCAATTGTATGAATAAGCAAAGAAATAAATATTTCTTCGGTAAGTATGGATTTGTCTTTGCTTACTCAACTGACAGTAAGTTATGAATTATTACTTACTGAAATGCCTTTCGGTTTATTTCTTTTCAGTGAAAATCTACATTCTTTTCTTTCAAGAAGGCATCTCATTTCAACTCGTTTAATTTTTCTTAGATTAAACGAATGTTGTTTACATTCATATTTGCGTTAAAATTTTTTATCCATCTTCGGTTGAATACAATAACTGCAGCAGTTCCCATTCGTATTTTTTAAGGAAGGGATACATTTCTTTGGCTATATAGTGACGAAGAATATTTTACACACACAAAATATGTCTCCTATTTTTAGCTAACAGTTACTGCTATACTTCATTGCACAAACCTTAACGATATCTATTAAAATATCATCTTTGCTTTGGAGTTAAGATTTTGTACTTTTGTTTTTACGCAAATTTTTCACTCAATTTAAAGAAATAAAAATTATAAATTATAAACTTATAGATCAGAATTTTTATTAATTCATTTTCTCCTTTATCCGCAATATATATATATATATATATATATATATATTAGTCCATTTAAAGTAGATTATAGTATCACTGTTAGGTCAATCCTCTCTTTCTTTTTCTCTCTCTCTCTCTCTATATATATATATTGATAGATGAAGGATCGACTAAATAGTTTAAAATTAATAGATAGATAATGGATTGACTAAAATAGATATGTAGATAGATGATGAACAGACCAAAATTGAATATATATATATATATATATATATATATATATATATATATATATATATATATATATGCATACGCACACACACACACACACACACACACACACACACACACACACACACACACACACACACACACACATATATATTGAGGAGGGACAGACTAAAAAGAAGTAAACATACATACATACATACATACATACATATTTATCATGGATAGAATGAAATGATAGATAATGAATAAACTGAAATAGATAAGACTAAAGATAGATAAGAATAGATAGATAGATAGATAGATAGATAGATAGATAGATAGATAGATTGATAGATAAACTAAAATAGGTAGACAGATAGATGTATAGATATGACTAAAAAAATCCAATCTTATTTAATAGATATGTCATATTCATAATTTATTTTCTGTCGCTTTTTGAAGCATATTAGTTCTTTGAAAAACTCTTCAGAATTTCACACCAGTTTTTAGTGGGTTTTACTTGACATCTGGAGGGCGTGGAGTATCCATTTATCCCCATTTCTTCGAGGTTCAATCAGATTGATCAGCTTAGGAATTATTCGTATTCGATAGGACAATGTGCAGAAAACAAACAAACAAACAAAAAAACAAAAAACAAACAAGCAAACAAAACCACCTAAAACAAGTAAGAACTCTAAAAAAATAACTGCACAAAAAATGTAAATATAAAGTACAACGAACGCGATTCCTTAACCTCTTGGCTTGAAATAACCCATTGCAATGTTTGGTAGGGATCGACCATTCAGGTGAGAGAAAGAGGGTCATAGGAATCCGTGCAGTCAGCCCACCTGATTGTCATCATAGATCTCTTTGTTTAGATGAAACAATGACATTTGTAAAGGAGACAAATCTACACTTTTGGAAGAATGGACTCTTTCAGGAACAATTTCAATCGAGAATAAAAAATAATTTGATCGATTGTAACATAAAGATACTGTTTGAGAAAAAGCAGAACTGAAAATTGAAACCAAACAAAATTTATCTTGATTAATGGGGAATCGAATATATGAAAGCCCAATTGCCAGCCAGATGACTGAAAATCGTGCCAATTATGCAAGATCGAATTCGATCAATGTGACGCAAGAATCTGGAAGTATAAAACTGACTTTGGCAATTCATGGATAATTTTCGAGTTTGCATATTCAATAACCATTATCTATTGTCAAGTTTAAAAAGAAAAAGCAAAAAAAAAAAAAAAAAAAAAAAAATCCGAGCGACAAATAACAAATTTCCATCCAATATTTTCCATTTGCCATTTTGTCATTCCAGTCGACCTCAGAGTAAAAAGAAAAGAAAAGAAAAGAGAACGAAAAGATTAACAAATACTTTAAATTTGCCAGAAAGCTGTAAAAGTTGTGGTACATTATGGTGACAGTGATACTTACATACAAGGATCATTAAGTAAGTTTCCAGACTTTTTTCGTATAGGCACTTTTATTGATAGTACACACATGAAACTCTAGTCCCCTTCGAAGTAATCTCCCCCGGCTGTAATGTACTTGTTGTACCGTTCCAACAACTTATAGAAGGCCCCATGGACATCCTTTTGCGTGAGCATGTCAATGACTTTCGTCATAGCCTCTTTCACCTCCTCAATTGTCTCATAACGACAGCCTCTGAGCTTCGGAAATAACCAAAAGTCATGGGGAGCAAGGTCTGGACTATAGAGAGGCTGAGGAACTGTCTTGATGCCCATCTTGGTCAAATAGTCTGTGACAAGGATGGAGTTGTGGACTGGTGCATTGTCCTGCTGGAAATTCCACTGACACGATTTGAAGAGTGCTGGCCTCTTCCAACGGAATCTCTTCCTGAACTTCCTTAAAACCTCAACATAGTATTCCTTGTTGACTGTCTGTCCAGTGGGAACCCAGTGCATGTAGATCATGCCAGTGCTGTCAAAAAAGGGATCATCAAAGGTTTGTGAGTGGATTTGCTCTGTCTGGCCTTCTTGGGTCTGGGAGAGCCAGCATGCTTCCACTGGGAATTCTGTCTCTTGGTCTCTGGCTCATAGCAGTAGATCCAGCTTTCATCGCATGGCATTTTTTCTAGGTTTAAAGCAGAATTTTATTGCATATCGTTTTTCTAAAGTATCAGATTGCATTTTTGAAATTCACCAGCTGTGACAATCAGGCTTTAGTAGGGTGTATTCCAATTCCTGCTGTAGCTGTTCATTTGAACCTGAAATCATAAAAATTGGTCAGTCATCTCATAAGATATATAGAAATAAGATACTGAATTTTCAAGAGTCTACGACAATTTTAAATGCCTGTACAAAAAAACTCTGGAAACTTATTGAAAGCACCATGTAGCTAGATAGATAGGTAGATAGATAGATAAGACCAAATTAAGAAGACTAAATGAAGAGAGTTGGTTGGTTGGTTGGTTGGTTAGGTTTTATGGCATATCAATCTGTAGGTTATCTAATGCCAAATCCATTTTTATATAAATAAAAATTCCTATTTAAAACAATTAAGTTTAGCATGAGTACACAGTTTAATTGTCAAAAATATTTCTATTTCAAACTATTCAGTTTATTCAAACAGTTATATATAACAATTCAGTTTAGTGTAAGTACAGTTTCAATGTCAAAAACAGTTCCATTTATAACACTCCAGTTTAGTATAAGCGCGCAATTTAAATGTAAGTACGGTTTAATTGTCAAAAATATTTCCATTTTAAGCTATTCAGTTTAGTCAAACAGTTCTAATTCAAACAATTCAGTTTAGCATACGTATACTGTTAGTTCTATTTAACTCATAGATAGGGCTCTATCAGGTGCTACCATGCCGGGCCAAAGTGGACCTGGGAGCAATGGCAATGAAGAGGTGCTCCGTATTCCCCAAAGCTCCAGCATTACTGGAACCTCACCATTAGATTGTTTAGTGTCATATCCAGGAAACTCATGGCGGGTCTTACTCCTCTGCAGAGGTGTAGTCAGTGTATTCTACAGCTCCTGCTGACTGGGCAAAATGAAGTGAGATATGAACTGAGAGCGATAAATAAAGATATATATATATATATATATATATATAGAGAGAGAGAGAGAGAGATGAATAGACTTAATTAGATGGATAGATGTGAACACTGAAATAAACATATTGATATCAATTGATAAGATTATATACCGAAATAGAGAAAGAGGAATATTTTAACCAATTTTCAAACGAACGTTTTCCCGCTCATAATAACTTGATCATAATTAAGCAGGTATCAATAGTTTGGGTTCTTTGTTTAATGGCGTATCAACCTTCTTAGGTTATCTTAATCCCAATGCCATTCTCCTAGAACAACAGTAGGGTACTATCTAACCCATAGTTAGGATGATAAGGGTTTGCATGCCTTCCCTAAGGATATTTGACCGAAAGTGAATGTAATAGCACGACTGGAGTTCGAACTCATTTACTACGATTCCGCAGCCCAATGATTTAACCCTTACACCACTAGGACACCCCCGCTGATCTTAATGTTTGACCATCATTAGGATCTCAATTCACAGTCATAGAAGAGTTAAGAGCCCACTTTTCTTGTTAGCATCTTAATGGAACTCGACATTATCCTAAAATAGTATCTCACTAGGCACTAATGTAAAATAACAGCGCAGATGATACTCCTGGTCAACATTCTTCGAAATGATAAAAACAAAATTACACATTTTGATCATGGCTGACAAAAATCTTCAGGGTCCAATATGACTGGTCTTCATATCTATTAGGGATTATATATATATATATATATATATATATCGGATAAGGTAGAAACAGAGTCACTGATACTTGGTGACTGTCAGTTTCTCTCCAATGCGACCATCGGACTAAACACTTTTGATGATCACATTGGTGAGAAACTGACTGTCACCAAGCATCGCTGACTCTGTGTCGACACTTTGAAAACTAAAATGGATACGCTCTATCACCAATATTAGACGCTTTTTCTTTATGAATATAGCAAACTACATCACACACACACACACACACACATATATATATATATATATATATGTGGATATATTGATTGATAGGTAGGCTTATCTCATCTGCAGACTTTATTCTTTTTAAATGCATGAAAATGGTAGTGATGAGACTGCGACAGAGGTATGACCAACCATTCAACCATTTTAGGTTTTATTCTACTCTACTTGTCCTTTTTGGAGATATAAAAAACGTTTTTAAACGTATTGTTCCTTTAACTATATATATATATATATATATATATATATATATATATATTAAAATGAATAGGTCAGTGAAGAGATTTGTATTTTTTTAGGATTTATTTATTTATTTCGTTCTTACATACGTGTATGTTTCCAGCTTGTTGCTTTTGTTAGAGAAAATATATGGTACAAGGCCTAGTTAATGGGGTACTCAGTGAGACTTGAACTCACTCATGTTTGTAGTTTGAATGGTTTTTAGTTGTTTATGGGTTTATAGAAAGGTTACTCTTCTCTTTTTCGTAGAGTGTGTTTACCTTTGCTTGTTTTATCCCTAATTTTTTTTTGATTTTTTATATGTTGTTGTTGTTGTTGTTGTTTGTGTGTGTGCATATTAGAGTGGTTTTGGATTTCACTAACAGTTATTTTTCTTCTTTATGTGAGTGTGAGTGTGTGTCGTGAGATCTTTTTGCGCGTGTGGTAGTGTGGTTTGAAATTTGCTGGTAATTATTTTTTTAATAATAATTTTTGTGTGTATACAAATATATATACATATATATGTATGCTTGTTTCCATTTGTGTGTGTGTATGATTCATGCTTTAGTCAACTTTGGTTTAAATTTATCTATAAAGTTTTTTTCTTTTATTTGAAGTAGTGTTTTGTCGTTAGTTTGGTATATGGGCATTATTTTAAAATACCTTGACTACATTCGTATAGGTGTTTCGATACATTTAATTTTCTACTTTCTGTTATTTTGATATTGCTCTTGTGAAGTTATATCCTTATATTAAGGATATGTGTTGATCCTATGTATATTTCTTTACACTTATATCTATTAATTTATTTATAGATATTTATCCAACTCATCCACACGAACAAGATGCAACACTAGGTCAATTTTTAGCGGAGTTTAACAGATTTGAATTCAGTTTTCCTTCTCCTAGACTGGTTGCCATACTAAGGTTGAAGAGCACATTCTACCATTTTACCCTTAGCTAGAGGGAGAATCGTTGGATTCATACATTTCCCATGGGTATTAGCGCTCTGCAAATTACAAACAGCCTCGTGTATGATTTGAACTCTGGTTACCGTGTCCATTTCCCACGGCAATATCCATTACACCACGATGGTCGAAAATTAGTGTGTACATTTTCGGCCTAGAGGCTGTTCAAACTATGTGTCAAAATAATGTTTAATGTGAGAGAAAATCTTTTTTTAAATACTCAACGCTCTTATTAAATTGAGCCGATTTAGAATGGAAAATGATGTAATGTTAAAACTCTCAAATACTGTCCATGACGATCGTGCAGTCTAATCTGCGTGAAAAGGATAGGTCGTATTTAACAATGTGAATATTATATATGGAAATGCCAGATCAAGATGCATCTACTTTATATAATCCTTTGTTGTATTAAAAACTTTCCAGTAACGAAGCGTTTATTCAATGACGTGAGATTTGAATGAACTGATAATATGACATTGAACGTGAATGGGAAGAGAATAGCCGTAAAAGTCAGATCCATGTGCAAAATTTCAATAACAAATAATGAATTCAATCATGTCAAAACACACACACACACACATATATATATATATTTATATATTTATACCGTAGTTTTCTATATCTATTAATAAAGTGTGCTCTGTATCAGTGATAGAGCGTATATAACAGTTTAGCGTAGACAGAGAGTCAACTCACTTGGACTGAAAGGCGAGAAACTGACTCTAACCAAGTACTGTTGAATCAGTGTCTACGCTATCCTAATACACACACACACATACATACACATCTATATCATGTTTATATATATATATATATATATATATATATATATATATATATATATATATATATATATGAATAAGTTTGTAAAAATATAAAATCAAGGCAATAAACTTATGGGAAACCAATTTGTTATATCGCTTTATCGTTACAAAAAATAATTGGTTGATCCTGATTAATCTCTTTTACAAAATTTGGAAAAATTTTTTTTCTTCATGTTTTTGGTTCACACCAGAAACTGAAAATACGGGATCGAAATAAATTTATGATCATGAATTAACCGGTCTTTGTTTTTTTTCTAAAAGAAATATTGCTCTGTAATAAATTACATTGAGCTCTCTACCAGGAAAATTTAAATGTTCAGCTTTTGAATGATTTTCTTGTCCTGAGGGAATTACTCCAAACTTTTTAACCTGACCGAATATTACCTATATATATATATATATATATATATATATATATATATATATATATATATATATATATATAATCAATTTGTCTTATTACTTTTGTTCATTTATATATATATATATATATATATATATATATATATATATATATATAAAGATGAACAAAAGTCATAAGACAAATTGATTATATATATATATATATATATATATATATATATATATATATATATATAAACAAAAGTGAATAGACAAATTGATTATATTTCTTGTGGGTCATTTACTTTTTGATTGTTCTCAACTTGTTCCGACCTTAGGAAATTGTCGGGAGAAATGATTTTGTGAAGAAAAGATCTAGTTAGAAAATCTTTTTAATAGTTTTTGAAAGAGTTGAGATTCTATATGAGAAGCGACAAAAAACACTTAAAACAAACCTTAAAAAACCCTAAAAACCAAAAAACATACCCCCCCCCAAAAAAAACAGACTGAAAACAGAACAAAAAACAAAGCCAAACAAAAACTGAAACCAAACAAAAAACTACAGACTGAGCATATTCATTCATTGAATAAATATTATTTTTTGGACATTTTTTACAAGCTGAAATTGATTTAGGGGACATAAATCCTTAAACTTGATGGATCGACGGTTGGTTAGTTGGTTGGTGGTTGTTTTTATTTTGTTTTTCGGAACATCAACCCTTTATCGGGTAATTTAATGCAGAATAAAGTCATTTTGATCAAAGTTTCAAACAATTCAGTTTAGCCTAAGTGCGATTTTTTGTTTGGACACAGTTAAATACCAAAGCAGTTCTATTTCAAACAATTCTTTTCAGCATAAGTACAGAAAACTGCTTTTGTCATTTAAACTTTTTCAAACAATTCAGTTTTGTATATGTACACACGTAGACCTTCCCCAAACTATATTTAAATTCATTAATAACTAAACAGTAAAGCGGAACAGAAGGGATGAAAACTCGCTCGTTCCACCAGAAAATTAGCTTCAATATTGGTTAGTATAATGTCTTTAAGTTCTACTAATTTAAAATGCCGAAAATTTTACAAAATTGTTTTATTCTTTGTAAAATGTTGCTTGAATTCTGTGTTTTAAATGGAAAGACACTTTTACTGTAAACCCAAATTGAATATATGACTCTGTCCAAATTGTGTCAGCGTACACAGCAAAAAGTTTCGAATCTTTTCTAAAAGCTTAGAATTCTTACAGCCCCTAGTAGTTTAGAAGAAAACTAAACAGCCTAAGTAAAAGTCCCAATGCCACCCCCACAAAAAAAACAACACATTTTAGGGCCAGTATCAAAAGGTGAAAATATACTGAAAACTCTGACTAATATACCTTAGTCCTGGACTTTAACTAAGTTAAAACTTAAAGGAAATTAAAGCCCCCCCTTCTTTACGTACACATGGGAAGAAGACGTAAAGGTATTTGAATAAACCCATTGATGGCCAAATTCAATACCTAACCTGGTCCTGGACGTGAGTTTTGCGACTTAACGCCCAGGATCGTCAGTTCGATCGGGGAACTCTTGCTGCTCATCTATAAGAGTGGCTTCTATTGATGAGAATAAAAACAGCCATCGAAAGATAACCATGACCCACACTCAAACCACATACGTAAACCGCATCGCTCTTCGCGCGGGTAAAAAGGGGGCGCGTCCTGCTGAGGTTGGGACCCTGGCCTCAGTGTTCGAAAAAATCAGCTACAGATCTCAAACAACAAAAACTACTAAAATTCAAACAAACAATACAAATAGCGACATTTAACGTAAGAACCTTAAATAGAATAGGACAACTACCAGAGCTGACTTCATCGGCCGTAGAACATAAGATAGATATAATATGCATACAAGAACACAGATGCACGCACACCGAAGATATCAAATATCACGAAACTGGCAATGGATGGACGCTAGGCACTGTATCGGCATGGAAAAACTCTGTCAATGCCAAAGTAGGAGGGGTAGGAATACTTATTGGACCTAGAGCGTTAAAAACACTTAATAGCATTGAAAAAATACAACCTAAGATGTTGGCAGCTACGTTTAATAGCAACCCCAGAGCAACAATCATATCCTGCTACAGCCATACCAATGTTAGTGAAGAAACTGAAATAGTCGCCTTCTACGATGAGCTATCCTCTCTAGTGCGTAGCATTTCGAAACAACCTGCTAGTCATTGGCGGTGACATGAATGCCCAAATAGGGAAAAACGGAAACAACAAATACAGCCTACACAACACGTCAAATAGGAATGGACAACATCTAACAGATTTCATGATAGAAAATAGATTAACATGCCTCAATACAAACTACCCAAAAAGGGAGGGAAAATTATGGACCTACACATACGCGAACAATACTAAAGCACAGATAGACTACGTCTTTATAAACAAGAAATGGAAAAATAGCGCAATCAATTGCGAGGCATACTCCTCTTTCGAGGGTGTGTCCTCCGATCACCGAATAGTCACGGCAAAAATACGACTAAGCCTACGAAAAAACGCCACACAAACAGCGACCACCAAGCACTATGACTGGGCCCTAATCAACAACAGAGATATAAGAGATAAATATGTAGTAGAATGAGAAACAGATTCGAGAAACTACAAGAAAAGACTGAAAAAGGTACACCAAATGACGAATATGAGAATTTCGTCAACGCGCAACAAAACCTAGAACTAAATATAGAGTCTCATGGGAAACGTTAGCGGTGAGAGAAAAACGTGCACACGTGAAAACAGCCTCCAAAAGCTATCGAAAGAACCCAACAAACACAAATGCCTGAAAACTAAAAACGTCACAATATCAATTAGCAGGCATATATATAAAGGAACACATACAAAATCAGATAGATCAGATTAGACACTCAGTGGAAGATAGGCAATCTAGGATAGCCTGGCAAAAGATAAACGAAGTGAGTAGAAGGAAGAGCAAAGCCAAAGCAAAACTGAAAGCTGCAACCCAACAGGAAAGAATAAAACTGTGGAAACAGCATTTCGAAAATCTACAAGGAAACCCACCGAAAGTAACGCAGGAACCAATCACCAGAATTATTAGTAAGCAATTGGACATAAAACTAGGACCGTTCACACAAGAAGAACTCGACTCAGTTCTTAGAAAAATTAAAAATAGGAAAGCTGCAGGGCCGGACGTGATTCCCCCAGAAGTATGGAAGACCAGACAATTCGACGACATACTGCTCCGATACTGCAACGCAGTATATAATCAAAATCCGATAGACAGATGGATGAAGGGATGTATCCTCCCTTTTCCTAAAAAGGGTGACCTTGGATTAGCCAAAAACTACCGAGGCATAACACTTACATCCATCGCAGCCAAAATTTACAATGCCCTACTACGAAACCGCATAGATCCCAAAATCGACAACATCCTTAGGAAAAACCAAAATGGCTTCCGAAGAAATAGATCCAAGACCTCACAAATATTGACCATCCGTAGAATCCTTGAAGGTGTACGGGCAAAAAACCTACAAGCGACATTACTATTTGTCGACTTTACCAAGGCCTTCGATTCCATTCACAGAGGAAAGATGGAACAAATCCTACTAGCATACGGCCTACCTAAAGAAACCATAGCAGCAACACCAAAGTGAAAGTACGTTCACCAGATGGAGACACAGAATACTTCGACATTGTAGCAGGAGTACTACAAGGGGAACACGCTAGCCCCATACCTCGATTGATAATATCAAAGAAAACGGCTTCGAGCTAACAAAGAAAAGAAGCAGAAGGTATCCCGCAAAAACAATTACCGACGCCGACTACGCCGATGACATAGCGATACTGGCAAATACACCCGACCAAGCCGAAACACTACTGCATAGTTTGGAACGATCCGCCGCAGACATTGGCCTCTATGTCAATGCACACAAAACGGAATATATGTGCTATAATCAAACAGGCGTCATCTCCACACTAGACGGAACCTCTCTGAGACTAGTAGACAAATTCACCTACCTAGGAAGCAGCGTCTCATCAACCGAAAAGGACATCGACACGCGGCTAACAAAGGCATGGACAGCTTTCGATAGCCTATCGATCATATGGAAATCAGACCTGACCGATAAAATGAAACGCAGTTTCTTCCAGGCAGCGGTCGTATCGATACTGCTGTATGGATGCACTGCTTGGATGCTAACTAAACGGCTGGAGAAAAAGCTAGATGGCAATTACACAAGAATTCTGTGAGCAATATTGAACAAGTCCTGGCGGCAACACCCCACAAGGCACTAACTATACAGCCACCTGCCTCCCATCACGAAAACTATCCAAGTTAGATGAACCAGACATGCAGGACACTGGAGAAGCAGGGACGAGCTCATAAGTGATGTACTCCTATGGATCCCCCCATATGGCCAGATAAAAGCGGGACGACCAGCTCGAACATACATACAGCAGCTATGAAAGGATACGGGATGTAGCCCTGAAAACTTGCCAGAGGCGATGAACGATAGGGAGAAGTGGCGAGAGAGGGTCAGGGATATCTGTGGTAGCGGCACGACATGATGATGATGATGATGATGACACAGTTTTTTTTTTTGTTTATACATGGTTTAAATGTCAAAACAGTTCCATTTAAAACAATTCAGTTTAGCATAAGTACGCAGTTTAAACACAGTTAAATGTTAAAACAGTTAATTTCGAACATTTCAGTTTATCCTAATTACAGTTTAGTTCTATTTGACCCATAGATAGGACCTTATCAGGTGCTATCACTACGGGCCAGTGTGGACCTTGGAGCGATGGCAATGAAGGTGTACTCTGCGTTCCTCAAAGCTCCAGCATTACTGGAACCTTACCATCAGATTGTTTAGTGTCATATCCAGGACACTCGTTGGAGGAGTGTTACCCCTCAGCAGAGAAGTAGTCAGTTTTTCTACAACCCCAGCCGACAGGGCAAACAGACCGAAGGAATTTTATTTACTGGACAGACACATCATTCCGAATTTGGAAGGATATTAACGCTGTGTCAACTTTAACCGGGAATCGAAACAAACTTGATTTTGGCGATTTTCATCTAAGTATATATCCTTCATATATTAGAAGTCAGAGTCAAGATTATTTTGAAGTTCTTCCTTAGGTGGCTGGATTGTTTATTTGATTAGCGACACGGAAGTTCAAATAAATGTTCATATGTTAAATTACTTATCTCTTTGAATCTGTTATCAAAATTTTTATGTCTTAATATATATTATCATCATCATGTCGTGCCGCCAGCACGGATATCCCTGACCCTCTCTCGCCACTTCTCCCTATCATTCATCGCCTCCGGCAGGTCTTCAGGGTTACATCCTGTGTCTTCACATAGCTGCTGTATGTAAGTTCGAGCTGGTTGTCCTGCTTTTGCTTGGCCATATGTGGGGGTCCATAGGAGTACATCACTTATGAGCTCGTCCTTACTTCTCCAGTAGTGTCCTGCGTGTCTGGTTCGTCTAACTTGTATAATTTTCGTGATGGGAGGCAAGTGGCCGTATAGTTGGTGTCTCGTGGGGTGTTGTCGCCAGGACTTGTTCAATATTGCTCTCAACATTCTTGTATATAGTAATTAGGGCATATAAAATATCAAAGATGAGGGGAAGAGCAAGACAACTACACAAACACACAGAACACACTCTTGTAAAAGAAAAACGAAGAAAAAGAAAAAGAAAAAAGAAAAAAGAGAACCAACATCTACAGAAACAAAAGTATATCACAGAACTGAAAAGGACTGGCAACCCTATGAAAGCTGTCGCCACATTATAAATCAAAGACAACATCACCAAAGTCATTAAGCTAAACACTCTCTGGCGACAGCAAGAAGCGAGAAACACGTGTAAGAGCAAAATAAATCATTCAAAAATAAATCTCTTTGCGGAACTATTCATATTAAAATATCTACATTTATTTTATCTCTTTGGATTAACAAAAAAGAAAAAAATATACGCTCCCCACCCCGGGGGTTGAGCACTCTCGCGAAGGAATTAACGGCAGCCACACGGGTAATTCAAAACTCTTCTAATGAATTGAGCACTCTGGTATTCGGGAAGGCAAAAATGTAAACAAACGAAAGCTACTACATAATGCCTTATAATTCCCGAGTTGACATATGTCGCCTGGTGGTTGAGCGGGAAAGATACTAAGCTTTACGTAAAGTTGGGCGGGTTTCGATCCTAGCTTCAAGCGTCCTACGTGTCTAGCCATACTCTATCATCCATTACTCCAAGTAGGTCCTCTTGACTGCATCCAGTGTTCGTACAGAACTGATGTAAGTTCTTGCTGGTCAGCCAACATCAGCACGTCCATATGTAAGAGTTCATCTGAGAATGCCGTTTTGGAGTTTACCCTTACTTCTCTAGCAGTGCCTCGCATGTGTCGTTTGTCTAGCTTGGTTGGTTTGTGAGATCAGAGGTAAGTGGCCATACAGCTGTACAGTTTTTTGCGGTGTTGCTATCTTTTGTAGTTCCCATCCAGCTTTTTCTCCATGCATTTCTTTAGAGTTCAGTTGGTACATCTATGCACTAGTACTAACACAGTCACAGAGTGCCCAGTCGGCAGGGGCTGTAAAATACACAGACTGCATATCTGCAAAGGAGTAAGTCTCCCTCCAGTGAATGTCCTGAATTGACACTAAACCATCTGATAATGAAGTTCTTGTAATGCTGGAGCTTTGTAGAATGCGGAGTACCTCTTTATTGCAAATACTCCAAGATCTACTCTGGCCCAGTGTGGTAACACCTGACATGGTCCTATCTGTGGGTCAAATAGAACTAAACCGAGTACTTATGCTAAACTGAATTGTTTGAGATAGAACTATTTGATCCTTTATCTGTGTGTAAACAAATGACTGATGTTTAATTGAATTGTTAGTGATAAATGGCAATGCTTGGAACCATTTAACTTTGTTGATATGCTAAACTGCATTGTTTGAAATAGAACTGTTTGATCATTTAACTGTGATAAAAAAAAAACAAACTGTGTACTTATGCTAAATTTAATTGTTTGAAATAGAATTGTTGACATTTAAACTGTACCTATGCTAAATCGAATTGTTTGAAATAGAACTGTTTTACATTTAACTGTATGAACAAAAACTATTTAAACAAATAACTAATTGTGTATAAACAAAATACTGTGTACTAAAGCTAAAATAAATTGTTTGAAATTAAGCGAAAAAATTTGTGTGGTAAAAAATGAGCTCAGGCTCGTTTAAAAATGTTATCAACAAAATGTGTTTAGAAATCATATATTTAACATATATGTATAAAGATGATTTGGCATTAAATAACCTACAATGGTTGATATGCCATAAAACAAAACCAAACCAAATCATATATATTTAATATATATGTATAAAAAGGATTTGGTATTAAATAACCTAAAATAGTTGATAGGCCATAAAACTAAAACCAAACTAAATCATATATATATACTTAATATATATGTATTAAGAGGATTTGGCATTAAATAACCTACAATGGTTGATATGCCATAAAACCCATCCAAACCAAATCATATATATTGAATATATTTGTATAAAGAGGATTTGGCATTAAATAACCTTCAATGGTTGATATATCATAAAGCCCATCCAAACCAAATCATTTATATTTGATATATATGTATAAAGAGGAATTGGCATTAAATAACATACAATGGTTTATATGCCATAAAACTAATCCAAACCAAACCAAACCAAGCAGTTACAGCGTTTTATTTCATCTGAGAGTTCAGATTTCCATATGATTGATAACCTCACAATAGCTAGACGTATATTAACATCACCTTCAGTCGAAGAGGTATTGCTACCGAAGTATGTGAACTACCCCTTGAAATATAGACGGCACCTTCTTGCAATGCTCTTTATTCTGGGTGAGACATCAAACTTTTTGAGCGATTCTGGTATAAATAATATATATATATATATATATATATATATATATATATATATATATATGTTGCACTGCCGAAAGTAAATTAAAAGCACTAACGTGTGCTGTTACCCTTTGAGATGTATAGTTTTTGTAGATTGCTGTATACATGTCTAAGGTAATTTGGTCATATTCCATGAGAATACACTAGTCAGCCTATAAACTTTTCGACTGACTCTTGTATACAATTAACCCTTTAAATTTCAAGTCAAATAGATATCCTCTTTACTCCCAAAATAGCATAGTGGCTAACGTGTTTGGGTTGTGATATTGAAGTAATCGAATTCGAACTCCAGTCTAGCTATTACGTTCACTATTACGTTTATTTTGGAAAGATATCAACCCTCTTATATGGGTTAAATAGTACCACTACAGTTATTCAACATGGATGTCTTTGGCATTAAATAATCCGTGAAGGTTGATATGCCATGAAACAAAGAAGCCATAACCGAAACCAAAATAGATATTATAGTGCTTTTTAGCATCCTGTTCATAGAAATCGTTTCTAGCCAAATTTAGGAGAAAATCTTCGGGATTCAGTCCGATATTGATTCAAAGAACCACCAATACCATTTGCGGATGGCCAGACCCCTTCCCTCATTTCCTTCCTTTCGCCTTCCTTTCGGCAGCTGTATTCATTTGGTGAACATATTTCAGAAAATGCATCGATTTGACTGCACAAACCCTGGAAAAAAAGTTAATCCTTTCCCTTCTTACCACTTCTTTATTCGATCGCAATATCTCAAGATCTTTGAACGCTTTGTGTAAATGTGTTAAATATCATCTCATTTATTCACGGCTAAAAATAAATATCATACTGATATAGCGGCAGTTTGATATCAATAGATTCTCTTTGGTATATTTTTATCGTCATTAGATTCTGTTTGAGTCAATAATTTGCATGAGGTTGGGGTTGTCCCCGAGGCGTAGAGGCTAATGTGCTGGATTGCGACACCATAGTAAGTGAGTTCGAATTCCAGTTGCATTATTGCTTTAACTTTCAGACTAATAGCCTTTTTGTAATAAATGATTCCTGAGAACAATTATTTTGATTGTATAGTGTTCTACTAGAAAAAAGAAAATTATGATATATTTGTTTGAAAATAAAATAAAATTTTTTATCAAAAAATTAGTAGAAGTGTATTTATTCATGGGCGATACTCTCTCTCTATATATACTTGTATATCCGTTTTTCTATGTAATATCCTTTCAGGGTAGTCTTTGTGACGTAATGGCTTAAGCGTTTGACTGCGGCCTCGAAGTAAGCGAGTTCGAACTCCAGTCTCGCTGCTGCCTTCACTTTAAGACTAAAACCCTTGGTAACAGTACAAACCCCCTTATTCTCCCCCAAATCTTCTAAAAGCACCACCGTACAAAACTGTTAAGCTGTATGGCCACTTACCTCCGATCTCACGAAACAACCAAGTAAGACAAACAACACATGCGAGGCATCTGATGCAGTTCAATTTCATACTCAGGACATGGCATTGAAAGGGTTAAATTTCTGTATTACTGACAAACAGAGATGATACACACAGAAAATACTATTTATGTTATACTTATAACAGAGTAGTGAGCAGTTGTTATATATTGACCCTCGACCGAGCCGTCAGTCAAGAGATGCACCTGTGTAAATAAGCGGAAGAACAGCGGAAGCAGGCGGACGATTGAAAATAATATAACCAGGTGCCCGGGCGGTTCGAGTCGGTTGGAGACAGGATGCCGAAGTGAGAACCAGCTCCAGACAGAGGGCTTTGGGCCCTTAGTGACCACCGGTTGAACAACCCAAGCCAAGATGCGAAAGAAGTGCTGCTATGGGACAGGAAGAATTTGGGTCAATATAGCAGTCTCCACTCATTTCTCACACACAACAAACATCACCCTTTCGAAAATAAAGTGTGAGAGATTTATATTTTTATAAAGGAGTGTATTCGTTCGTTATTGAAGTCGTCATTATCGGTTGATTGTTTCCGCATATATTTGTATATGTATAAGTGCAGTTGTATTGTGTCTATACAACACAGTGTTCAGTTTATAATGCATTTCCTGTTAATTTTTGAAATTGTTCGTTTCTACACGAATTCATACTTGTGAATAGATTTATACTTGATAGGTTCCGTATTTCCCATTGTCATTAAGTGCTTTAAGTATTTTTACAATCAATATTCTTTTATGTAACCTCTTGATATTGCTAAACGAGGAGGAAAGTTTAAGTATCGTTTTGGTTCGCGTATCTGTTTTTATAATTTTGACCTTTTATCAAGTCTGTTTTTGCACTGAGTGACAGCAAATCTCCTCGTCTTTCCTGACTTTTAAGTAATCTAGTTGATTTTAACATCGCTATTATTTGAATCGTCTCACTTTTATTATCATTATTATGACCTGCAAGTTTTTCACACCTGCGTTTGCTGGTGGCCTTGTACTGAAGTCTGAGTGACAACAAGTCTGCTCGTGGATCCAGGACTCTTCTCAGTATTCTGGCCGATCTTAGTAATGCTGTATTTTGAATGGTCTCAGAACATCTTCTGATTTCCAGCGCCTCCAGTTCCCTTTACTAAGAATTTGAGAACCGTTCCGAGCACACCTATTATAATTGGTATCACCGTCACTTTCATGCTTCATAACTTTTTTAGTTCTCTGGCAAGGTCAGAGTATTCATTTCCTTTTCTCTGATTTTCATTTTGTGATCCGCTGGGACAGCAAAGTCCACTATTCGGCAGGATCTCTTTTTTGTTGTTAATCATCACAAGGTCTGTTCTTTCGTACCGGATTTGGTGATCCATTTGTATCTGAAAAATTTTGAGCATCTTATGTATCTCATTCTCCAGAAGAGATTCCAGTTTGTGCTTATACAATTAGGTAGTATGGTCAAATTTAATTTTTTTGCATAATTCACAGTGAATCACTTTCCCCCATCCACTTGTGTCTAGTCTTGTACTCTTTTTGTGTAAGTTTACTGCATTCGCTTATTATGTGGCTTATTGTTTTGTCTTTATCACCACATAACCTACATTTGTAGCTTGAACAATCCATGCAGTTGTTTTTCTTCTCATTTCTGTTACCTAGTTGTTCTGTTAATCTTATTTTTTTTGTATTGTTTCTGGTCGTTGTAATTAATCTTTCTTTGCTCTTTTTCATGCAGTGTTCGAGTCGTTGTATTGATGCATCTTGACTATCTTCAATGTTTGTGAGTCCTCTTTCTTCTTCTTTTCTTGATACATATGATCTGTCTATGTTGTCGAATCTTAGGCCTTATGCATCGTCATTTGCTTTCTTGTTCTCTGGTCCATTGTTGAAGCTCTTCTCTTGTCCATTTCAAGAATGGTCCCAAATATCTTATAAAGGGACAGTCTTAGTGTTAATCCCTTTGATGAGATTCCTACTGTTGAGCTTGGTTTCGAGAACTTAGCATGCGGTACTCTTTTTTTTTCTCTCATCTTCACTTGTTTCATGGTGTCCGCTTCCAATATCTCCAAGTACTCGTAAGTTTCCTAATTTTCGAACGTTGTGATTCTTTCTTGATTTAGTTGTACTATTCCTTTTATCATTTGTCTTTTTCCACTTCTCATTATTAGTGTAACAGCAGCAACTGGGGCCAAAAATCAAAGACACGAATCTCGAACTGATGAAGATGTATATCTTTATTTGCGCACGTGTTCAGCGTAAAGCAAGCATACATTCCCCAACGTGAAAACTGAAACAAAACAAATGCACTCATAAATGTTACAAAAAAGAAAACAACACCACGGAAGTGATGATTTAAATCGAATCAATCATGAGAATCTACGTACTTACCTCTTTTTGCCTTGCTAGTGACCCACGAAGAAAAATGTCAGTCTCGCATGCCGGTCAGTTTGAAAAAGACCAAATTCGCGCCAGCCAGTGTTCAGGCCGGAAGTTCCTCTCGCACCTTTCACCCGGAAGCGACCGGTGCGGGAGGCAAAAAAACTATACCGCTTGAAACGCAAACGCCTACATTCACTGCATTGCTCATTTTTCTATGCCAAACTCCATCCCTATATCCTGACTATATATTCTTATTGTTTGTATTAGAGCCTTCAATTCTTTTTCATTTTTGCAAACAGTTTAATATTGTTCATGTACATTAGGTGGTTAATACTGGACATTGGTATAATGGTTAGAGTGTTCGCCAATGGCCCTGGAGATCTGGGTTCAATCCCAGGTCGAGTCATACCAAAGACTCAAAAGATGGTACTTGATGCTATCTTGCTTAACACTAAGCATTATAAGGTACATATCAAGGGTAAAGTGGAGAAATCCAAGGAAAGGAGTAGCGCCCTCCCCTACACCTCGGTGTAGTAGCTATCGAAAAAGGAGCCTTCGGGTTACTCTCGACTACGGTCGCCAACTTTACTTACTTACGTTAGGTGGTTAATCTTTTTTTTGCGATTGAGTTAACTTGTAGCTCCCTATACATTTTCTATGTATGCGATTGAGTGGCATCATCTCTAATAAAAATAGTAATGGTTATCTCCCTGGAAGATATCTCTCTGGATTTTCATCTCAGCGAAAGTTTATCCTACTCTGGTCAATTCCACCTGTTTTTTTTTTTTTTTTTCTAGATTCAGTGATGTCTTGTACATTTTTATACGGTCTGTTATCCATCTATGCAGAGCCACATCATCGGCCTTTTTGTTGCTAATCCACGCCATTGTTATAGGTATTTATCTGTCTTTTAACTTTCTTCTATTTTCATTCTGTGGTCTGCTGATACAGCCCAATCCACAAGATGACAACTTCTTGTCATCTCGTTAATATTAAACCTGGTCTTCTGGCTGGGATTCGTCCTCAAGAATTTTACGCGTCTCATTTTCAAGGACGGAATCTGGTTTGTGCTTATGAAATTTGTCAGTTTGGTCAAATTTTAATCTCTTGCACAATTCCCAGTGGATCAACTTTCCTTCCCAGCCGTGCTGAGTCTTTTATTTCTTTTGTGCTAGTTTACGATATACGCTCATTAGGTGATTAACCTTTTTCATCTCTTTCAGCACATAACCTAGACTTGCTTTTCAGTTGCGTATTATTATACTCCTTTGAGAGTTTTTCACATCAACTTTAGCTAATGGTTTTTCACTGGAATCTGACTGTCAGCAAGTCTCCTTAAATTGTTGTCTAGCTGCATAATACATATGCATGCAGAATCATAACGACGACACAATAAAGACGAGCAAAACAGTTCTTTAGAAAAATATACCTCTCACTTTATTTGAAAGGGTTCGAAAGGGTTACTAAAGGTTTTTACTGTGTTAGAGGTGAGTTGGAGACTGAACAGAACTGCAACATATTGACCCCTACTCTTATGGCCATAACAGCGTTTCTTTCCCGTTCTCTTGGGCTGCTTAACCGGGGGCCTGAGGGCCCAGCCTCTCTGGGACATGGTCCTCATTCCAGCATCTTCTCTCCAACTGACTGAGGCTCTGAACTCCAACTGCTCAATCGGGGGCCTGACGGCCCCCTCTGCTGGATGCTGGTTCTCTCTACCGCATCTTTACCTCCAACTGCCTGACTTCCTGTCTTCATCCGGGTTATATAATTGTTTGACATCTACCTTCTTCTTGTGGGCGTCACAAATCGTACACAATTCAACCCGTCAACGGTCAAGGTTATATCCTAATATTCCTCGACCGGATGCACCTGTTATTTACACAGGTGCATTTCTTATTTTGACAGCTTGGCCGGGTCGGAGGTCAGTATACAACAAAATATACCGGACTCTTCTCAGTATTCCGGTCATAATAACCCTGTAGTTTGGATGCTGTCTATTGTTCCTATAATTTCTAAGTCCTCCAGTTTCAGTAATAATCACTTGGTGACTGTACCCAGTGCTCCAGTTACAATAGGCATGACCATCACTTTCATAATTTTTTTTAGTTCTCTAGCAATGTCTAGGTATTTATCTCTCTTTTTGTATTTTTTCAGTTTTACTCTGTAATCAGCAGGAACAGCAAAGTCCACTATTCGACAGATTATTTATTCATTTTACTCATTTGAGAGTTCTTCACACCAGCGTTAGCTGAGGGTTTTCCACTGGAAGCTGAGTGACTGAATGTCTCCAAATGTCTCCAGGACTTTTCTTTGTGTTCTAGCCGATCTCAACAATCTTAATATTCTGGCCGATCTCATTAATTTGGGGTGGGTGTCCTCCTGGTGCAATGGTTAAAGCGATTGACTGCGGAATTGTAGTAAGCGAGTTCTTACTCCAGTCGCGCTATTACGTTCACTTTCGGGCAAATACCTTTGGGAAAGGTAGGAACCCTCTTATCCTCCCAACTATGGGTTAAATAGTACCACTACAGTTCTTCTAGGAGAATGGATTTGGCATTAAATAACCTACAAAGGTTGATATGCCATTAAACAAAGAAACCAAAACTATCTCAGTAATTTAATAGTTATACGAAACCACCAATGAGGATCGAACTCATGACCACTGCTTTTCAAGACCAGTGCTCTACCTACTAATATATGGAGGTATTATTATTATCATTATTATTATTATTATTTTGCTTTTCAGGAGTTTTTCACGCTAACTGTAACTGATGATTTTAATTGAAGTCTGAATGACATCTAGTCTCTTCAGTTCTCCAGGAGGTTTATAAGTATTCATGCTGATTTTAGTAGTACTGTATTCTTGGGTATCTCAAGTATTAATTCTTCCTCTGATCTCTAGTTTCCCATAGTTTCTTTTTCAGGTTCCTTGACACTATTCTAAAGACTCCAATTATAATTGTTATCACTGTCACTTTCATGTTCAATAGTTTTTTTTCTCATTTTGTTCTGATCTCGCCCTTCTTCATATTTGACCAAATCACTTAAGAATCGTGAGGGTATTCCGAGTGGTCATTTTTGGTCTCTCAGATACCACTCAGTAACCACCCTGGATTACCTGTTGACTGTGAACTTTGCGACACATCTGGCTCAGCAGAACTTAACCTTTTGCAACTCTGTTTTCACATCCTTCCCCGGCCTTGGCTGGGCCGTCTGGCATTTGTGCCGGATGGGATATCGAAATCAGTGGCAGATTCGAGGCCGAAAGACCCCGGGCTTCGGCTGGGCCACCTTCGGGTGAGTGAGCTGCACCCTTTGTCCCCTATGTATAGCACTAGACCTTGCTGTCTAGTTCAAGCTATAACCCGGAATCCGTGGCCGGACCCAGATTTGGGTTCGTGAAACTGCTGGGCTCATTAGATTCATATTGCACTTGGTGGGTCAATGAGCAGCATAGACCAGCAGGGTTCGAGTTTCGGCTCGTTCCCGACCTTTCCTTCCCCTAAATCCCCACTTTAATCGGCCTTCGGGCTTTTGACTTTGTGTCAAGTCCTGTCTGGTGGGAGGCAGCGACAAATAACTTTCACATCCTTCACTCTGTTCCGCTCACGAATTACCCCCCCTTCAAACGGGCAACGCAACCATAATCCTAGTATGTATCTTTCTATTGGCCTCTGTGCAGTGACCAGTCTGTGTTCTTCCTTCTTTGTGGATGTCCTTATTTCGTTTGCATATAAAATTGCAGGCTAAATGAAGAGATTGGCAAAAAGGGTCTTGTTCAGCTTTGCTATGACCTCCACACTGATCTTTGTTTCCTCTGTTCTCTGGCAAGGTCTTTATATTTATCTAGTTGTTTTTATTTCCCTTGACTTTGACTTGTGATCTAAAATGATCGAACCACAAATGATAGAGTAAGGAAAATTAAATTAATTGAAAAATAAAAGGATATAATTTTAGGATCTGCAACTATTTCGTCTTAAACGAAGCAAAAATATCAAGATGAGCCTCAGAGTACATATTCCAGATGTCCGCCGTTCAGTAGAAGGTACTTTTGAATACAGCCTGCTAAGTTGTTGATAATATATGCTCATTCCTCCTGGTTGAACGGAGGCCCAGATGGTAAAGAACACGTTGCTGTAGGGTATTCCCAAGTGCCATAAACTTTGACCAACTTGAAAATCTGACTCCTTTTTGGAAATGGGTTGAAATTGGATGTTCTTTCTCTATTTTGCTTGAACAATCTTGAAAGACTGAGATTCGTAATATGTTTTCACACAAAAGACCTCTATCATTTAAGGCATGGTTTTGCTATATCAGGTTGAATATATCAAAATAATAGCAATTTCCCACCCATAACATGAAAAGAAAAAGAGAAATAAAGTGAACAGGGAAGGTCTGAGAGGCCGCTGCTTTGTTCCAACACGTGTGGAACACACACACACACACACACACACACACACACACACACACACACACACACACACACACACACACAACTCTCTCTCTCTCTCTTTCTCTGTTTATATATATATATATATATATATGATATAAATACGTGGAAAATTGGATAAACCAAACACTTAACTTAAATTTAGATGGGTGATATTTCTTAAGCTTCATTTCATCACGAACTTCTTCAGACAGAGACTGTTTTCTGAGTTTTTCTCTTTCACATACTTTTAAATAGAAAAACTCAGAAAACAGTCTCTGTCTGAAGAAGTTCGAAATGAAATAAACTAAAAATAAATATCATTTTTTATATTTTCTACATATGTATATCATACTGTCAGATTCACTACAAATTTATCTTTTCAATATATATATATATATATATATATATATTATCCAACGCCTAGTCAGCCGATGGTGGGAATGATTCTAGGATTTTCTTTCTTCAATATTCATGTAATTCCAAATCCAATAGAGAAATCAATGTAAATTATTTATAAATTAAAATACTGCGCAAATAATTTCATATAAAAGAAAAACCTATAAAATTATTAATATTTTTTTGGAATAATATTTATTTCAGCAAACCCTATATATCTTTAAAATTTTAGATCTACATCGTCAACTAAAAAAATAATGAAAAATTTCTAATTAAAATTTAGAAAAACAAAACACAAAATTCCGGTCACCCTATCTCCCTAACCAAAATTTCATCATTTATTTTTTATAAATACCAGACCCTTTGTTTTTCCTGTCTGGTTGACAAGGGACATTTAATTCTTGTATCAAGATGTATCAATTGTTGTCTTCTTTTTTTCTTTTTCATCTCATTTTTATATAATAACAATTAAAATCTTAAACCCAAATGAAGGAAATAAAGGGGTGAATGAATTTGTGGCGAGAAAACTATCAACTATAAATAACTTACAACAACCTGTTAACAAAAATGAATTATAATCTAAAATATTACGAGTTCAAATCCTGGACGAGACTGATTGCATTTCACATAGCACTAATACCCTTGGGAAAGGTATGAATCCAATTATTCTCCCTCCAGCTATGGGTAAATAGTAGGGCAGACTAGGTTCTTCAGCCTTGGTGTGGCAGTTAGTCTAGGAGAAGGAAAACTCAAACCTGTTAAATTCCGCTGAAAAATTGACCTTGTGTCATATCCAGCCCGAGCGGAGGGGTTGGTAAATATATATATTCTAAAATATTATATCGTATATTAATATTATTTTATCAAAAAACGAAGAAAATTATCATACCAATATTAACTCATTAATAAAGTAAGAATAAAAACTACACCAGTTACTGTTAAGACCATTATCTAAAATCATAACAAAATACAACATAATATTATATATCCTCAAAGTTACAATTATATCTTATACATCATCATAATATTATTCATGTCATTACTAAACCTCAAATCCTTAAGATTATAAATAATAATTTTCTATCATTGAATACTATAAATTGCTACAAATTACTATTCATAGTAAAGTATTAAAACACAATTTTTTATTATTTTTCATAAGTAAAATCATACCAAGTATTATAGATAATATCATATTAAGAATTATCATCACAGTAAATATTACTATTACAGCTAATACTACAAATTATCAAACCTATTGATATTATAAACTAATCCTCAACTCATTATAATAAATAATAATAGCATCAATCCCAACAAAAATAATAACAGACATCAACAGTTACTACAATATGTTATAACTTAATATAACAATAATTAATATCAATAATAAATCATTCTAATTAATAGTAATAATCATTACTATGTACTATAACATTATAACAAAAATATTCATAATATGCACGCTGGAATCAATACAAAAACAATACACTATATAGCTTATAACATAATTTTAATAAATAAAACGAGTTGTTTAAAATATAAGAATTAACTTAGATCATATCTCAAAACATATATACTCAAATCCAAAGTACATTAGATTATGTTTGGTTTGGTTTCTTTGTTTAATGGCATATCAACCCTTGTTGGTTATTTAATGTCAAAGCCATCTTTCAAGAAAAACATTAGTGATACTATTTAACCCATAGCTTGGAGGATAAGGGGGTTCATACATTTCCCAAGGGTATTTGTCCGAAAGTGAACGTATTAGCGCGACTGGAGTTCCAACTCGCTTCTCACGATTCCGCAGTCCATTGCTTTAACCATTAAACCACGAAGCAAAGAAAAATCCGTCAAGATGTGAAAATAAAAGTAAAAAAGTGACGAAGTCTTTCAAGAATTAAAGACGAAATATTAGCTAAATCCGTTGTCTGTGTTTTGGATTATCCCCTTTTCCACACACACACACACATCCACACACACACACACACACACACACACACACACACACATATATATATATATATATATATATATACACACAGGATTTTACATTAAATTACTCATACTGGTTTATATGCCATTAAACTAAGTGACCTAACCGAATTATTTTACATGAAGAATAATTATTTGAAGCTGCAAGTGTTTACAAGTGATGATCATCATTAGTGAAGCACATGATTGCTTGAAAAAAAAAAGACTCTCTTTGCCATTAAATAACACAACAAGGGCTGACATTTTGTAAACTTAACCAAATCCCTAATTCCCTTTTCGTTGCTGCATTTACCGATTTCCAGGAACTCGAATAACCGCATTTTCCAGCAATAAATAAATAAATAAGAATAAAAAAAATAAAAAAGACAAATAAGTAAAAATGAAAAATGATAAAAAATCAAAAACAAAAACGAAAAACAAAGCAAAACAAAAATAACAATAAAAAACAAACTAACAAAACAAACTGTTGTTTGAAAAACACAACGTTAAAACGTTTTAATCACAATAATCCGTTATGATATGGTAATTTCTATGAAGTGGTGTTTGAAGAATATAGGGATATTTTCTCTATAAAGTTTCCTGGTTTTTTTTTCTTGTTTTTCTCCGCTATCCTAGCGATGGTATATCGTCAAGTAGGAATAGGGTTAGGATTTCCTTTACGACTCCAAGTTTCCATGGCAACAATCTGAATGAAAAAGGCAAAAATAGTCGTATTTTGTTGTCTGGTTGGTTTCTACATATTACGCCTTGTTAACTTATTCAAAACCGATATCAGTAGATAATTATAATCATCATTTATAAATATAGCTTCTAGTATCTATTGCTAATAATAATAATAATAATAATAATAATAATTTATGCATACTAATAAGATTTCAAGTGAATTTGTCTATGTAATGATGATAATCATTTATTTACACACAGTTATATGATTTCAGATATTCCTATCTAATTGTAGTATATACATGGGAAGGTATGAACGATCTTATCTCCCAGCTATGGGTTAAATCGTACCACTTCTATTCTTCTACTAGATGCTTTTCGGCATTTCATAACCCACCAAGGTTGATATGCCATTAAAGAAACCGAACCAAACTCAATTCTAGTAGTTGCTAAAAGGGTGAGTAGTAACTGAATATATGCTGTATCCAATGGTGTTATTGAGCTCCTCAACTCTTTTAGCTTCCAAGGTAAAAAATTGGAGCTATTAATTTCGGAGCATATCTTGTAACAGTTTTGGGCAAAGCAAATTATATGGAGAGCGTTTAGCCAAGAGGAAGAAATGTTTTATACATTTAAATTTACATTGGTGTAATTTACTAACATTTGCTCATAGTCTATCACACAGACCTTAATGTTGCTAATAGTATTGTTATTTATTAGGCTTTGTTTATGATATTAGAGAATTTAAACCCCGTTGTGGTAAAAGTGAACGGACGCAAGAACTCTGTTAAACTACACAGAGGTTTATTTGCTTCTTATTAGTAAGTAGTCGCTGGGAGAAAGTGAGAGAGTATAGAAACATGAGACGACCGAGTCAGCCAGACAAAGATAAGCAACATATCCTGATGAGAAAAAGATGAGTAGACAAAGACCTTGAATTTTTTTGTCGCGTATAAGCTAAGTCTCCCCCTTTGGAGCATTCACAAAATTTGGGCTTGTAAACTTTCATCTCCTTACATCTTCGTGACTCATGTTCAACTGTCCGTCTATACCTTATCACGTCTCGTTGTTAACTCTCTAAAGAAAACCACGAGTCGTCTCCCCCCTTCTGCCTCTCGCGTCGGGAGCAGAAACATCCGCTTCCGCTCGATTCGCACATGCGCACACGATCCTTAGACGTCCAGTCTTCGTTAGGCATTTTTAATTACCATGAGTGCCTCGACCTTGCTTTTCAGAGACTACTGTCTGATTTATTTATCTATTCATTCAATCTTAATTTTCTATGAACCGTTCTCAATTACGTTACAATATCTCATAGGCCTTGTAATTGCTAATAGAATTGTTATTTATTAGGCTTTGCTGATAGTCTTTCCCATAGGCCTTAAGGTTATTAATAGCATTGTGATTTATTACGCTTTGCCGATAGTCTTTCCCACAGGCCTTAAAGTTGCTTACAATAGATTATTTACTAAGCTTTGCTTAGTAAATAACACACAGGCGTTATTTACAGGTTAGTTCTTGTGGTGTAAAGTTATAACAAAGTACATCGGGAAGATTAATGCTTCATTGAAAATTTGTTACTAAAAAAAAATCTGTTCTAAATGATATGTGTGGTCGGTAGGCTGATATACCGTCACATTCAGTAATTGATAGTCATATGGTACTTGATGGGGGTGAATGAGTGCATCCGTCCTTGGAAATTCATGTTCAATCTGGTGCGTCGGAATGATTGAAAGCATAAACAGAAAATTTCGTCATATCTAAAGTTGAAGGTTTGAATTATGATTTTTAAACAAAGCCATTTGGTGCCTTTTTTTTTTTTTTTTTTTTTTCTTTGAATACTGTTTGGTTAGACAGATTTAGCAAAACAGGTAGTTTGATTCTCTGAAGTTAAAAATACATATGATTGTATCGTTTCCTATAAACAATTGTAGATTGATGCGTAAGTGATGTACTCTTATGGACCCCCACACATGGCCGTGCAAAAGCAGGACTACCAGCACGAACATACATTCAGCAGCTATGTGAGGATACGGGATGTTGTCCTGAAGACCTGCCTGGGGCGATGAACGATAGGGAGGAGTGGCGAGAGATGGTCAGGGATATCCGTGCTACCAGCGCGACATGATGATGATGATGATGAGATTGATGCGTTGTTGGGAGTGGTGTGTGATTAAGACTTAAATACTCAAAAATAAGAACGACGCAGATATAACTTTTGGGGGTTATCAAAGCCCATTGTTGACCTTGCACTTGTGAGTGTCAAGATGGAAGAAAAATGAAAGGGCGAGGTAGATATAATGGAATATTGAGTAATCAAATGAAATTTTGTCGGCAAATTTTTTTTTATTTAAGCAAGAGCTTGTTTGCCCAAAAGATAGATCGTCTCCAGACTTTGAAGGGTGCGTTTTGCATCCATACTTGTTTTTGGCAACAACATTCCTCAACCACCATCCACCAGACCCACTTCAACTTACCAGCATTTCATACCCAGCAACACTACTTCTTATACATCCGCTTCAACATTGTATATTTGAAAAAGATTATATATCTGCTATTGTAAATAAACCTGCATTTTAAAGTTTATTTGCGAGTTGAGATTTTTATTTTTCAACTACACCAGACAAGTTTACCACGGCACATCATCATTGACCGTATCATTAGTAGTGTGAAACACAACGACCAATGGGACAGGAACAAAGATGATAAGACTATCAGAACGATAATTCATATAACCTTTGTACCGGCAAACCAACGGCTAGATTATCATCGACAGCAACTCACTGGGACGGAGAGAAACAATGAGAAGCAGAGTTTTATCAGAGTGGGGCAGCTTTGGGCAGCCGAATAAGAGAAGACCAAGCCAGTTTGAACACCAGTCAATCAGAAAAGAGTCCTGATACATCGACTGTATCAGTGATCGATCTAAGATACACAGCCGGGGAAGGTGTATAAAGTGTTGGACAGATGCGTTGAAGTAAGTGAGTTCAAACCCCAATGGCGTTATTATGTTCATTTTCTGACTATTCACTTTTAGAAACCCTTTATTCCTTTAGCTAAAAGTTAAATCGTATAACTGCTGTTCTTCGGCAAGGATATCTTAAACATTAAATAACCCACGAAGGTTGATATGTCGCTAACCAAAGCTTTGGCACCTCTTTTTCCGAGCCATTGGTGTTGAAATCTCTAAAAGGACGTAATTAGCTTTTACTTAGGCTCTGTTGACAGCGAGTTTACAGCACTATCATAGCATCTAATTGGCTTAGACAACAAAAAAGTTTGATATTTGCAAAATATCTCTCCTATTGAATGAAGTCCATGACAGATGAATTAAGGAAATAACATCAACATTGCATTAATAATGTTTTTGTGAGTAATATGCCAGACACTCTTGGAATTATAATGAGAATATTTATTATTTGAGTTTGATATTCACAAATAAAGCTGGAGGATTTAGAATAATCGGAAAAGTCAACCAAGTTTAGTTATCATCTATTGTGTGTATCAAGTTTAAAATTGATAATGATGTAAGGGTTAACTAACTGGGTGAGTGTATTATTTTTTGTGAGTTCGATTCCTACATGATACCTAATATTTCCTCCTCTGTATCAGCCTAATGTTAGTAAATGACAATCACATAAAAAATGATCATCCCCTATTTGGACTAACTGTTCATATCTCGTTACTATAAATAGGGCTATAAAGTTAAAGAGGTTTATTCCTCTTCTTGGTATGAGTGCGTGTTGAATCTCTCTGATCCTTTCCGCCTTTTACCAGATGTCGCCGTGTCATGTGTTTTTAAAAGGCCGTAAAATTAACATATTTCCACTAATTTTTAATGTCTAATTCTCGTTTAATTTTGAAAATGTTTGGGAATTTTATCACCTACGTCGAATATCATTCAAAAAGTTCTAAGCCTCACCTAGAAGGAGTCGAAGAAACAAGGCAGTTTTTCTATTTTTCGGTATAGTTTTCCTTGACACCAACGCTATTGGTCCAACGATACTCAAACATTGAAATCCCATCACGGAAGAAAATGGTATCCTGATCCTCCAAAAATTCCTCCACTGCACATATGATGTCATCATCGTTCTCAAAATGTCGACCAGGCAGATAGGATTTCATTTTAGGGAACATGAACAAGTCAGATGGAGTAAAATCTGGTAAGTTAAGGGGATGGGGTAGCAATTCAAAGTTACAGTTGGCTGCTTCAGCGGCTGAAGCCTGAACAGTGTGAACGGGCGTGTTATCCAGGAGCAAGAGCACACTTGCCTCCAGCTTCCCTCTGCGTTTAGATTTGATTACTTCCTTCTGTTGTCCTAATTAGGATGCATTGTAGTGCCCATTAATAGTCTTACCCTTTTCCAGGAAGTCTTTAATGATTACGCTCCCAGAATAAAAAAAAGGAAAAAAAACTACAATTAAAAAAAGGTCATCTTCTTGCGAACAGATGCTGCCTGCTTGAAATACTTCGGAGGTAGAGAACCAAAGTGGTTTCACTGTTTGCTTTGAATCTTTGATTCAGATTCAAAGTGATGAACCCAGGTTTCATCTTGAGTTACTGATCTGCGCTTGAAATTCTTTGAGTTAGCCCCGAAGGGAACCAAAATTCTCCTGAAAATGTTATCTCTTTTCAGCTAGTGCTCTGGCGTCGGCATTCTTGGGACCCATCTTGCTCATATCGAAGATCTCACTTAAAACACCATGAACCGAAGTAGAACTAATGCCAATGAACTTACCTATCTGCATGCTTGTAAGACATCTAAAACCATACTATGAATGGCATCAATTAGTTTATCAATGGTTGAGGTTTTTGGATAACCTGGACGAGAGTTATCTTTTATACCCACAATGCCCCGCTTGAAATCCCTTTCGTTAAGATGGAGAGTCTTCAGCAAGTATTTGTACTATGTCCTCATGAATTTCCTTGAGTGCTATATCTTTTATTGCAGAAACTTTATGACTATTCGGGCCTCTGTTTTGTTCATTTTTAGATTTGTCACACACTTCTTACATTTGCATGAGCCTCACCAACACAGAAATAAAAAGAGAAAAGTGAATTTGCTAATTTAGTTTGATGTGAAGTGATAGTGTTTTGTCACAACAAAAATATTCAACTATGGCACGTCTTTCTTGTTGAGGCTTAGAGTTTTTTGAATGACCGTCGTACTAGATGGAAACTAGCATTATGAGATGAAGAAAATAAGATAAGGAATTGTCTAGCTAGATGACTAGATTTGAATTTTGCTCACCATGATCAAATTAGTAAGGTGCTGTCCAAGCCATGAGGGCTTCCTAAGTATAAGTGAGTCGACTTCAAATATCTTCTGAGGTCAGTTCCTTATTTTCTTTCCCAGTCGGCTGGGGTTGAAGAACACACCAACTGTTTTAACATTTAAACTGCATACTTATGCTAACTGAATTATTTGAAATGGAACTGTTTTTGTATGCTAAACTGTATTGTTTGAAATAAAACTGTTTTTGACATTGAAACTGTACTTACGCTAAACTGAATTGTTTGAAATAGAACTGTTTTTGACATTGAAACTTTACTTACGCTAAACTGAATTATTTGAAAAAGAACTATTTTTGACATTGAAATTGTAATTACGCTAAACTGAATTGTTTGAAATATAACTGTTTATATGATGACAAATGGATTTGGCATTTATAACCTACAATGGCTGATGAGCCATAAAATCAAACCAAACCAAATTCCTTATTTTCGATCGATTTTACTCAACATTGGATCTAAAACGTTACACTAAATTTATTAATTAGCAGGAAAGAAAGTTGGTAATAAATAAATGTTAGACTGGTAGTAAGACTGATTTTTATTAAAATCAGTTTCTTATTATATTAAATATATCGAGGTAAATATCATAGTTGATTTTATTTTATGAGGACCAAGAAAAAGAAAAAAAAAACAAAAGAAATAAATCAAAATAAATAAAACAAGACAGACGAGACTTTCTTTGCAGTAGTCATAAATTGACACGAGACAAATGGATCTAAATTGGGTAGATGATCTTCACAGGATACGACAAAAGAAGAAAGAATTGATGCTTTAAAGAAAGAACAAAGAAAAATGGGGAAATAAAAGAAAAGAAAAAACTACATGAGTAAAAGGGAGAGAGAGAGGTATTACAAAAATGAGCGAAGATAAGAAACAGTAAGGAAAATAAAGAGTAAAGCGAAGAATGGGTGAGGAAAAGAAGAAAGGAAAAGTAGAATGAGTAAATGAGAGAGAGAGAGAGAGAGAGAGAGAGAGAGAGAGAGAGAGAGAGAGAGAGAGAGTATACAAATGAGCGAAGGAAATAAAAAGAGAAAGAAAAGAAAGAGTAAGAAAACAAAGTCTAAAGAGAAGAATAGGCGAAGAAAAGATAAAGGGAAAAGCAGAATTAGTAACGGTAAGAGAAGAAGATATAAAAAATGAATGAAAGATAAGGAAAAAAAGAAAGAGTAAAGAAAAGAATGAAGGAATATAAGGGGAAAAATAGAATAAGTAAAGGAGAGAGAGAGAGAGGGAGAGAGAGAATATATATATATATATATATATGTGAAGGAAAGAAAAAGAGAAAGAAAAGAAAGAATAAAAAGAACGAGGGAAGAAGAGTAAAAAAAAAGAAAAGAAAAAAGCAGAATGAGTAAAGGAAAGAGAGGAAGACATTTAAGAGAAGAATATTAAAAAGCGAAGAAATGAACGAATAAAGAAAATAATGGGTAGGGAGAAGAATGAAAGTAGAAAAGAAAAAAAAAAAGAACTGAAAAATTAAAGAAAATGCACATCATACTTTGGACATTTTGGGGGGGGGGTTGGTGGAGGCTTACACCTTTGCACGTAATACAATGAGTGCATATTAAGTTTTAGATGCGACACTTTGTTACCATATAACTGTGTGAAAAGAAGTAATTATGATTTAATTAGAATATTTACTTAAAACCATATCATTATCATCATCATCATGTCGCGCCACCAACACGGATATCTCTGATCCTCTCTTACCACTCCTCCTTATCGTCCATTGCTTCCGGCAGGTCCTCAGGGCTACATCCCGTATCGGCACAGAGCCGCTGTATGTAGGTTCGTGCTGGTCGTCTTGCCTTTGCACGTCCATATGAAGGGGTACATAACTTATGAGCTTGTTCCTACTTCTCCAGCAGTGTCCTGCATGTCTGGTTCGTCTAATTTTGATAGTTTTCGTGATGGGTGGTAGGTGGCCGTACAGCTGCTGCTTTGTGAATTGTGTATAAATTATTAGCTTTAAGAACACTTGAAATCATACGGCAGTGAGTAAATTATTGGTATTAGAAAAGAATACTTGATATCATATAACTGTACGCAAGTAAAGGATTATAATAGCAATCAAATATTGACAAATGAATCATTAGATAACTCGTTACGTGTTGATATGCCGTTAAACAAATAAACCTAGCCAAATCAAAACAATTTCAAAGATCCTTACAGGCTCTTGAAATGGTAGCAGCGTTCAGTGAAAGCCGATGTCGTAGGAAAGCTGTATTTCAACAATATAGCATCTGTGTTTATGTTTGTGTGTGTGAGTGTGTTTGGCGTATGTATGTATGTATGTATGTGTTGTCGCTCCGGAAAGGGTCACTAATGAAAACACAAACACGGTTATTAGATGACAGATTATATTACACAAGAAAAATAGAGTTAGATAGAAAAGGTAAGAAGTCTCGTACTGTTCGGAAAACACCGATATTGAACTGTCCTCTGGCAGCGAAATCTCTAGTACTAATAACGGTGAGAAGAGTCCATTATGGTGAAATGGGTAATGCTCCCACAACAGTATGTATGTGTTGGGGGTATGTGAGTGCGCATAAATATGCGTGTATGTGTGTATATATGTGTGTGTATATGCGTGCGTGCGTGTATTTATATATGCATGTGTACGACTGATTTAGGCATTAAATAATCAAACAAGTGTTGACATGCCGCAAAACCAACCAACTCGAATTATTGAGAATCGAAATCATTGACAATAGTCAGCTAACTTAGCTTTTTAAATCATACATTAAGAGAGAACATTTTCGGAAAGAAATGAGAACATGCCTGACTGGCATTTATTATTCTAAACTGAATCAAAAATCGAGAAACGTTACAATTGACAAAACTCAGCGTTAAGCAGACAGATTTTAAATCACGAAGTAATAAAAAAAAATTAACACTTGTGACTAAAAAAATCAATCTCCACCCCAAAAACCATACACACATACACACATCGCCCTCCACAAAAAAAAAGATAAAAATAAAAAATAAAACTACACATCCACAAAATAAAAACAAAAAACAAAACAAAAACAAAAAACAAAAAAACAAAATCAAACAACAAAGACAAAACAAAATAAAACAATTACGCATACAAAACAAACAAAAAACAACAAAAAAACAAAAAAAGGAAAGGAAACTGAAAAAAAAAACAACAAAAAACTAAAACAAAATAAAGAAAAACACACAAACATACATAAAACAGAAAACAAAAAACCTAAACTACCCAAAACTGAAAAAAAAAAAAAAAATGAATAAATAAAATAAAGATAACAGCGAGAAGAAAAAATTAAAACAAAACAAAAACATCAAGAAGACGACATCACACTAATCTTTGATATAGAACATTAAAAACAAGCATTTCATGTTTTAACATGAAGAGAACACGGTCCTACTAGGAGCTAAAAAAAATTACTCGATTAACGTTGTCAATAAGACTTTAAAAGCTGACTTCATCCTTTACAGAGCGGTAATCATATTTACCCAACCCCTCCGCTCGAGCAGGATATGACACAAGGTCAATTTTTTAAGCAGAGTTTAACAGGTTTGAATTCAGAGTTTTCCTTCTCCTAGACTAGTTACCTTACCAAGGCTGAAGAACCTAGTCTGTCCTACTATTTACCCATAGCTGGAGGGAGAATAATTGGATTCATACCTTTCCCAAGGGTATTAGTGCAATGTGAAATGCATTCAGTCCAGGATTTGAACTCGTGTCGCCGTGTTTACAGAGCGGTAATACTCCGCTGCCAAAAGTGGTGTATTGAATAGGACATCAAACTGCATCTAATATTGAGGCTATGTGATACACATTTTTTCTAGTCTTAAAATATGCAATAAAAACATACTTAAGAACTTTCTAGAAATTTAGGATCAAAACCGTATTAGCATTTAAGTTACATTATTATATTTTTCAACCAATCAGCTAAAAACATAGAATAGAACATTCTAGAAAAATAGGATCGGAAGTGAACTAACAGAAAATATTTAGGCTGGAAAATAGAATAGTAAAATACAAATCTGATTGGTCAATAAATGTCTACGCGCCAAAATTTTAGGACGATTCTTTGATCCACCTGTAGGATATAAATAACACAGAGTTAGAGAGCCATACACACAAACACAGACTTATACGAAGACTAAGACGACACCACAAGCCGCTAAGCCAGTAATGCAGTAGCCGATACTGTGTCCGGCAAATTCCTTTCCTTCCTCAACTAAAGTTCATGACCTATCTTCACATGGCCACGAATCACATTCAAAAGAAAAACCCGACAAACCTTCTTTCATCAACGTGACACGCTGTCGCCACAATCATAAAACTCGCTATGAACTTAATGTAAGTAAAAACAACTTATTTACGGACTCCGTTAACATGACCATACACACATCTTTAAACAAATTTATTTTCTTCTTGCCAAACTTTATTTTCCAAAAGGCCATTTACACATCATGTATTTTGTTTGTTTTCATATTTTGTTTTATGCATATTAAATTGTTTGTTGTTTAATGTTCGTTGTGTTCTATTCCATTTCTTTAACGCAATTGTAAAGTTTTGTGTTGTATTTGTGGTGGAAGTAATTTAGAGAGCAATACCCGTAAATTACGGACGCACATCTACTGAAATAACCAAATTACATACAACCCCCACAAGGCTCCTGTTCGGGAGATCTGAGGAGTGTGGAGTACACGGTCATAGCCATTACTCCCAGGGTTGAACATTTTAGGGTTGCGTCTACGGGAAAGTGGATAACATTCTGAATAATATTTTACTGCATTAATAAATTTTCCCTAAGAAATTTGGTATTTATAAGTAAGATTTGTTTACCTGCTTAAAAAGAGAGTGAACTATATTTACTTGCATTCAAGTATTAGATAGGGAAACTTGAAATCAAAGGATTATATACAAAACATTAATTATAATATTACACCTCTTGCGAGATTTTCCCACCAGCGTTAGTTGATGGCCTTTCACTGGAGTTTCCTCAGATCTCTCGAATTCTTCTAAGTATTCTGGTTGATTTCAACAATGCTATAGACTGGATTGGCTCGATTCGTCATCGTGGTGTAATGGTTAACGAGATGGACTGTGGAATCGTAGTAAGCGAATTCGTACTCCAGTCTCGCTATTACTTTCACTTTCGGGCAAATACCCTTGGGCAAGGTATGAACCCCCTTATCCTCCCAGCTATGGGTTAAATAGTACCACTACTGTTCTTCTAGGAGAATAGCTTTGGCTTTAGATAACCTAAAAAGGTTGATATGCCATTAAACAAAGAAACCAAACCAAACTTATATAAATCAAATTCTCTGAAGTAATTAATCCGATGGATCCTAAAAACGCCCACTTAAAATCTTTTCTTGCCATTTTTTCTGAAATCATTCAGTTCTTTTTTATACTCATATACATGCATGGGGTGTCCTCATGGTGTAATGGTTAAAGCGATGGACTGCGGAATCGTAGTACGTGAGTTCGTACTCCAGTTGCGCTATTATATTCACTTTCGGGCAAATACCCTTGGGGAAGGTATGAACCCCCTTATCCTCCCAGCTATGGGTTAAATAGTACCACTACTGTTCTTCTAGGAGAATGGCTTTGGCATTAAATAACCTACAAGGGTTGATATGCCATTAAACAAAGAAACCAAACCAAATCATATACATGCAGATGTAAGCAGAAACATAATGACGACTTCAATGGACGAACGAACACATTTCTTTATAAAAATATACCTCTCACACTTTATTCTCGAAAGGGTTGCGAAAGATGTTGGTTATGTGTGAGAGGTGAGTTGGAGACGGAGAGAGACTGGCACATATTGACCCCAAGTTCCTCTGACCATAGCAGCACTTCTTCCTCATTCTACTGGGCTGCTCAACCGGGGTCCTGAGGGCCTAAACCCTCTGTCTGTTTTCACTCCGCGGACATCCTATCTCCACCAACGACTGGTACTCGAACTCCCTGCTTCGAACTCCAACTGACTGCAACTGACCCAAGCCGTCTGTAGCACCTGGTTATATAATTGTTTGACATCCACCTGCCTCCTGTGGGCGTACGCATCTGCACCGAATTCAACCACGTCCACAGGTCAAGGTAATATTCTGATATCTTGGACCGGATGCACCTGTTATTTACACAGGTGCATCTTTTAATTGACCGCTCGGTTGAGAGTCAATATGTTACAGTTCGATGTTATAATTTTCTACACTATTGCTATTTTTGATCTAATTTGGCAATTTTTTTCAAAAAATATATTTCTTTATTAGCAAAAAATTCAATCGGTTCGTAGACATTTTTAAAAATTTATCTTGACAGTAAATTTCTAGTTTGAGGAGAAATATTGAAAAATTATCAACCATAATTAGAAATTTCATTAATTATTTTGAAAGATTCAACTTGTTCTTCTCTCATTCTTCTTTCTAGAAAAGTAATCGATCCGAATTTCTCTAATCTCTCCTTATAATTGTAATCATTTAATTTTTTCATTATTCATGTCACTCTTCTTTGAATTCCCACACATCTCAATATTACACTCTAATTTCCTTGTCTCAACTCTAAGGGCCCAAGCATGAGTACAATATACTATGTGATCAGAATAATTTCTCACCGCTATATAAAGATGGGGGGTATGAAGCCATTACTCCCAGGCCCTCTCTGATCTGGAATAGATGGATTAAATAGACCTATTTAAGAATCATTCATATTTGATAGAATAGTTACTTGAAGCTATTGTTTACTAAGGATTATTATTAGTTACTTGAGTGTGCAAATAAATGATTATTATTGAATAGAAATACTTGTTTAAAACCATAAAATTATTAGTATTTGTATGTGAATACTTGAAACCATAACTCTGTGCAAATTATTTGAATTAGATAAGAATACTTGATACCATTTAGTCGCCCTGTCGACTGGGGCTGTAGAAAAAACTGACTGCACCTCTGCAGAGGGATAAGACCCCCACTAATTAAGCCACCTGTTGTCCGTGGGTAGCGACCCGTAAGGTACTAGAACGGGATCCTGGTCGTTGTGCAGTCATTGACTCGGCGACAGAGCACTCTGTGACTTGCTACACACAATTTTAGCTCTTACTTGGTCTGATGGGTGGTCGGATAGGTCCGATCCGGTTAATCGGCTGGACATGTCAAGCCCTAGCACCTATATGTTTTATACTGACTGTACTTTTAAATCTTCACTTGCAGCAAGTTCCCAACCCTTACCTTTTAGGTACTAGAAGGCGGTGGCTGAGAGTCAATTGTGCTGAGAGAATAGGAATTTGACTAGTGCTGAAGACTTGAAATCGGCAATGGTCAAAAACCAAGCCTCAGCTCAAGTATACTGGTCGTGTATCCCCGACTCAAGAAAGGCGAATGGTATTAATTTTATTGCAGACTTTTGAAACCGCTATCTTCTGACAATGCTCACCCGGAACCGTAGAGACTCAACGCCCCTATCCGCTGTGGTTTCAATTCCTACCCAAGCTGGCTAGAAACGTGGTCAAAACGTGGTGCGATAGACAACAATAATGGACGGCAGTAATTACTGGGGATACGGTTACAAGACTCAGCATTCCTATCCGAAGTCGCGGTTAATCACCTGAAGAAGGCCAGAGGTGAAATTTGGCCGAAACGTTGTGAGAAAAACACCAAAAACCTTCAAAGATGAGGACAAAAGTCCGAAATAAAATTAATACTTAGATTAAGAAGCCTCATCTCAAAAAGGATTCCCAATGAAGACAAAGGCGAATGGGTTTTCCTCTTTGGTACATTCCCAACACAAGTTGGACTCGGTGGCGGGTGGTGGAGCAAAGTGCCAACGAAAAATATACAGCATCTGTGGCGTCTTCAAGCAAAAAATAAATAAATAAATAAATAAACGAAACCTGTTACAATCAGACTCAGAGAATGAGGCAGCAGACTTTTCCAGATTCATGGTTATTGAATCTTTTGAGGAGGTCTGCCAAGCCAAATTCTTGCCTTTCCTCATAGAAAAAGTTATTTGTACAAGGGCTACTCCGAAAACTGTTAAGAAAACCAGGAACGGAAACTTGCTAGTCGAGATGGACAGTCGGAGGCAGGCAGAAAATATTAAAAATAAAAACCTTTCATACGACGAAATGCAGAACCTACTCGCATGAGAAACTTAGTTCTTCCAAAAGAGTTATCAGGAGTAGGGAGTTTGCATTGGCTACAGAAGACGAGATAGCATCAGCCCTGGGAAAACAGGGAGTTACAAATATAAGAAAAATCTCCATTAGAAAATGAATCCAGACCAACACTTACATCCAGACATTTTATCAGCCTCATACCCCCAAGGAGGTGAAGATCGGCTATTGTCTTGAGAGAGTTGAGCAGTACGTTCCAGCGCCCCTGAGGTGCTTCAAATGCCAAAAATATGGACACCACAGGGAACCTGTAGATGACGACAAACATTTGCCAAATGCGGTAAAAAGGGCCCAGACTATTTGGAAGAAGATTGCTTGAAAGAAATTAAATGTGCAAATTACCGACAAGATCATCTGGTTTACGCAAGATCTTGTGAGGTTTACAAAAAAGAAAAGGAAATACTTGAGGGGTAACATAAAAAGAAACGTGTCCTTTCTGGAAGTAAGGAAAATTGTTGGGACCTACATGGGAGAAAATAGCTACGCCTCTGTTGCACAGAGGGAGGATATAACCAATCAAGACAACAAATATAGAACACTTGAGGAGAAATTGATCCAGTTGGAAGCGAATGATTCAGCAAGGTTTCAGGAGCACCCGAGAAAACTACACTTGGCCGAATTTTACCAAGCACCAGCCCAGAAACAGGTTAGGAATGGAGAGAGATCCAATATTGTAGTCCAAACAAAAACACATGTAAGATCAACGACTTCAACACGAATTACTCCTAAAAGTTCAAAATCTCCAACAAAACAGACGTTACATTAAGTCACTAATCCGTCCACCAAAAAGCATTAAAGACAGACTAAAAAACTTGTCTCCTATAAACCCTGAACAGTTTAAACAAAAATCACAAGCTCCCATTAGCCAAGTCAGGAAAATACAGATGAACATCAAAGTGAACCATGAAAGACCAGGAAGCACATTCAAAATGCCCTCAAGAACAAAGTCACCTATAAGAATCAAACAGTGTAATATTCAGGGATCGACAAAACCCCAACAGTATAGAAAGTATCGATAGTGACACGGACCGCGTAGTTGTCAGCCTTAATCTTGAAGAAGTATTAAAAAACTACAATACTTAAAATCATTTAACTGAGGGGAAACTTATACGCTTACTCATTTTTTTAAATGTTAATTTCCTTGTATGCTGAACTGAATTGTTTGAAATGGAACTGATTTTGTATGCTAAATTGAATCATTTGAAATGGAACTATTTTTGGCAATTGAAACTGTACTTACACTAAACAGAATTGTTTGAAATGGAACTGTTTTGACGTTTAACTGTGTGTAAACATAATCTTTACTTATACTAAACTGAATTGGTTGAATTAGAATTGTTTAACCTGAAATAGGAATGTTTTTGACAATTAAACTGTGTACTCATGCTAAACAGAATTGTTTGAAATAGAACTGATTATTTGTATAAAAATGGATTTGGCATTAAATAACCTACAAAGGTTGATGTGCCATAAAACCCAAACAAGCAAACTTGATACTATTCAGCTGCGAGAAATTCGCTCAAGAAACAACTAAATAAAAAAGTGAAAATATAAATAATAAAATGTATGCGATTCCCAATTCTCAAGGCATAGAACAAATTGAAAAGTGGAAGAAATTAATGGTTAAGTAAAGAAAAATTAATAACATGGTAATTCAAGTAGAAAGAGAGATTTATTGAGAAACAAAGTCGACATTATAGCGTTTCGGTTCTAATGAACCATCATCAGGACTATTAGGGACTATATTAGTGATGTTAAATTATTGATGGATGTGTAAAAATATAAAAAATGTGAAAACTTTGGAAAATTTGTTTGACAAGAAAAAGTTGGCTGTTTATGACAAGAAAAAGTTGGCCATTTGATTAATGAATCAGCGTTTGTTGTTTTAAATTACGTCATTTGACTTATTAGAAATATTGTGTAGAATTTATGTTCCGTTTGTTTATCGAGAAAGATTTCGAATCATTCCTTGTTTTCGACGGAGTTCAAATCCTATAAGTCTGTTTTTTTTTAAATGTATATGCCTCGGAAAATTCTAAACCCCGAATATAAGCTTCAAGGCACAGGCTTATGTAATCCAGGAAAATATTGGGATGGACGAAGAACTCTGGACATGCTGGTAGGTATGATTTTTTTTTGTATGTAGTTGGTTAGATAAGTCTTCCTGTTTTTGAGTAGGTTTTTGCATCTACGAACCATCTTGATGTCATCGATATGAGATATTG
>OY757906.1:130827068-130879568 GCA_963585895.1 Sepioteuthis lessoniana
TTAATTGTAGTTTTTATCCACCTACCCCGCCCAACTACACACAGCAATTAATTAAAACAACAATTTTTAGAGAGTTGCCTTAAGCTTGAGAATCCAATTTTAATTTAGAAAAATGGTGGGGGTATGGTTTTGTTTTGGGAATACTGTCAGGTTTGCAGTTTTGCACAATATTAATCGTTTAATTATCAACAATAAAAGTGTTTTTAATCAAACAAAAATAATGGTTGCATAGTGCCATTAAACTAGAGATTAAAAAAGTTTTATTACTTTAAAACTTTACATTAAATTTGAAAACATTCACAAGTAGCCCTTCCCTTAGTTTGGTTATTTTAATACGCTTCAAAGAATATAAATATGAATATATATATATATATATATATATATATATATATATATATATATATAAAGTATATGAATATAGTATATATAGAATATATCATAAAATATAACTTATTTAAATTTAAGCAAAACAATTAAAAGTAGAAATGAAGCATTGAGAAAATTTAATTTTAATTTCGTTGATGTTATGTTTTCGCCCGGGCTAACAAGGTTTATTGTAACGATATAAAAAATAAATATCAAATTAAGTAATGACATAAAAATTATGAAAATAAAACGTTTTAAATTCTGTTATATAATTGCGGAAGGATTTTTTTATATTATCAATTTTCGTTTTGTTTATCTTATCTTTCGGTTCAGTTAGGCTGAGAACCTTTTGGCTTAGTGCATGGGTTAGTTAAGCGCACACATTGAGTGCAGGTGTTCACGCGCGCAGAGGGAGGATGTGTCAATCACAGATGTCACCATAAAAATCCCAGATAGAAATGAGACTGGGGATGTGAATGACGTCACGCTCGGAAGCGATGGGCTGAGGATTTTGGGATTTGAAAAAAAGCAGTTAGTTGAGTTTTGGACTTAGACGGGGCGAGTTGATTTTCGGAGCTCGCCGAGGCGAGACCAATAGGGTCTACGGGATGCCTGCGTGTTAGTTGAGTCAGTGAGTTGAGAGCTGACGATGTACGAACAGTCAGCATAGTAAGAAATTGTGTCTCTCTCTCCTTATGTCGGAAAACCTTAAACTCAAAAAGGTCAATAAAAGTTTCGTACCTGAACCAAGAAAGTCGTCAAGTGTTTCGAGTCTTTTCGGATTCCTATATGTGTATGAACATTTTATGAACAAGTGTATATTATACATATGTATATCTTACAATCCCTTTTTTAATAAAAAATAGTTTGCTTTATGTCTTTAAAGAAACTAAATTAAGTTCTTATCAAATTTGTTTTATGGTTTATTATTTTGCTTCTTAAAATAACACAAATTGCTCAAAAAGAATTGCATTTTATCAATAGATAATTCTTTAAACTTTAATTAAAAAATGTTGAACAAACTTTAAGAGGGAAAATGTCAAAAATGAATTAAACTTTAGTTCAAAAATCTTAAAGCTTTAAATCTTTTTGTGCGAGTGAATTTCAAGCCCAAAGTTTCCTTTTTACAATTTAAATAAAAATAATGTATCAACTCAAACTAAAATAATCAAATATACTTACTTCAACTAAATAAGTTAAATGATATTCGAACCAAAGGTAAAATTAAAAGATTCATTTGAATTTCTTGAGCCGACAACACAAGGGTATATACACAGTACACAGCAGTTAGCTAAAACTGAAACTAAAACAACCTAATTCTCTCCCTTCAATAAAACTGGTCTCCAGTCTAATGACTTGTGTGCTATGAAGTGGCCTGTAGTATAGAAGGCTATGAGTCATATCCAGGACACTCGTTAAGGGCTGATATTTTTCAGATCGATTGTTGTTAGTTATTGCTTACACGATACATTCAGATATCTTTTTTAGACTGACTTATAACTGGTAATGAGAAGTGGATCATTCATCATAACGTTAAACATCATCGTCGTGGATCAGTCGAGAAATCAAACCTGCTTAGTAACCAAGAGGTGGAAGAAGATAACATTAAGTGTATGCTGGGATATTCAAGGAATTGTCAATTGGACAATCATAAAACAATAAGCTCTAATCTCTACTGCAATCAGCAACGTCTTTTCAAAGCACCATTTGACAAAAAAAAAAAAAAAACTTACTTTCTAAGTCAACAGAAAGGGAGACTTCGTTTATCCCGATAATGCACTTCCTCATACAGCTTTACTAAAGATCTCTTTGATGAGCTTGGTTGGGAAAAAATTACTTCATCCTTATTCTCCTGACTTCGCCTCTTTCTGATTATCACTTGTTTAAGAGAATACAGAATCATTTGGATGGTCTTAGATTGATATCAAGCTTGAATACCAGTTGGTCTCATATTTTGCATTAAAACCTAAAGAATTTTACGAGCATGGCATCTCTAAGCTTGTTGACAGATAGAATAAGGTTCTAGAAAACAATGGCAGTCATACTGATAATTAAATATTTCTATAGACAATTTTTTAATGTATTATATTTTAAACTCGGACATTACATTCCTTCCAATATGATACATACATATGTATATATATATATTTTTTTGGCAGCATTTCTTCATTAATACATATTTGATTGAATATAATAGACATTTTTATCTACATATTTTCTTGTTAATCCTTTCGAATTGTCGTTTTGATCTTATGATATTCGCCGGGAATTGGTTGATAAATCTTCCATAATTAGTTATTTCCCAAGTACTTTCTGTTCAACTTTGGGCCATCATCAGGTTAGGGTGTATTACAAAAGTGATATAACTTTTGTATGTATATTACTACTTTGCAAGAAGAGCATCTGTACTGTTACATTGTGTAGCGTTTACTTTTCGAATTTGTGTCTATAAATAGCGTCAGTAGCTAAAGACATTCAAGTACATTAGCACTGGTTTCAAAATTAATTCTATTAAGTTTGGGTTGTATGTTACTAACACGTAGTGCCTCGAGAATCTGTAGTTTTTGCTTGTTATTTTGATGTTCTAATATTGTTGTGTTTTCGGTAAGAATTTTCCGTAATTCTGTTATTGGGCATGAATGTTTTTTAAATGCTCTGCTATGGAACTTGTATCAAAAATATGTAGACAAAAATGTCTATTATATTCAATCATATATATATATATATATATTGTCATCCACAGACAGACTCTTTCGTTCTATCAGAACTCTTCAGTGTGGCTTGACACGTAGGACACTCGAAGCCTGGATCGAAACCAATCCAACTTTACGTTAGACTAAGTCTCAGACCGCTCGACCAACAAGCATACCATGTTTGGTTGAAGGAATTTTTTAAAGGTATTATGTAGTAACAGCAGCATCCGTTTGTTTACATTTTTATACCCTATCGGCTACCAGAGTGCTCAATTCTTTCGAAGAGCTTTACATTATTTAAGCGGCGGCCGAAAATTCCTTCACCAGAGTGCTCAACCCCAATGGGGGAGCGTTTATATTGTCATCTACAGACTGTTTCGTTCTATCAGAACTCTTCAGTGTGGCTAGACACATCGGACGCTCGAAGCAGGGATCGAAACCCATCCAACTTATATATATATATATATATATATTCCGAATTCTTTATGAACACTCATTGTATGCGAAATGGTAAAAGATATAAATGAGAAAAATGAATATTATTGATTAAAATGTTTTTTTTCACGGAAGAAAATAAAGTTATAAGCGATACAGCAAAATGAATACATTGTAACAAAAAATAAGTAGCTTAGACGCCTTAAATGAATTTCATTTCTCTTCTTTTGATGGAGATTCGTTTTTAATAATAGAAAAAGGTAAATTTTTATCAAATTTTTCAAACTGTTTACATATATATATATACACGTTTTTGTGTGTATTCGAGTCTGTTTTGTGTGTGCATGTTCCTGTGAATATATTCATCGTATTCTCATCGATGAAAACACATTTATATTATGATTTTCTCAATGTCAAATACTGCCCATCACTCCGAGTTTTTACGTACAGAATAGGATTATTTGTCTTTATACTGATTTTCAAAGAGTTCCAATGCTGGTAAATGGTATATGTATAAACCAGAATTTGTCCGAGAAAATGAGACATATAAATGTCCGTCCTTTTAATATACAAACTGACTACCAAATCTCGACTGGAAGATAAGATTAGCGTTAATCCATCATCATCCTCAAATCGCACTGATAGCACGGATTTTTCTGACTCCTTTTCTCCGTCCGTCCCTATGATCCATCACTCCCAGTAAGTCTTCTAAACTACATCCTGTGTCCACACAGGACTGATATTATATATTGACTCTCGACCGAGTCTTCAATCAAGAGATGCACCTGTGTAAATAAGCGGAGGAACAGCGGAAGCAGGTGGGCTTGAGACAATTATATAACCAGGTGTCATAGACAGCTTGGGTCAGTTCCAGTTGGAGTTGGAGTCAGTTGGGGACAAGATACCGAACTGAGGGCCAGCGGCAGACAGAGGGCTTTGGGACCTCAGTGACCCACGGTTGAGCAACCCCAGCCAAGATTAGGAAGAAATGCTGCCCTGGTCAGAAGAACTTTGGGTCAAAATAACAGTCTGTCCCCGTCTCCAACTCACCTCTTACACAAAAGAAACATCACCCTTTCGAGAATAAAGTGTGAGGGGTATATTTTTATAAAGAAGTGTGTTCGTTTGTTCATTGAAGTTCGTCGTTGTGTTTGATTGTGTTCCGCACATGTTTATATTTGTATATGTATGTGGCCATACAACACTGATGTAAATAATTTATGGTTGGTGAACCAACCTAGGCATGTTCCTGTGCGGGGATTCATAGAAGAACTTCACTTATGAGTTCGTCCATGATTCTCCAGAAGTATACTGCATGTCTAGTTTGTCTTACTTGGTTATTTTTTGAGATGGTAGGTTAGTTACCATACAACTGATGGTTCGTGGCGTTGCTTCCTGGATTTGTTCAATATAGCTGGAAGCAATCTTGTATATTTTCCATGTGGCTTTTAAAAAAAAATTGTCATCTCTTGGACTTTACCCTTCAAGGTGATCATTGGATGAAAAAAGGAAATTGTAAAGCTGGAAAAATATGTGGATCTTATAAGAGAGCTGTAAAAGCAGTAGGATGAGATTGACGGGGATATCAATTAGAGTTGAAGCTCGAGAAACACTCCTGAAGAACCTGATAAAGAGACGAGGAGAAATCGAGATCATAAGAAGAATCGAGACCGTCCAGACCACAGCACTCCTCTCAGGACAATTAGCATTATAAGATTCGGTCGTAAAGAAAACCACCGGCCAGACAAATATAGTTCGCCCAAAAAGGGTTAAGGAATATTTTGGGAAGCGGTCGTATCGATACTGCTATATGGATGCACTACTTGGACGCTAACAAAACGGCTGGAGAAAAAAACTAGACGGTAATTACACAAGAATGCTGTGAGCAATATTGAACAAGTCCGGGAGGCAACACCCCACAAAGCACCAACTATACGGCCACCTACCTACCATCATGAAACCTATCCAAGTTAGACGAACCAGACATGCAGGACACTGCTGGAGAAGCAGGGACGAGCTCATAAATGATGTACTCTTATGGACCCCCACATATGGACGAGCAAAAGCTGGACGACCAGCTCGAACTTACATACAGCAGCTATGCGAGGATACAGGATGTAGCTCTGAAGACCTGCCAGAGGCGATGAACGATTGGGAGAAGTGGCGAGAGAGGGTCAGGGATATCCGTGCTGGCGGCACGACATGATGATGATGATGATGTGCCAGTTGCACAAGTGACTTACGAAGATAACGGTGATAGCATTTGTAATTAGTTCCCTTGGAATTGTCCTCAAAGGCATAGAAAAGAAATGGGAGAAACTTGAGATCAAAAGAAAAATCGAGAGCATTTAGACTAGTTCGTGGTGTAATAGCTACTGTCGTAGGAAATGGACACGGCGGCCCGAGTTCAATTCCTGGACGAGACTATTTTCATTTCAAATAGCGCTAGTATCCTTGGGAAAGGTATGAACCAATTATACTCCTTTCAGCTTTGGGTAAAAAGTAAGCCACACTGGCATATTTATCCTTGGTAGGGAAGACTGTTTAAGAGAAAGAAAACTTTGAATTTAAACCTGTTAAACTCTGCATAAAATTGACCTGATGCCACAGCCTACTCGTGCGGAGAGGTCGGTATATATATAAGTACATAAGGTACAGTGGGTAAATTGTTATTTTGTTTGTTTCAGGTTCTGTATACATTACAGCAAACTTAAGTCATTTTGGCATTGTCTATGAGGAAAGCATTACTTTTTGGAAATGGCATAGTGTATTGCTTTGGCATGAACACGGACGTTCTAATATGAATATTTCAAGGTATTTGTATGTGTGTCTTAGGATAGCACAGTGTATTCGAAAAGAGGTGGATGAGTCCAGTGGTGATTACCAAGTACGACAGTCTGGAAGCCTCATTCTTATTGTACTGATTAGAAAATAACTCCCTAATTTGTTGCTGTGGTCTTGGCCCTTAGGGAAAACGATCCCAATAAGTCAATCGGGTTCATAGTCTGAGACATGGGAGTGTCTGAGTTTCTTATCAGGCAGATAGTGCATGAAGACTTTCGGTATTTCTTATACAAGATGAGAAAGACCCCATTTTTATCACAGATGAAGAACAGTAGGAAAGACTGCACTACAAAGCTTTTGAAAAAAACTCAAGCATCTTCTTTAACCGAAATTTTTTTTTCTTAAATGAGAAATTTTTTTGTCAGAATCTGATGATGAACTCACAGAACAACCATTGGGTTACTCTGTCCTCCCAAGATGTACTGATATTGATGACAACCAAACACCTTGTCCAGATCATAGTATGTAACGTGAGGTTATACCTCCATTTCTCTTCCCGCATGACCTCAGACTCAACACGGAGGCCTACATCAAGTGTCTGGAAAAGGTAGTGCTGATTTGGATCGAGAGGTTGGCTGCTGGAAGACCCTACGTCTAGCAACGGGACTTTGCACCATGCCATACGAACAGAACCCAATCTTAGCCATGTCCTGAATTCTATCACAGCTCTGATTTTACCAGATTTACAATATTTCCGTCATACAAGGATGATACGAGATGGATAACAATAGACTATATTTTCGAAATCAGCGTTTCAGAATTAGTTTAAAACACATATAAGCATTTCAGGGGCAATTTCATTGTTGGCTTTTGTTATTTATTGCGATAAAAAGGCACAGAGCTTCCTTGCCCTTAGAACTATCTTTACAATTACATTTTCCTACATTCTTTCCCACTCTTCCAGCCAAAAAACGAACGAATTCTGCTAGAGAGTCTTCTCCTATCAATTCTTTCACAATAAATTGCGTCCGACCAATACGAATCTGACAAACTTTTTTTTGGTTCTTTTGCTTTAATCAATTTTTCGCGAACACTTGTATTTTTTCTCTTATGATGTCTCAAATTGTATATTGTCTTGTTTCAAATAAATGACGAGCATAAGGAGTTCGACCATAAATAGGAGCTCCATCTTTGCGGCCTTGTATTAAATCTAAGCTATTCTTAGGTTTAGATTGGCTTGGTTTGGTTTGATTGTGTTTTATGGCATATCAACCCTTATAGGTTAATCAATGCCAAATCATATATATATATATATATATATATATATACGAGGATCATTAAATAAGTTTCCAGACTTTTTTCGTATGGGCACTTTTATTGATAGTACACACATGAAACTCTAGTCCCCTTCGAAGTAATCTCCTCCGGCTTCAATGCACTTGTTGTACCGTTCCATCAACTTCTGGAAGGCCCCATGGAAGTCCTCTTGTGTGAGCGTGAGCAAGGTCTAGACTATAGGGAGGGTGAGGAACTGTCTTGATTCCCATCTTGGTCAAATAGTCAGTGACAAGGATGGAGTTGTGGACTGGTGCATTATCCTCGTGGAAATGCCACTGACCCGATTTGAAGAGTGCTGGCCTTTTCCCAAGGAACCTCTTCCTGAACTCCCTTAAAACCTCAACATAGTAACCCTAACTCTAATCCTTTAGCCAAACAACTCTGGTGTATTGATTTCCTTACTCCTCTCCCACCTCCTATCATCCCTTACAGATTCCCCGTCTTCCTTGAATCTCTTATGCCACTCAAAAACTGATGCTCGATTCATGCAAGATGGTCCAAAAGCAGTCTGACACATTCTGTGGCATTTTTTCCAAGTTTAAAACAGAATTTTATTGCATATCGTTCTTCTAAAGTGTTAGATTGCATTTTTGAAATTCACCAGCTGTGACAATCAGGCTTTAGTAGGCTATATTCCAATTCCTACCGTAGCTGTTCCTTTGAAGCTGAAATCATAAACATTTGTCAGTCATCTCACAAGATGTATAGCAATAACATACTGAATTTTCAAGAGTCTACAAGAATTGTAAATGCCAGTACAAAAAAGTCTGGAAACTTATTGAAGGCACCACACACACACACACACACACACACACACACACACACACACACACACACACACACACACATATATATATATATATATATAGGATTTGAAAGTTTGTTGGTAATGCAATTTTTAAATAAATCCGAGTTTATTTGTTTGAACCCTGTCATAAGGTTTTAAGTATAGTGAATGGTAGAGTAGTTCTATTTGACCCATAGATGGAACCCTAAGAGGTACAACCACTCCAAATCAGAGTAATGTCAATTCAATCTTTAGTAGTGTAATTACTGTTTAGTTTAATTCTATATGCCCCATATTTCTAGCCTTTTGCCAAACTAAATTTTATAAATCTGGTGCCTCGAGTGGTGTGAGTCTGAAAGTTAGTCTCGCAGACCCAGTAGTGTAGTAGTGAGTTCAATTCTCCCCAGATGACCCACCCTTGGTTACACTTGCTATTTCAAGGAACGCCTTGCTTGCTACAATTGCTTGTCCGTGGGCAGTGAGTTTGATTCTCACAAGGTGCCTTGTGTCAAACTCAACTACGCTTCGTAAAAGATTACTTTCCCAAACTTGATCAGAACGAATCAATCATATCCCCGATACACTATTAATAAACCCAGTCTCATTCTATCAGCCTTTTTCTCATATCATTTCAGAAACCAGGCCTTGCTGAATAATATATCATGACCCTTGTCGCTTTTGTAGGGGTTTCTTGTCAGAGTTATTCTTTTTATCGACTTCTTGCCAGCATATTCAACTAGGCTTAGAATAAGCTGACTGTATCCACTTCAAAGGATTAAGATCCATACCAAAAAAAAAAAGGGTTTTACTTCTTAATGTGAAGCTTTAGTTCTTTAGATCTTTGGAGTATGTGTGACGTTCCCCTTCGACCCCCAACGTTATATCAACTCTTCGAACCATTTCACTTCTTTACGGCCGGTGATCAACTAGTGGTTCCGATAGGGGTAACGCACATTTCTTTACCGCTACATCAAATACAATCGAGGGAACAGGAGAAAAAAGAACAAACGAACAGACGCTTGGGGTTAACTCAAGTGCAGAAGGGAAGCTATGTAACATCTCTGCATTCCTGATAGCATATATAGACAAACGCTAGCATGGATTTCTGGCGAAACTTCCACAAAGCAACTGGAATGCCGACTCATCATGACTCGATCTTCTTCATTGTCGCTGGACCCTATCTCCTGCCGACTCGCCTCTCAGCTCTGGTGTCCGGTGTCGACTGCCTCTGTCCGTCCTCCGTCGCCAACTGCCCACTTCTCAGTCCCTTTGTCTCACTCTCTGACTCGCGTCCCCTTACCACTTCCGGTCACGTCGAGATCGCGGGTCCAAAACCCTTACTCTGGTTTCGCGCCAAAACAGTCAAAGGAATCGTCTGCTTGGCGGACCACCTACATAGTGTTACATATGGAGTACTCATTCATTTACATTATTCCCAGGTCTACTTAGACCAGCTGCAGCAGAAACTTTATCGTCTAATTTATGTGTCAAACAGATATTTTATGTATTAAGTATAGTAACTTGTATATATGTCTTTCTTTTTAACCGAGGATTATTTTTATTATTACTTGTTTGAAACCATATAATTACTTGAAATACTCTAAACTATGTAAATATGTGTAAATTATTTGTATTAAATAGAAATACTTGAAACCATATGACTTTTTGAAAGTTATTTCTATCTGGGCCATTGACTTAATGAGTAGAGTGTTTGCCTAATGGTCCGGGAGAACGGGGTTCAATCCGAGGTCGAGTCATACCAAAGACTAAAAAATAGTATTTGATGCCACCTTGCTTAACACTCAGCATTATAAAGTAAGGATCAAGGGTAAAGTGGAGCAATCCAGGGAATGTAGTAGCGCCCTCCCCTACAACTCGGTGTAGTAGCTATTGAAAAAGGAGCCTTTGTGTCACCCTCGATTAAGGCCACCAACTTTACTTATTATTTATTGGAATGATTGAATCTATTACAGTTGGCAAATAATTATAAATCTTAGTAGGATTACTTGAAAAAAGACAAACTTTGGCAATAAATAACCCAGCAATATTTGACCTGCCGTAAAACTAAGAAACTCATCGACCGACAACTTAATTTACTCAATATCATTCACTGTTATTGATTATCGTGGCAGGAATATAATTGAGGTTAGGAAAATATCCAGTGGTGTTGTGGCTAACGTGCTAGACTGCGATATTGTGATAATCAAGTTCGATCTCCAGTCGGGCAATTGCGTTTACTTTCGGACTTATACTCTTGGGAATTGTATGAACCCCCTTTTTTCTCTTTATTTCTGCTTTTCATTTTTTTCTCCTTTTTTTCTAATTTTATATAATACTCTCATTTTCTTCTAAAAGTACTTATTAAATTTGCGCATATTAAATCAATATAATAATATTCTCCTGTAAGGATGGCTTTGATATTAAAGGATTCACGAAGATTGATATGCCATTTAACAAAGAAACCAAAACTAATTAGACATGTAATGTTATTTTGTTTTTAATACCGATAATTATGATGTTACTATCTTCCAAATAAAACTAAAATTTAACCTTAAATAATACCTTTAATCATTTGAAGTTAAAATGTACAAAACTTGCATAGTTATTTTATTACAAATTACAAGGATATATAGAAATAACATACTGAATTTTCAAGAGTATACGACAATTGTAAATGCCCGTACGAAAAATGTCTGGAAACTTATCGTATACACCTCGTTATTGGTTACTTGAAACCTTATATATGTGTACAAACAAATGACTATTATTGAATGAAAATATCGACTTGAAACCATATAATTATTAGTATAAGGTTAGGAATACTTGAAACCATACGACAGTGCGCAAATTATTTGTATTAGATAGGAATACTTGATATCATATAATTGCGTGCAGAAAATCTTAAGAAACAACAAAATATAAATGGGAATATGAATGTAGAATGAAGGCGATACCGGGTTGGGAGGTGTCTTTATGGTGTAATGGTTAAAGCGATAGACTGCGTGATGGTAGTAAGGGAGTTCGATCTCCAGTCGCGCTAATACGTTCACCCTTGGGAAAGGTATGAACCCCCTTATCCTCTCAGCTATGGGTTAAATAGTACCACTATTGTTTTTCTTGGAGAATGACTTGGCATAAATAACCAATAAAGGTTGATCAAAGAACCCGAAGGCGATTCCCTAAACTCTTGGCAAAAGATAACCCTATATAGTTTGATGTGCCGTTAAAGTCCATCAGCCTATCAATCGATGGAACAACAGGTTGAAATCATTATTGTCTTTAAGATGTGATTTTATCTATTGTCTGTGTATTTTTCGCTTTATTTCTGCTTTTCATTTTTTTTCTCCCGCCTTTATTTTCCCACTTTTTTCCTAACTTTATATATCACTCCCATTTTCTTCTGAAAGTCCTAATTATATTTGTTCCTATTTAATTACCTCAAAACTCTGTTGTATATTTCTTTAGTGAACATCAAAACAATCCCTTGTGGTCAATGTCGTATTCTGTACTTCAAGATTTCTTTTTAAGCAATGGGATTTTTTTCTCAAATGTTCTCTAAATTCATCTATCTATAAGAATCCCACTAAAATAGATTAAAAACCCCCAAGTAAACAACCGAAGAATTATAGAATAATAATGATCGAACAACATAAGATTATCATAATACAATAAAATAATATTAAAAGTATGAAGCCAAGTAACCGTTTCATTGCAATTTGCAAATAATATTTTTACCTGATATGTCATTTTTATCAAAACGAATATTTATGCTCACGTCTCGAATGATTTAAATCATATATTGTGATAAGAGAATCGCCACATGAAGAAGAATTTGAAAGAGATTTTAAGTAAGTGTGTGTGTGTGTGTATATGTAGATGGGAGGGTACAGTAATTATTACCAAGTTGATTGTTTGACGCAGCTTTGAAATAAGCTACTGTATCCTCAGATAAACTAGGAACAAACACTTGCATCGTTTACTATAGACCCCCATCCAAATTCTCTGTGACAGAATGAAACCCACTGATTAATTTTATTTAGATGAACGCACGTTTACAGCGGCTCGCACTGACACACACACACACACACACACACACACACACACACACACACACACACACACACACACACACACAGAGTAAACAAAAACCGTAGACGCGTAGATAAAACAATTTCTGCAAATTGTTTCTGTCAGGAACAGGAGTTTGGAATCGACTCTTCTTTCTTTCTTTCTTTCTTTCTTTCTTTTTTACTTTCGTCTGTCTAACTTTTTCATTTTATTTTTATTTGTTTGTTTGCTTGTTTCTTTATTTCTTTTTTTATTGTTTTACTTTCTTTGTCTCTTTCATCAAAAGCCGTCAAATATATTGAGGTGATAAAACCATTAATTTTCAATTGATAGTGTTATGCCCGTTCTATTTGTACACGTCACAATATCGTGTCATTGTTAATTAGACTTAATAGTAAATTAAAATCATCAAAAAGCGACAAGCGATGCTTACCTGTTGACTTCAACCTGTAAACAATTGATCTGTTTTCGTTTTCTAAAGATACACAGCAACATGTAGCTATTGATTTTTCCAAGTTCTAAAATGCAGAGATTGAAATGAAGTTTTGAAACAATCGTACGGTTGCCTATTTATAACAGCTAAAAGTATATCCAGCGAACAAAAAGTTGTAATTAAACAGACTAAAGATGAAGATTTGTTTAATTAGTTGGTTGATTTTTACAGCATATCAAATCTTGTTGGGTTATTTAATGCTGAAATCAGTCTCTTACTATATTACAATTATGTTTACCCTCGATACATACTTTATAATGCTGGGTGTTAAGCAAGAAGGTATTATGTACCATTTTAAAAGTCTTTGGTATAACGCGACCTAGGATTGAATCCAGGTCTCCCGGACTATTGGCAAACATTCTACCCACTAGACCAATAATAATAACTTGAATATATGACCTTTTTTTAACTGAGGATTGTTTTTATTGTTAGTTGCTTGAAACCATGTAATTAGTTGAAATACTGTAAACTCTGTAAATGTATGTAGATTATATTGTTTTCAGCAACTTATGATAAACTTTTCAGAACAATTATAGATTCAAGCAACTTTTGTATATAAGAATAATCTATATACAGTTAAAAGGTTTCAAGTATTCTTGTCTTTTTTTGTTTGTTTGTTTGGTTGGTTTTGTTGGTTGGTTTGGTTTTATGACATATCCACCATTGTTGGTTATTTAATGCCAAATCTATTTTTATACATATAAACAGACCGAGAGTAGTTAAAAAAACCTTTTTGTTTTTGTTCAACCCTTTACACCCACTTTTCCTAAAAAAACACTTTTTCTGTAACAATCTTTTTCTCTGCTTTGTATATGGTCGTCCAAGGAACTTCACTTGGTTTCCGCGTTAAGCAAATCATAGATTCTTTGTTATTTCTTTTCTTGCTCACTCATATTGGGCTGAATTTTAATTTAAAAATGCTTGAATAATAGAGCTCATCATGAAAATTTAAATTTATCTTGATTTTTTCAAAAATTCGACAAATCAGTCTAAAATAACACGTTTTAAAACATTATTCCATATTTTGCTTCCGCACCCAGTAGATTTGGCAAAAAATAATCCACCAATATTGGTATGCCATTAAAAAAACAACTAATCACATTACTGCAAACAAATGATTATTATGATTATCAAATAGAAATAGTTACTTGTGACCATATAACTGTGTGCAAACAATGGACTGTCATTAAGTAGAAATAATTGCTTGAAACCATAAAATTATTAGTATTAGATAAAAATACCTGAAACAATACAATTCTAAAGGATTGCTTGATATCATATAACAGCGTGGAAAAAAGGCTTTTAAGAAACAACTACACACAAAATTTTAATATAAATATACAATGCACGCAACTCCCTAACCTCTAGTCAATAGATCACTCGAGAGATGTTGACATAACGTTAAATCAGTTATTAATCAATCTTTCTGATCAAATATTGATACTTACTTCAAATCTTAGAACTGCAAAGAAATGATTTTTGTTATTGAATCAAAATAGCGACTTGAAACTATATATTTTTTTGTAAAAAAAAAGAAAAAGAAAAGAAAGAAAAATAATATACCAAGAATAACGTAAAAATATGAACAGTACAACAAAAGAAAAATGCCATCTGGGTGTTTGTAGCGGGGAGGGAGAATATATCACCCATCATACTTACTTTAACGGAAATGACTTGGATATGTAGCCGGCTACAACTTGTGATTGCGGCAGAGAATTTAACAGCTTGCAGGGGTTACGAATCCACAAGGCAAACGACGTCATTCTCCGGTAGGAGAATGTAAATCGAATGACGGGCTTATGAATCAGGAACACACCCATAGTGTTCAGGAACCCATTGCTGAGCGACAACGTCCTGGAGATATTCCTAGCAAGCCAAGAATTCAGTGGCCCAAGGGTAATCATATAGCTACATGAACAAACTTAGTCCAGGAGCTTTCTTTTTTACTCATGACCCATCTTAAGGGTCCCATTGATCAACAAATGATATCTTTCTGCTGAATTATATATGACCTTTGTCTAGAGTGGTTTGGTGCAGTAACGTATAAAAAATATAAAACCGAAGAAAAACGACCGAATAGACTACAGATACCGAAGGAAAAGTTAAGATCGGAACATAAAATGCTGAAGCGCCGTTTGACCACGGTGCAATATGCATAAAGTTGGATTTGGTCGAGAGCGAAAAGTCTTCAGCATGAATGAAATGCTCGCGGAACCATTATTCATGAGTGATTACGTAACATCAAGAAACGGTTACTGTAAGCGCATAATGACATCGACGACCGAAAGTAAACGTATTTTAAAAAAATCATAAACTGCACTAAAAATGAAGATGAACGTATAATGTAATCTTTGCTTTTAGTTGATCTGGCGTATATATATATATATATATATATATTAAATACCCTGTCCGGTGGAAAAAGCTGCTTGGTAGCGTCAGGAGTAGCAGTACCGCCTTGAGCTACCGAAACTGTGTTACCACCCTTGGTTGGAGGCTGATGAGGGCAGGGTATCGCACGTGCTTTCACACGTTGTATGATGAAAAAAAATAGCCATTTGAAACCATATATTTTTTTGGTAAAAAAAAGAAAAAAATGAATAAAAATTAATTTACCAAGAATAACTGAGGCCATTTGGTTTTACATTTCGAATTCATCTCATGACACTTCTCAAGAAACTTCTTGTGACGCTTCTCTGATTGACAGGCGTGAAAAAACAATGACGTCATTATCTTTATATTTCTTGAATGCCTTGTTTGATCAGCAGTCAAACTTTAAAAATGATTTCGCAAGTTGAATCATTCCTATACGCAGATAAACCAGGAACACCTGAGGAAGGCTGGAGGATACAGGGGCCGAAACGTTATGCTACAACTAACAATAATAAAACTGAGGACAACAGTCCGAAAAACCATACACAAAATATTGCACATCAAGCCTCGTCTCAAAGATTCAAGTAAAAATATCAATTTCAGCATTTAACAACCCGGCTAGTGTTGACATGCTGTAAAACCAACCAACCAACCAACCAACCATCTAGCGTTTTTTTTTTATTCCTTTTAATTCTACTTTCGACTGTTTTTCCAGGCTCTCGACCCTGCTTTATTGCTTTCGTCTCCGACTTCTGGTCTCCTAACCCTTCTAATAACTACCTTAGTCTAATCTTCTTTTTATGATAGAAATATCGATTAATCACGTCATCTCATTGTAAAATCTTCACTTGTAATCTTCAAACAAAACCCTTAGAAGAAATCCACATAATCTACACAGAAGAATTCTGAAAATAATAGCATTTTTGAATTGCATTCTGTCATTCCTATCTGTAACTCTAAATATCTTATTTATCTACGTGTTCTTATAATCAATCAGGCAGATGTTCTTAGGTATCTTTTTCAAAAGAGTGTATTTGTGAAATAAGAACTTCTAATAAAATGAGATCTTTTGTGATTATTTAGTGGAATATATATTTCTCTCCAAATGAAAACTATCATTCGATATTCCAAGGGATGAACAGCGTTCTCTTTCGAATACTCTCATTGATTGAACAATTGCAAAAGCTTACCAACACCCGAAGAAGGCCGAAGAGAATAGTGACCAGAATGTTGTAAGTATAACAACTAATATGGCAATAATAATCCAAACTGCATAAATTATATGATTCAGACATTGTACATATCTACGTATTCTTATATATATATATATATATATATATATAGGGTGGAACGATAAAATAGTTGTCCTAAAGAAAACAACACTACAGCTTTATTTTTAAACTTTTATTGAAACAATCAATTCAGGTAACTTGATTATGTAGTAGAACTTACATCTATTCAATGTAGCCGCCTTCAGCTTCAATCACCCCCTCGATACGGATCCGGAACGGAGAGCATCCCTTTTCCACAAGCGCCGGCGGGAGCTCGGCGAATACTCGGCGGATGGCGGGGATCAGGCTGGCTTTGGTGTTGAGGGAGGTCATGTTGGTGATGTTCTCGACGTATGACCAAACGAAGTAGTCCAGCGGGTTCAGGTCGGAGGAGGAGTGGGGCCAGTGAGGGGGGCGCATCTCTGATCTCGCTCGTTGAACATTGTGTCACTTTCAGACATGACAGAAGGCTCCTATTGCTCTTGGGATTTGTACACAACTGGCCAACTAGTAGATGGTCTGCAACAAAAAAAGAAAACCGGTTTTCATTAAACGGAAATGGAATCATGTCGTCTTTTCTTGGACGACAATTTTATCGTTCCACTCTGTATATAGGGGGAATCCCCGTAGCATATAGGGCTAAAGTGCTGGTTTGTGACATCACAGTAAGCGAGTTTGAACTTTAGACGCGTTATTAGGTTCACCTTCAGATTACTATAATTGGGAAAGATATGAGTCCCTTTATCCCCGCGGCAATGGGTTAAATAGTAACTTTGACAACTACACGCCACTTGTTACTGTCCTACGCCAGAAATTCCATGCAATTAGGGGTGACACCAAAAGATTTCATGGAGACTTTTAGTGTGTCTTTGAAGCACTTTTTCTGGCCTCTTTAGGAGCACTTGCCCTGAGATAGTTCGCCGTAGAGCAGTTTCTTCGGGTGTAGGTGATCTTTCATGCAGACAACATGACCGGCCTAACGAAGCTGTGTTGGTATAGATGCTGGTAAGAGAAGCCAGAGTTAAAACTTCGGTGTCGGGGATGTGTTTTTGCCATGTGATATCGAGAACCTTCCTCAGACTGGTCACGTGAAATTGGTTTAGCTTCTTTATATGTCGTTGACAAGTTGTCCTCGTTTCACAGCTATAAAAGAGGGTGGTAAGAAAAATAGGTCGGTATACCTTGAATTGGTTGCCTCCGAGATGACACTCCGATTCCACACGTTCCTGTTGAGTCGGCCAAAGGATGCACTTGGGTTTGCGAGTCTAGGGTTCACCTTGTCATCCATGACGATAGAGAGGGTGCTGCTGATCTAGGTAAACTTTTCTACCGCCTTCAGTCGTTGTCACTTGATGGAGATATGGTTTTTAAGGCGTTGGCTGGTGCGACACTTTGGGGTTTTTTGAGCTGATACTTAGACCAAAGTTGTTACAAGCCATTGAGAACTTGTCAGCACTGTTTTGCATGTTGGTTTTAGTTGTAGCATTCAGTGCACAGTCGTTAGCGAACAGAAACTCCTTGACGATATGACTCTTTACCTTGGTCTATCAAGGGATACTCACAACATGGGAACCACTTGGTTTGATTATTGCATAGCCTAGAAATTAGCTGTCATTGGCGCTGTTAAATCTATTCTAATTTATATATATTTATATATATATATATGGACGATCAATAGATTTCCATTCATCATCATCATCATCATCATGTCATGCCGCTAGCACGGATATCTCTGACAGGTCCTCTGGGCTACATCCCGTATCCTCACATAGCTGCTGTATGTATGTTCTAGCTGGTCGTCCTGCTTTAGCTCGCCCATATGTTATGGGTCCATAAGAGTACAACACTTATGAGATCGTCCCTGCTCCTCCAGCAGTGTTCTGTGTGCCTGGCTCGTCTAACGTGGATAGTTTTTGTGATGGGAGGCAGGTGGCCGTATAGTTGGTGCTTTGCGGGGTGTTGCCGCCAGGACTTGTTTAATATTGCTTGCAAGGGTTAATTTTTGTAAAAAAACAAAAACAAACAAACAAAAGGGCTCCCTGAGACTTTAAAATGTGAATCTATATCTTTGCTTTTTTTGACCAATCAGCGTCTTTATTCAGGATGATAATTTTTTTTTTCAAGTTGCAAACGATGATATTTGATTTTCCGCGCAAAACTTGTTGGATAAAAACTTTAAAAAAATTATGAGATCTTTTCTCCGCTTGATTATAAAGATGACATTTTCAACCAATTAAAATCATAGATGAATTAATATTCTTTTTATCTAATTTGGAGCATATTTAAATTATATAAGTAAAAAGTAAAGTTGTCTCCCTTTAGTCGAGGGCGACCAGAAGGCTCCCTTTTTAATAGCTACTACACCGAGGTGTAGGGGACGGCGCTACTCCTTTCCCAGGATTGCTCCACTTTACCATTGATACATACCTTATATTGCTGAATGTTAAGCAAGGGGGTATCAAGTACCATTTTTAAAGTCTTTGGTATGACACGACTTGGGATTGAACATGGGTCTCCCGGACCATTGGTGAACATTACCCACTAGGCCAATGCACATAAACAAAGCAATAAATTCGCTTCTTTTTCAGTATTTAGTAGATTCGTCTTTATCATATTTACCCAACCCCTCTGCTCGGGCAGGATATGACACAAAGTCGATTTTTAAGCGGAGTTTAACAGGTTTCAATTCAGAGTTTTCCTTCTCCTAGACTAGTTGCCTCACCAAGGCTGAAGAACCTAGTCTGCCCTACTATTTACCCATAGCTGGAGGGAGAATAATTGGATTCATACCTTTCCCAAGGGTATTAGTGCTATGTAAAATGCAATCAGTCTTGTCCAGGATTTGAACTCGTGTCGCCGTGTCCAATTCCTACGACGATAACCATTACACACTTCCTAGATTCGTCTTTATTGCTTTTATATTTATTTCTATTGAATGAATTTCAGTTATTTACCAAAATTCAATTCTTTTGAATGTTGTGAATTTCAACATCATTTAACTATTTCTATAAGCAAAAAAATCATTTGCACTGATTTAACATTCCTCACAGTTGATGATTATTGCCTATTATTACATTCATATATTACCGTCATAAATATACTTTCTGTCGACAATATGGCATATACATTCAAAGATCTTTTACAGGCACAAAATATATGATGTTTTAAAACAATACAAACGGCTATGAACTATTTTTTGTTAATACCATATGGGGGTATATTAATGCTTTAACCAAAAGTACTCTTTTCTTATCAAGAAAAAAGACTGTAACTTCTTTTGTTTTTCAACAAAATTTTCATTCAAGTTTAAGAAAAAGAATTTATCAAATTTGTGTAACTGTGTTTTATTTAATCCTTATACACCCCCCTCTCTCTTTATATATATATATATATATATATATATATATATATATATATATAGAGAGAGAGAGAGAGAGAGAGAGAGGTTTGGGTTTCTTTGTTTAATGGTATATCAAACTTCGTGGGTTATTTAATGTCAAATCCATTCTTCTAGAGGGACAGTAGTGATGCTATTTAATCCATAGCTGGGAGGATAAGGGGTTCATACCTTTTCCAAGGTATTTATCCAAAGGTGAACGTAATTATGCTACTGGAGTTCGAACTCGCTTACTATGATTCCGAAGTCCAGCGCTTTAACAATTACACCACGAGGACACACCCCAAAGAGAGAGAGAGAGAGAGAGAGAGAGAGAGAGAGATATTATAACTTCAAGGCAGCGAACGTGTATAAAGAATTGAGTTGGATATCCAATTCTTTGATAGAAAATATTTTTCTAACTTATATATCCATTCGAGCCAACAAACAAACAAACAACAACAACAACAACAACAACGGTAAAAGAACTTTAACGTATTCATTTAATTTATTTCTAAGAGAAATAAAAACAGTATTCTTTTAACACTGTTGATTCAATCGCTGACAAATATTTAATTCCGGTCTTAAAATACTACGTTTATTTCTATTCTTATCCAATGACTCTTAGTTAAGAAAATAAATATCAAAATGGTAAGGAACAAATACTTGGGGGCTTTGAAATTATATTTCTAAGCAGGTTCCCAGTTTTTAAGAATACTATAGAAAAAATTATCTTTAGTGTCGTCATCATGTCTTTGAGTTAATTGGCCCTTTTCATGTAATAATTCATAGAGTTGGACTTCATGATAATTTTGCTACAAATTTACAACCCATAGCATTCTACATTAGGCGATAATCTTACCAATCACACCACTCATGTAACGTATAATCATAAAACATAACTAAAAGATATAACTAAAAAATATAGCAGCCTAAATACTATTTCGTAAGATGATATAATTCTGAAAAGAATAAAAATAAAGCAGTTAGCAATTTAGACGTAAGTCCAAAGGAACATTATAAATTTTGGAAATTCTTGTATGATTGTAACATATTGATCCTCGCCCGAGCTGTCAAATAAGAAATACACCTGTGTAAATAACAGGTGCATCCGGTCGAAGATATCAGGGTATAACCTTGACTGTGGACGGGTTGAATTGGGTGCAGATGTGACGCCTACAAGAAGCAGGTGAATGTCAAACAATTATATAACCCGGTGCGACAGACAGGTTCTATTAGTTTGGAGTCAGTGAGTTGAAGATAAGATGCTTTAGAGAGAACCAGAACCCAGCAGAAGGCTATAGCTCCTCAGGACCCCCGATTGAGCAGCCCAGCAGAACGAGAAAGAAGTGCTGCAAAAGACAAAGAAACTGGGGGTCAATATGTTGCAGTTTGTTAACTCTCCAACTCACCTCTCACACATAACCCTTTCGCAACCCTTTCGCAATCATTTCGAATAAAGTGTAAGAGGTATATTTTTCTAAAGAGGTGTGTTTGTTCGTCATTATTGTTGATTTTGTTTCTGCATGTATATGTTTATAGTTGTATATGTATTTTGTGTCTATGCAACATAATTTCGATTCTATTCCGAGACATAAAAATCGGAAACAGGATCAACTTTTTAAAAAAAAGTGGTATAGTTTTAAGTTGTCTGTACCTTTGATAAGACATGGCTACAAGAAAAATTCAGGTCTAAATATACCCACTCTTTTTGTCTACCTGTCTTCCTCACTATCATTACTTGCACCTAAAATACTCTTGCAGATTGGTAAGACACTCTTAAAAAAGTTTTCCTGAATTGACACTTAACTGCATCTGGTATTGTGGCTCCTTGTCAATAAACAAAATTATGATACCGATCTCGAAATCTTTTGAACTTAAATCGTATATGAATATGTTCATGGGAGCGCGTGCGCGCTCGCGCACACACACACACACACACACATATATATATATATATATAAATAATTTTTTTTAATTATGTGCAAACAAATGATATCTGGCTCATTTTAAAATGATGTTAGCTATAAACTATTCCCTTACAAATCATATTTACAATAAATGCATAAACAAGATTTGGCTTTAAATATCCCACAAGGGTCGATACTCTATAAAACAAGACAAAACTAACCAAAACAAACTTATAAAATCAGAAAAAACAGTTAAGATTCCCGTCTTAATTTCTGTGCTGGTGTAGAGTGTACAAAGATGAGAGGGGTGCGATAAATCTAAAATGTGGGTGAGGTAAAAAATTCTCTGTACGACCCTCGTATATATATATATATATATACATATATATGTGTGTGTGTGTGTGCGTGTGTGTGTGTGTGTAAGATGAGTGTGTACTGGGATTCGGTGTCAATATAAGTGGAAACGTTTAACCGGAATGACACATGTGATGATGTAGTCATATATATCTTAAGCACTTGAGGGTCTTTTAAAAAGGACGACTTATTCACTCAGTAGTTTGTCATTGACCGATGATTATCATGCGAGGTTCATAGTAATTGCTTTCTTATTTGGTTTTCCATGAATATGCAATTTGTTCAGTTTTTCTCCCCAGATATCTACCAATGCAGTGAGTCACATCTTAATTATACTATTCTTGTGATTATTCATGACTGGGAAAGTTTCCCTAAGTCACTGCTCTTCTTAGTAACCAGCATTAATTCTATTTGAACAGAATATGTCTATCCCTATATAAGAAATGACCAGATTTTCGTCCTCCACAGTTCATCACAAGTTAAATCGTAATAACAACAACATTTTATTATATTGTAATCATAAAACTAATTTTACAATGTTCCATTGCATTTTTAATTGCTCTTTTTTATTCGTCTAAAATCAATTGTTTGCACAGTTATATGATATTAAGTATTCCAATCAAATACAAATAATTTTCACATAAATTTATAGTTTAATGTATTCTTTTCTAATACTAATAACTATGTAGTTACAAGTCATTTTGTCTATTTGATAATAATAATTTTATTTCCACATAGTTTTATGATATCCAGTTTTCCTCTCTAATCCCCGTAGCGGAGAGATTAATATGCTTGACTCGACATTGTAGGATCTTCAGTGTCGGACTAAAATCCTACGGAAATGTAGGAACTCATTATCCTTCCAGCAATAGGGTAAACAGCACCACTACTGTTCTACAATCATGGCTTTAGAGTTAAATAACCCATGGAGACGTCGATATGCCGATATTTGTCTCTGCCTCCCACCAGACAGGACTTGACACAAGGTCAATGACCCGAAATTCGATTATAGTGGGGATTTAGGGGAGGGGAAGGTCGGGCACGAGTCGAGGCTCGAACACTGCTGGACTATGCTGGTCATCGACCCACTTAGTGCAATGTGGGCCTGATGAACCTTGCTGGACATGGACCCAAATATGGGTCAAGGCACATATGCCTGATTATATCATAAACTAGACAGCAAGATCCAGTGCTATACAGTGATATGCCATTAAATAAAGAAATGAAACCAATACTAATAAAAATAATTTGCACATAGTCGTATGGTTGCAGCAGTTGTGTTCATACTACTATATGGATGCACCACATGGACGCTGACTAAGCCTATTGAGAAAAAGCTAAATAGGAATTGCACAAGAATGTTACGAGTCATATTAATCTAATACTGGAAGCAACATCCCAAAAACAGATGCTGCACGGACGCTTATCTTCCATCTCTAAAACCATCCAAATAAGACATGCGGGGTACTGCTGGAGAAGTAAGGACAAATTCATTAGCGACGTTATCCTATGGACCCCTTCACATGGACAATCAAATGTTGGGTGGCAAGCAAGAACTTATCTACAACAGCTCTGTACGGACACAGGATGTTGTCTAGAAGACCTGCCATAAGTTATTATTTAATGCCAAATCAATTTTTATATAAATGAAAAGTTCTGTTTCAAACAATTCAGTCTAGCATAAGTACATAGTTTAATTGTCAAAACATTTCTATTTCGAGGTATTCAGTTTAGTTGATTTGTTTGCTTGGGTTTATGGCATATCAACATTTGTAGGTTATTTAAAACAAATCTATTTTTTTACAAATGAAAAGTTATATTTCAAACAATTCAGTTTGGGATACAGACACAGTTTGATTGTCAAGAACATTTATATTTCCAGTTATTTAGTTTAGTCAAACAGTTCTAATTCAAACAATTCCGTTTAGCATAAGTAGGCAGTTTAAATATCAAAACAGTTCTATTTCAAGTAATTCAGTATAGCATAAGCAGGCATTTTAGTTCTATTTGACGCTCAAATAGGGATATTAGGTGCTACCACTCCGGCCCAGAGTGGACCTGGGAGTGATAGCAATTGTGACGTGGTATGCTAGAGAGAGAGAGAGAAAGAGAGAGGGAGGGGGCAATACTCTTACCCCTTTATTTGAATCAACAGGCATTAAGACTGACCGTTAAAATTGTAGGGGAAAAAGGGGGCAAGCTATCTGCACTCTGTGCCCTTAGTCTGTTGAACGAAAGAAGTCTAGGTCAATCAAGTGGCGTGACCCGGCGAGGCGGTGGAAGAGGAAAAGTCGGAGGATTGGTCCACAGGCTCGAAGGAGAATTTTAGTTTGGATAAAGCCAGCGTTATAATCAGATCGCTGCGGTCAACCAGCTCCGGGAAAGACACTCACCCGTAAAAAAGAGAAAGAAATCTGAAAATTGAGAACCCGTCAAAGTCCTTCTACAATTCTTAGATATTCGACAGTTATATGTATTTTTTTTTAAAAAAAGAGGGAGAAACTGTAAAGGTCCCTTTTCATCAATAGTTAAATTTATTCAATGAACATTGCTACAAGCTTCAGTCCGGCGGCTTAGACACTTTTTCTCAAGTAAGAGAAAAAGAAAGAAAGAAGAAAGAGAAAGAAGAAAAAAGGACTGTTGAGAGACAATTTTGTTTGATGTTTTCCTGTTGGCTTAATATGGCCGGTATTTTAAAAAGAAAAGAGAAAAGAAAAAGGAACTGTTTCTTAAATCTCATCATTATTTGTTTAATCATCGCCTATTAAAATTTTGTTGTATTTTAAATGCAGCCTTGTGTTGAAACCTTTTGGTTGTGTTATTTTCTCTATCGATTTGTCTTCTTTTGTATGTATCTGTCTCAGCCTCGTACCGCTTTCATTAATTCTCACTAAACGTCTTATTGCCTCCTTAAACATGACAAGAGAATTTTGGAAATCTGTCTACTGTTAATATTAGTAGGAAGACAAAGGACTTGGTGGTGTATGTGAAAGTGAATTGGCACCTCCTTACCAGCGTCTGAGGTCAGTCTGGCCCCGAATTAACATCCACATTATTTGTCTGTTTATCATACGCACGAAATAGGAGTCTTGACCGGGATTTACTTTGTGGATTGTCAAGTGCCAAACGTTACAGCTTTCTACAGAGAACAATGACCGAGATATCGGTCTCTTCAGGTCAGAGTACAATTCAACGTCACACAATGAAGAAGTATCCAGCCTGCCTTTAAGTTCAAGCATTACTAGAACCTCACCATCAGATCGTTTAGTGTCATAACTAGGACAGTCGTTGAGAGTGTGATCTTGCTCCTCAGCAGAGATGCAGAAGGTGTATTCTATGGCCCAAGCCGACTGGGCAAGCTATCGGATACATATAATTTATTTAACGATCCAAATTCTTGTATTATGATTTGGTTTCTTTGTTTAACGGTATATCAACTTTCATGGGTTATTAAATGCCAAAATCTTCCTTGTCAAAGGACAGAAGTGTTACTATTTAACCTACAGCTGAGAAAATGATAGGATTCATACCTTTCTCCAAGGTATTAGTCTGAAATTAAATGTAATGACTCGACCGGAGTTCGAACTTGCTTACTACGAGATCGCAGTTCAAAACGTTAGCCACTACACTCTCTATTTCAGTGATAACTATGAGATGCTAAACACAATCCTTCCCTACTTCATAAATAAAAGCAACAATGTCATTATGGATCACTGTTTTAATAATCGTCTTTTTCTACTCGGGTCATTCAATAAATAAAAGGATTTTTTTTTAAAGAGCAAAACTATTTTTTTCAAATTTCTTTTCCATAAATTGTATTGTTTGGAATTGGTTTATGGCAAAAAATATTTTAATATTGGAGAAATATTTTTTGAGGCTATTCAAACTGGCGGCCTATCAAACAGAATGTTCCTGTAGGTTTTGTTGACGGTCTTCTATGATATAACGGGAACACCACAATTTATTTAAGGTTAAGAAGGTGCAACTGTTAACAGTGTTTTCTATTGCTAACTCGTTAGGCAAAATTTACCTAATTTTTTGAATCACTCATGTAACTTTTTATATTTACAATATTTCCTATAAGAAAAAGTACACACCTTCTAGATTTTCAATAAAACGTTAAATTTCTTCAAAATCAAGGATAACAGGATTTTATTATTTCAGTTGAGCATAATGCGATTAAAACAAATATTATTAGGCATTATTTAATACCAAATTCTACAACGTTGAAGTTTTGTACAGAAAAATCAACTTGTATAAATATATGCGTAAAAAGTGTATTTATTTTTGGATAAAGTAAAGTTGGCGACCATAGTTTGAGGGTGACCCTAAGGCTCCCTTTTCAATAGCTACTACACCAAGGTGTAGTGGGCGCTATTCCTTTCTCTGGATTACTCCTTTACTCTTGATCCTTACCTTATATTACTGAGTGTTAAGCAAGGCGGCACAAAGTACCATTTTTTGCGTCTTTGGTATGACGCGACGTGGGATTGAACCCCAGTCTCTCGGACCATTGGTGAACACTCTACTCATTAGACCAATGGATATATAAAGGGTGTATTAATTTTGGAGATATAAAGGTGTATTTATTTTTAGAGAAAAAAACGGTGTATTTATTTTTGGAGATAAAAAAAGGAGTATTTATTTTTGGAGATAAAAAGGGTGTATTTATTTTTGGAGATATTATTTTACATTTTGTGACACAATAATAGACACTAGGAATAAATAATACATAATGCTTTGGTTTGGGTTGTTAAACGGCATATCAACACCTAATGGGTTTTTTAATACCGAAATTGGAACCATTTGTACATATTTGATTACAATAATTACTATATTCAGTTGTGATTTTTATTGTAATTTTCTTATGTGCCTATAATCTTTTGCACACAGCTAAATGATATAAAATTTTCTATCTAAAGTTAATAATTGGCACATCGTTGTTGGTTGGTCGGTTGTTTTTTTTACGGTATATCAACCCTTTTCGGGTCATTTAACGGTGTGACCCTCGGCCGAGCTGTCAAATAAGAAATACACCTGTGTAAATAACAGGTGCATCCGGTCGAAGATATCAGGGTATAACCTTGACTGTGGACGGGTTGAATTGGGTGCAGATGTGACGCCTACAAGAAGCAGGTGAATGTCAAACAATTATATAACCCGGTGCGACAGACAGGTTCTATTAGTTTGGAGTCAGTGAGTTGAAGATAAGGTGCTTTAGAGAGAACCAGAACCCAGCAGAAGGCTATAGCTCCTCATGACCCCCGATTGAGCTGCCCAGCAGAACGAGAAAGAAGTGCTGCAAAAGACAAAGAAACTGGGGGTCAATATGTTTCAGTTTGTTAACTCTCCAACTCACCTCTCACACATAACCCTTTCGTAACCCTTTCGCAACCATTTCGAATAAAGTGTAAGAGGTATATTTTTCTAAAGAAGTGTGTTCGTTCGTCATTATTGTATTGACTATGTTTCCGCATGTATATGTGTATAATTGTATATGTATTACAACAACAACGCCGAATTAGATGTTAAGCAATTCAGTTTAATATAAAAATAGTTTTATTTACAAAAAAGTTAAATGTCAAAACAGTTCACTTAAATGTCAAAACAGTTCTATTTCGAACAATTCAGTTTAGCACACAGTTTAGATCTATTGATAGGACCCTCTCAGGTGCTACCATTCGGGACCAGAGTTGACCAAGGGGCAATGGCAATAAAGGAGTACTCCGCATTTCCCAAAGCTCCAGCATTACTGGAACCTCACCATCAGATAGTCTAGTGTCATAACGAGGACACTCATGGGGGGAGTCTTACCCCTTACTACTGCAGAGGAGTAGTCGATGTATTTTATAGCCCAGCCGACTAGACAAGCACATAGTTGTATGGTTTCAAATATTCTTATTTAATACTAGTAATTTATTTGCAATGATATATATATATATATATATATATATATTAGAATAAGAAGATCCACGAAGAGATTTGTATTTTTTGAGTTTATTCATTTTGTTCTCACATAAGTGTTATATATATGTATGTTTCCAGCTTGTTGCTTTCGTCAGAGAACATATGTTGCACAAGACCTTTTTAATGGGGTACTCAATGAGACTTGAACTCCCTCTTGTTTCCAGTACGAATGACCTTTGGTTGGTCAAACTGGTTTATATAGGGGTCGTTGTCCCTCTTTTCTGGAGTGGGTTTACTTTGGTCTGCATTACCAGTTTTTGATATTTGATATGTTTATAGTTGTGTATGTGCGTTGGCTTTGGAGTGGTTTTGGGTTTCACTGACAATTTTTTGTGTATATATATATATGAGTATTATTCAGTCCAGTTAAACCGGAGTTTGGAGTAATTCCATTAGGACAAAGAAACCATTTAACAGTGAACATTTAAATTTTCCTGGTAAAGAGCTCAATGTAACTGACATTATAGAGCAATAATTTCTTTAAGAAAAAACAAAAAAACTGGTCACATTAGGATTATAAATTCATTTCCATTATATCAAAACCCATTACAGGATGGAAATAAATTTATAATCTTAATGTGGCTGGTTTTCGCTTTTTCTTAAAGAAATATATATATATATATATATATATAATGGCCTTTCGGTTTAGTTAGGCTGAGAACCTTTCGCTTAGTGCATGGGTTAGTTAGGTGCAACATGAGCGCAGGTGTTCACACGCGTGCGGAGCGGATGTGTCATTCAGAGATGTCACAATAAAAATCCCAGATACAGAATATGACCAGGGATGTGAGTGACGTCACGCACCGGAAGCGTGGGCTAAGATTTGAGAAAAGTCAGTGAGTTGGGTTCCTGCCTCAGAAGAAGAAGGTTGACTTTCGCTTGCTCGCCGAGGCATTGTGGCGAGTGCCACACGTGGTTAGGGGCAGGTGGAAAAGTCAGCATAGAAAGATGGTATTCTCTCCTTATGTCGAAAAACATTTAAACTCAAAGGTAATAAAAAGTTTTGTACCTGAACTAAGATGTCGAAAGTGTTTTTCTGCGTTTCGGGATACCTATGTTATCTATATGTGCGTTATGGATATAATGAACGTTTTGCGTACCGGTATGGGTATGTCTATTTCCTATATTCATGTATGGCTATGTTACATATATATCAAGTATTCTTATCTAATAATTTTCACATAGTTGTTACGTTTCAAGTATTTTTATCTAATACAAATAATTTATTTAGAATTGTATATGCATGAAGTATTCCTATCTCATATTAATAATTTGCATATAGCTGCGAGGTTTTAAGTATTCCTATCTAATTGGATATCAACATTCGTTGGTTATTTCATGCCAAAGCCATCCTTGTAGAAGTAGGTATCATACAATAACTGATGTTTACACAACAGCATTGCTTCTAACAAAGCCTTCATCAGATGATGACTCTGGGTTAAAGCATGGTTTCGGGGCCGATGCATCATTACCACTTGCCGAGAGCGCCCCACCAGACTTTGTCAGATTGTTGTAGCTCTATTGGATTGCCAGATCCACGCTGATGCAGTTAGAGCCTAATCTTGGATCTTTTCCATGTATTTCCTCTTGTCTGATGGAGGGAGTCCAAGATTAGTTAAGAAAACGGAGGTTGAGTTCGCAATAAAACCTCTGCATCCGACTTCGATAGGAAATACATTCGTTATCCAGCCATTTCTGACCCATTGTTCTCGCAGATCTTCATATTTTCCCAACTTACATGGATGTGCCCAGTTGAAATTTTCTTCATAAGGGACCGTTAACTCAATAGTGAAAACTTTTTTTGCTTTAACGGACCAAATGACAATATCTGGACGCTTATTATTATCACTGATACTATTTAACCCATAGCTGGAGGGATATGGGGCTTCATACCTTTCTCATGAGTATTTATTCGACGTGAATGTTTTAGGGCGATTTGAATTCGAAACAATTAACCCCAGTCCGGTATTTTAGCTATTAACAATATGGTTCAATATTGCCTAGTTTAAAATATCTGATTTCTATTATATACATTTATTTGGACATTGTTGTATGGTTCCAATTATTATAATCATAAATATATCTTCAATGTTTCATTTGCCCAGTCTGCTGGGGCTGTAGAATACACCGACAGCACCTCTAAAGAGAGGTAAGACCCCCCCCCAATGAGAGTCCTGGATATGACACTAAACAATCTGATGGTGAGGTTCCAGTGATACTAGAACTTTGGGGAATACGGAGCCCCCCTTCATTGCCATTGCTCACAGGTCCATTCTGGCCCGGAATGGTAGCACTTGATAGGGCCCTATCTATGGTTTAAATAGAACTAACTGCATACTTATGCTAAACTGAATTGTTTCAATTAGAACTGTTTGACTAAACTGAATAGCTTGAAATAGAAATGTTTTTCACAATTAAACTCAACTTGTATTTAAACTGTGAACTTATGCTAAACTGAATTGTTTGAAATGGAACTGTTTTTGACATTGAAACTGTATTTACACTAAACTGAATTGTTTAATATAGAAGTATTTTGACATTTAAATGTGTGTAAACAAAAACTGTAAACTGAATTAACTGAATTATAACTTTTTGACTAAGCTGAATAGCTTGAAATAGAAATGCTTTTGATAATTAAAATATATACTCATGCTAAACTGAATCGTTTGAAATAGAACTGACTATTTGCATAAAAATGGATTTGGTGTTAAATGACGAACAAAAGTTGATTTGCCATAAAGTCCGACCAACCAACCATCAATATTTCATTGCATCTTTTTAAAATAATCTTTTCACACAGTTATATGATATCGAGTATTTCTATTTAATTCAAATAATTTGTTTTTGGTTAGATTGTATCAAGTATTTTTATCTAATACAAATAATTTCTGCACCGTTCTATGGTTTCAAGTAACTATACAGATTTGATAAAAAAATATTGTTTGGTTTTGCTCAGTTAAAATGGTTTCAAGCATTCCTATCCAATAGTAATAATTTTCAAACCAATCTTTTTGATCCACAGATAGAATACTAACAAATATTATCACTCCGAAGACCCGGAACTAATGGCAATGAAGGGATACTTCAGAACTGTAGCCTCACCATTTGAAGAAGTTTATTGCCATAGAGAGTATACCCTTTCGGGGTGGACATTACCACGCTGCAGGGGATAGTCTCAGCGTCGTCTAAGTCTCGTCGACAAGATGAATAATTCATAATATCTATTTTAATTGTGGAATGTTTAGCAAGAAATAATATCCTGATGAGTTGAGTTTAAAGAAAATTTTTGAAATGTTTATGGCGTCCTTACCAATATGCGATACTATATATGTAACCATGAATCAGAAAAATCGGCACAATAACGTAAGCAGGGGGTGAAATCCGCTTGTAGTAATGACAAACGTACTGGACTACGACATTCTATTTAGCAAGTTCTAATTCTGTGTTATTGCCCTTGGGTAAAGTATAAACCTCATTATCCATCTCCAGTAATAGGTTAAATAGTACCACTACTATCGGGCAACTGGTATAATGGGTAGAGTGTTCGCCAATTGGAGATTGGAGTTCAAAAAATAGTACTTGATGCTTCATTGCTTAAGATTCGGATCAAGTATAAGTAGATCAATCCAAGGAAAGTTTTAGCGCCCTCCCTGTACCTCCGTGTAGTAGCTATCAAAAAGGGAGCCTTTGGGTCACCCTCGACCACGACTGGCCAACTTACTATCCTTTCACAAGGATGACTTTGGCATTAAATAACTCACGAAGGTTGATATGCCAAAAAAAAAAACCCAAAGAAATATATTTCCTTACATATAATGTGTACTTCTATACGTTGGAATATACGTATCTATTTTCTATTTCTTATGAAATAAAATTAAGAATTTTATTCCCTAAACGAATACAGATATTGTTGAATATTGACTTGAAGATCCCTTTGGCATACCGCTTCAATTGCGTGGGTAGCCTAACAGGAACTCAACGTGTTTCCTCAAGTAAACAGGAAGCAGGTTATCCCCTGCCGCGTAAATTGCGTAGGTTGCATGCTAGAAGGAGGCGCGTCTATGTGCAGCACGTAGGCAGTAGACTGGAGGTGTGGCCTCAGGTATTTTCAAATGCGTCCGGAATATTATATAACCTGCATAAACGAGTGTACACCAGAGAAAAAGACGAGGGTAAGCAGCTACAAGACGTCATGTCACTGTGGGCTTTGGCTTTGCGCCAGACTGCCTACGGTTGAGAGACAGAGAAAAGCCTAAGATATACCAGACTCAGGAAAGTATATGAACACGGAGAGACTAAGATGATTCGATTACCTGAGATGGCCCTGTGCCAGACTCGGGAGAGTAGAGAAGCGAGAAGAAATTAAAATGGCTCTGTGCTAGACGCCGGAAAGTAGAGAAAGCAGAAAACAGGTTTCACTGAAAATTCGTATCTCGGTTGTGAGTGTTTGTAAACTCTGCCATCTTGGACTCTTTCTCACTCTACCCATACATACATTTCAGGTAATAAAGGGAAAAGAGAAAAAAAATAACAAAAAATGCAGATATATTTCTATATATTAGCATTGATATATTCCACTGCTATACAACAGCATTAGTGATTTCGTAATTCTACTGCTCTGATTGAAAGACAACTTTTAAAGGATTTGTAATCGAATAGTTTGTATGTAACATTATTTTCAAACTAGTCAAAGCTCATTTGTTGCACACAATTACATGGTTTCATGTATAACTATTTATAGTTTGCATACAGTTAAATAGTTTCCGGTATTGTAAGTTAATACTTATAACTCTATTAAATGATAATTATAATTGCCCAGTCAGCTCGGGCTGTAGAATACACTGACTGCACCTCTGCAGAGGGGTACGACCGCCCCCTAATGAGTGTCCTGATTATGACACTAAACAATCTGATGGTGAGGTTCCAGCAGTGCTGGAGCTTTGGGGAATTCGGAGTACCCCTTCATTGCCATCGCTCCCAGGTCCACTCTGTCCCGGAGTGGTAGCACTTGATAGGGCCTTATCTATGGGTTAAATAGAACTAACAGCATACTTATGCTAAAATGAATTGAGTAAACTGAATAGCTTGAAATAGAAACTTTTTTGACAATTAAACCGTACTTACACTTAAACTGCGTGCTTATGCTTAACTGAATTATTTGAAATAGAACTGTTTTTCGATATTAAAACTGTATTTACACTTAACTGATTTATTACACATAACTGCTTAAATAGTTTGAAATGGAAATGTTTTTGACTATTAAACTGTGTACTTACGCTAAACTGAACTGTTTTCAATAGAACTGATTATTTACATAAAAATGGATTTGGCGTTAAATAACCTACAAAGGTTGATATGCCATAAACCAAACAAACCAAACCTAATAATAATAATCCCAAGTAAATGAAGGAATTATTTTATTTGACTCGTAGATGGAAATCGATCAGGAATGACAACTCCGGATTGAAATGGACTGGAGTGTTATGGTAATGAAGGGGTAATTCACATTCCCGAAACTTCAAAACTGGAGCCTCACCATCTGTTAAAGTTTAGTGTCATATCATGGATACTCATTGTGGGCGAGGGTCTTACTCCTCTGCAGAGATGCACATAGGCTGAAAACTTTGGCTCAGACTGGGCTGAAAACGGTGGCTTCGAAACAATGTCAGATTATAGAACAATCATCTGATGAATATTTTGTTGTACTTAGGACAGTTTTTTGTAGCACAAGCACACACGTATATATATATATATATATATATAAGAATACATATATTTAAAATAATGTTATTCATGGTTGTTTTTCTGCTATATGCAGCTGTTATTTATTACCTCATTAGCATAAAATATGAATCCACGTGACTTAGTTGCTAAGTGTGATTCTCGCTGCGAAAGCCGGAAAATTGATCACTAATTTTTTTATTGTTTGGTAAAGGAAAGTCCAAATTTATTGTTGAATATTTGCTGTTGGTCTAGTTTCACTTTTGACTTTTTATTTTCACAGCAATTTGTAATATTTCTTGCGACTTGTTATTTTTAATTTGACCCAAACGTAAAAAGTGAAACACAAGTCGACACTTAAATTATCGTGGGAATGAAATAAGCACCAAAGACGCTGTAAATCTTCGAACACTTTTATTTATATGTCACATTCTTGCAGCAGCAGCAACAGCAGCAGCGATGGAGGTTAACAATACAGGGTAGCTATAATGTCATTGTACTGTTTGGATTTTTAATGACTCTTCTCTTTTAGGTTACTTCACAGTTAGATAGCACCGACTGTATCCTCGGCAGAGGAGTAAACCCAACCAAAAGGGTTGTCCTGAGTAAACTGTACCTGGTGACGAGGCTCCAGGTCTGGTGATTCCTTCAATGTTATTATTCCCAGGTAAACTCTGACTCTGAGTGGTAGTGTCTGTTTAGGTCTTCTCGGTAGGTAAAAAAGATATGTATGAAAATTGTTTTCATTCGATAGTGCCGTGTACAAAAAAGAAAAGAAAATTTCTTTAGAAACAACAACACAAAAAATGTAAATATGAACATACAATGATTCCCTATACTATTAGGAATTAAATTTTCGCTTACCTCCTGGTGATTCCCTGATATCTAGACATAAAATATCCCTAAACGGGTTGATATGCTGTTTATATTAATAAACTAATCAACCAGTAGATGGAGAAAAGTAGGTATCAAACTGAAAACCAAAATGAATACTAAACCTCTCGTTGGAGCGAAGAATATATGTAATATTTTTACGGATGCTAATTAATCATATTAGTTAACAGTTTTATTTGTGGTAATAAATTGTGAGCTAGCCTAAAAACTTTGAGCTGAAGTGTAGGTCGCATTGAAAGGTTGGAGGCGTGCACATGTTGCGGTCGGATGTCAGCATGTTATAATAAAAATTTGTTTTGAAATTGGCTGGTACGATATATTAAGATAGAAATTTTGAATACATTTCGGCTGGTTTGAGTGATAACGTATGACTAGAAAGTTTTTAATGAAACGTGTTCTTATCATTATTAGTTAAAAGGATAATTATCCTATTAACTAGTTAGGATAAAGGAGCTATTCAGCGGTTAGTCGGGTCGCAGGCAGTTAAAGTGAGAGAGCCAGTAGTTGGTTGGAGTCAGCTGATGAATTAGTCGGGCAGTTTAGAGCGGTTTCCTTGAGGGTGAGGCCTTGTTGGGGTGGATAAATGCAGTCGATATTTTGTTTCGTCTCTAACTAATGAAACTTTATGCGTTTCTTGTAACATGACGTAATCCTTTCAATATATTTCTCTCGATTTTGTTTGACGATTGCTGTGAAATTTTACAGACTAAATTAAACTTTTGTATCTAAAGAAACAACGTAGTCGCTTTGTGCTTTGCGAAACCGAATAGTCCCGTCGTGTTACATCGACTAACCGTATCCCCTGCAGAGAAGTAACACTATGACGTTCTTAACTAAAGGCCTTCTCATGATGCAGCTAAGAATCAAAACTGGAGGTAAATTTCAAAATGTTTGAGAGGGACGCATATCAGTTCCGGTTTGAGAGTTCGCTTCTTTAGCCGGTTTAAGAATTCAAAGAAAGTTTTCTTTTCATATGAGGAATAACTTGTAAAATTATTCAGTTGAAGTAAGTATAAGAAATATTTATCTTATATCCTCCAGACTAAATATTATTTCATATTTATTGTGAAAATAAAACATTTTGGTCAGACATTCACTACTAAAATATCATTTAGGAATCTTCGCGGTCTTGAAAGTTTATTTAAGATTTTAATCGAAAGTTAATTTAATATTTTACACTAAAACTCAAGTGAAAAATCTTAAATAAACTTTACTTAACCCTTTTCACTATCAGTTAATTTAATAGATATTCTCCTAAAGTTAATCTTAAATTCTGCTTAATGGTAAAATCAATTTTTCGCGTCATGGTAATATGCATGTTGGCCTTGTGGGAAGAGTGTTCACCAATGGTCTGGGAGACCTGGGTTCAATCCCAGGTCAAGTCATACTAAAGACTTTAAAAACGGTTCTTGATGCCTCCTTGCTTAACACTCAGTATTATTAGATTCGTATCAAGGATAAAGTGGAGCAATCCAAGGAAAGGAGTAGCGCCCTCCCCTACTCTACGGTCGCCAACTTTACTTATTTTATCAGTAAATGTTATCTGTATTTGTTTTAAAAAGTAAAAATCTGTGTTGATTTTTGATTACGGTTCTTATTAATTTTTTCCTAATGGAACGTTTTAACCTTTAAAAATTAAAGAAAAATGTCATTTATTAAAAATCTTATCACGTTAAAAGTCAACATCCATAGTTTGTGAGGTTTAATTTTTCAAAAACATCAGATGACCTGAGAATGAAATCTTTATTCATTGCAGACTTTTTGTCCTCATCTTGGTAGTTTTTGTGTTGTTTCTTCTTCACTACGTTTCGGCCAAATTTCACCTTTGGCCTTCTTCAGGTGATTAACCGTGACCTCGGATAGGAATGCTGAGTCTTGTAACCGTATCCCCAGTAATTATTGCCTTCCATAGATTTTGTCTATCGCACCTCGTTTTTGACCAAGTAAACCTCTGGCCGGCTTGGGTAGGAATTGAAACCGCTATCTTCTGACCATGCTCACCTGGAACTGTAGAGACTCAAAGCCTCTATCCGCTGTTCAACGGGCCCCGAATTAATGACAATCAAAATCCCTGTTCGACGACTTTCTTTTTTCATTACGAAGTTTTTTAAAAAAAATATCATAATTTCCATCAAAGTTGTTTTTATATCTTTCTATATGATATTATTTATAGAACAATTATATTGCTAAAATCTAATAGTTAGGAGTAATTTGTTTTTACTGTTTTTTAGAAACTAATGTGGAATTTTATTTATAAGTTTACCGTTAAAAAAAGCTAAAAAAGACGCACATTTAAATTTTTATATTATAAAATTAATGAAAAAGTCATTTAAGAATGTTATTAAGAAAAATTGATGTCATAATTAAATTCAATAATTCGATATTCTAAAATATTTAGATATTGAAAATATTTATATATTTTCTTCTTCTATTTATATTGTCTTTGTATGAAGATATCTAGACCTTTTACTTCATTTGAATAATGATAAAAGGTACTTCAAATGTAAAAGTAAAACTTTCTTTGAATTTCCTAAGCCAACTAAAGAAACGAACTAGTTAAACCTCTAACTAAATCTAAAATGCGTCGATCTCAAACATTTTGAAATAGGCCTCCGATTTTGGCTTTTATCTACTCCATAAAAAGCCTCCAGTATAGAACGCCATTAAAAAGAGCCCAAAAGGAATTTACTAGGTATGGCACTTAACTGGATATGGTGGTAGGGGTCGAGTTCTGGAGCTTTGGAGAGTGTTCAGTACCCCTTCATTGTAATTATTCCAAGGTCTCCTCTGACTTGGAATAGAAGTACCCGTTAGGATCCCATATGTGAGTCAAATAGATCTGTTTGCAAATTCTTTATATACGACAAGAATACTTGATATATAATACTTGATATATAATCAGATGCAAAAAAGAAGAAAAAAAAGAAAGAAATAACAACAATTTAAAAAAACTACATAAAAAGTATAAATGTAAACGTATAACATATATATGAATTAACCCAGACGGGTTGACATGCCGTTAAAATCAATCAGGTTGTTTCTTCACTGATCATTTCTTATGGAAGGAATAATGATTCCCATGATTTTTCTAGCGGACTACTGCATAGTTGTAGCAGTGTAAGTGTGGCTGTGGGGGCGCGACTCGTTTACCATGAAAGAAGTGACCGGGTTGAACTCAATTTTCCCTTGGTCTAAAACTGGGTTGGATTCAGTTTTCATTATCCAAGACCAGATGTTATATCAAACATAATCGGAAAGACAACGAGTATTCCACGATTTAAAAAAAAATGAATTCCATAAATGAATTCCATTAACGAATGATTTCGCGACCATAAATTAAAGGTCAACTCATAAACGAGAAAGATTTATATACGAGTATATACAATAACTGCTAACAGATACCCTGCATTTTTAGTCATTCATTTGGTAATATCTTGATCCAGCTGCCCAGTCAGCTAGGGCTGTAAAAGACACCGACTGCATCTCTGGAGATAGGTAAGACCTCGCACAACAAATGTCCTGGATATGATATTAAACAATCTGATGGTGATGGTCCAACCTTGGAGATTTGGGGAATGTGGATTATATTCATTGTCATTGATCTCAGGTCCACTCTGACCCGGAGTGGTAGCGCCTAATAGGGTCCTATCTATGGGTCAAATAGAACAAAATGTGTGGAAACCATTTAAATGTGTGCAAAAAGAGCCCAGGCTCGTTTAAGAATGTTATCTACAAGATGTGTTAATGAATCATATATATTCAATATATATGTATAAAGAGGATTTGTCATTAAATAACTTACGATGGTTGATATGCCATAAAATCCAACCAACCAACCAACAAACCAACCAACCTTGATTCTGGTGGCTTTTTCAATAAATGAGCATTTGCTCTCATGAATTTTACTCATGCCATTAGGATCAAAGGATTTTTTGCCGATACGAATATGCTCAGTGTCCCTTTCAGAGGGATAAAACCCGCCCCAAAAAGAAGTCGCCCGGGTATAATATCTAAACTATATCGGATGGTGTGGCTTTTATTCTTGAGCCTGGGGAAGTGCGAATTACCCCTTCATTGCCATTACTCCAAGGTTCACTCTGATCCGGAGTAGTAGAAGCTATTAGGGTTGCCTTTATATTCGATAGAATACTTGAGGCCATATGACTGGAAAGCATAATTATTAGTATTTGATAGGAATACTTTCAACAATAGAACTGTATGTAAATTATTTGTATTACATAAGAATACTTGATATCATATAATTGTAAATTGTTTATATCGGAAATAGTTATCTGGGACTATAATTGTGTAGAAATGACTCTTATATGTTACTTGAACCTACATAACTTTGTGCAAAAAAAAAAAAGATTATTTACGAATAGAAATAATTACTTGAAACCATATAATTATTAGTATTATATAAGAATACTTGAAACCATAGAACTGTGTGAAAATTGTTTGCATTAAATAGCAACATTCGAAATGTAACTGTGAGCAAATTATTTGTATTACGAATAACCACTTGAATCTATAATTGTTGACGCAAGCTTATTATCATTAGTTACTTGTAATCACATAACTGTGTGCAAACAAATGACAATCATTTTATAGAAATTATTGCTTGTTCGAAACTATCCCTCGTCATCATTTTTGTAATGTTCGGGAGGGGGGGTAATTTTTGTCCGATACTTAAAATCTCTTTACTCTCGTACATTTCTAGTCACGTGAACTCCAGCAGCACAATCCATTTCAACACTTGTGTTTGTTGGCTAGAGATCCGTGTTCAAATCACACTGGTCGCTATCGGCACATTCTTCTACTTAGCAACTTGAAACCAAATAAATATTAATATATAACAGGAAAACTTGAAACCATAAAACTGTGTGTAAATTATTTGTATTAGATAGGAATACTTGAAACCATAAAACTGCGTGTAAATTATTTGTATTTGATAGGAATACTTGAAACCATATAACTGTGGGTAATTTATTTGTATTAGATAGGAATACTTGAAATCATACATCTGTGTGTAAATTATTCGTATTAGATAGGATTACTTGAATCCATGCAACTGTGTGTAAATTATTTGTTTTAGATAAGAATACTTGAAACCATACAACTGCATGAAAATTATTTGTATTAGATAGGAATACCTGAAACCATACATCTGTGTGTAAATTATTTGTATTAGATAGGAATACCTGAAACCATACATCTGTGTGTAAATTATTTGTATTACATAGGAATACTTGATAGATAACTGCGTAAAAAAACACAGAAGAAACAACTATCCAAAAAATGTAAATGTACAATGAAAACAAAGTAACGTTCCAATCAAAACATCAATCAAACTATATATATGTCCCCTCGATCTTAAAAGAAAATTCTTTCTCTATAGATAAACCCTTTTACTTTTTTTTCTCACTCTCTTTTTGCCAAAGAAAGACTCCTATTTTTTTAGATCAATACAGCGACGTATAAATCACTGCAGAAATGTTAATAGGATATTTTAAGCTTTATGTTCAACCACCCACCGCCGTGAATTGTTCATTTACAAACGTCAAAAATGTAGGGAAATAACAAGTTTCTTAGAGGCTTATTTTGTTGGCAAGTGGATCAGCTTCCACGTTATTTATCTGTAACAGCTGAAGGAAACATGTAATGTGGTTTACTGTAAATTTGGTGAAGAAATGACAAAAACGCCTTAAGCAGTTTCGTTTAAGTACGTTTTGTTAAAATATTAAGCATAAAAACCTTTTAGTTGTGTTTTATGGCATATCAACCCTTATGGGTTATTCAATGTCATATTCTCTTTATTACATATGATTTGTAAGCTCATAGTTTATAGGTAAGATTTTTAAACAAGCCAGACCTCATTTGTTTGCACTAAGTTAAATAGTTTCTAACACTAATAGTTCTATTTGTATACAATTCAATTGTTTTTAGTATTGCTATTCAACAATAACAATTCAATTTGAAATTATTAATAATCCCTAGTAAAAGATTTCAAGTGTTGCTATCTAACACGAATAATTCCATTCAACATTATTCACATGTTTGCGCACAGTTAAATGGAATGTGAAGAACAAATCCATTACCATTACTCCCAGGTCCACTCCGACCCGTTAAGAGAGTACCTGTTAAAGTCCCATCGGTGGGTCAAATAAAACTATTCAACCATTTACTATACTTAAGTATAGTAAATGGTTGAATAGTTTTACTTAAAATAGTACTTTAACAGGTACTCTCTTAACGGGTCGGAGTGGACCTGGGAGTAATGGTAATGGATTTGTACTTCACATTCCCTAATGCTCCAGGGGTGGAACCTCACCATCAGATGGTTAAGCGTCATATCCAGGGTGTTCCACCCCTCTGTAGAGATGCAGTCAGTGTATTCTACACAGCCCCAGCCGACCGGGCTACATTGGAAATATTTTCCGTAATTTTATAACATGCCAATAGAAATATAGTGAATATATTGCTGATGGTGTCGCAGAAAGAATTTCGAATTTTTGTTTCGCGCGTTGATTAATTTGACTGTTGTAGTCTTGTCTCATATTTTCATCCAATGAAGATGACTTATCCCATTCTTCCTGGATGACTTTCCCGGGCAACATAAAAGGCGGTGTAAGCGCGCGTACATTCTCTCCTCTGTTTATCTTCCGAGCTTAAAAATTGACCGTGTGTCATATCCTGCCCGAGCGGAGGGGTTGGTAAATAGTATCTTCCGAGCAGGACGGACTAATCCTCTTTATCTCTCTTTAACTCTAGCAGCAGACTACACCACCATGAGGAGAACACGTCTGATTTATAGACCATTGGTTCCTAAGAATTCAATCCTCCATCATTCGTTCAACCCTCCTAGACCAATGGCCCCCAGAAGCATTAAATTGGATGTTTTATTCCGCCTCTGATATCAGCAACTCCACTTTTGTTTTGCCTACAAAGCATTCCATACATTTCTGTGGCATTTTTCCAACTATAAAACAGAATTTTATTGCCTATCGTTCTTCCTCATGTCCAGATTGCATTTTGGAAATTCACCAGCTGTGACAATCAGGCTTTAGTCGGGTGTATTCCAATTCTTGCTGTAGCTGTTGATGTGAACCTGTAATCATAAAAATTGGCCAGTCATCTCATAAGATATATAGCAATAACATAGTGATTTTTCAAGAGTCTACGACAATTGTAAATGACTGTACAAAAAAAGTCTGGAGACCTATTGAATGCACCACGTATATATATATATATATATATATATATATATATATATATATATATATATATATATATATATATCCTGTGCCAATCACGTGATAGTTTTTCGAAAAAGAACGCTGATTGAATTATTGAACGGTTATATGATCTTTCTTTGTATATATATATATATATATCTTCTTTTCCTCTGTAATTGTATTTTAATAAAAAACCATCGTTGTTCTATCGACACTTGTTTTACCATCTAAAAGTCCTGAAGAAGGCTCATTAAATCCGAAACGTTTTAACGTCAACTTTCCTTCGAAATAAATTCTCTCTTTCTCTCTCTCTCCCCACCTCTCTCTCTTTATATATATATATATATATATATATATATATATATATATATATATATATATATTCATGAAATACCAAAATTAATAAAAATAAACCGTTCGTGTTAATAATAATTGATAAAGATAACTTGTTCGAAAAAGAATGCAAAAACCTCTCAATTTCTTTACAACAGAGAAGGGTGAAAATCTGTATAATACGGAACAATTGTAACCCTTTCATCATCATCACCATCATCATCATGTCAGGCACGGATATCCCTGACCCTCTCTCACCATTTCTCTATATCGTTTATCGCCTGTGGCAGGTCTTCAGGGCTACATCCCGTATCCTCACATAGCTGTTGTATGTATGTTCGAGCTGGTCGTCCTGCTTTTGCTTGGCCATATGCGGGGGTCCATAGGAGTACATCACTTATGAGCTCGTCCTTGCTTCTCCAGTGTCCTGCATGTCTGGTTCGTCTAGCTTGGATAGTTTTCGTGATGGGAGGCAAGTGGCCGTATAGTTGGTGCCTTGTGGGGTGTTGCCGCAAGGACTTGTTCAATATTGCTTGCAACATTCTTGTGTAATTGCCGTCTAGCTTCTTCTCCAGCCGTTTTGTTAGCGTCCAAGTAGTGCATCCATATAGCAGTATCGATACGACCGCTGCCTGGAAGAATGTGCGTTTCATTTTATCGGTCAGGTCTTATTTCTATATGATCGATAGCCTATTGATAGCTGTTCATGCCTCAGGTAGCCGTGAGTCGATGTCTTTTTCGGTTGATGAGACGCTGCTTCCAAGGCAGATGAATTTGTCTACCAGTTTCAGAGAGGTTCCGTCTAGTGTGGAATTGTCGCCTCTTTTTTTCACGTATTTACTCTCATTCAGGCGAGCAAATATTAAGAGTAACCACTACAATAGCAGGGGTTGAAGTGATTTCTTCTACTGTGGAAGTTCAAATAACTTTTCAGGTGTTCAACTATAATCGTAGGAATCATAAAAAATACCAAAAAGTTAATAAGAACAAATCGTCGAGATTAGTTATAATTTATAAGAACGACTTGTTTTGAAAAAAAGTTATCGATTTTCTTACAGCACAGATGGAATAAGCCATTTACACTCACATTATGAATGTTACTACACTTAACACCAGTCCATCGGATGATAGTTCAACCCAGTTGGTTGAGGCTGTAGAAAACGACTGTATCTCTGCAGAAGGGTAAGAACCCTTCAATGAGGGTCTTGGATATAACATTAAACTGCATCTGATGGCGAAGCTATAGTTCTAAAGGTTTGGGGAATGTAGAGTACGTCTTCATTGCCATTACTTCCAGGTCCACTCTGAACCGGTGTGGTTGTACCAGTCAGGGTTCTATCTATAGGTCAAGTGGAAATGTTTAGCCACTTAATTGTGTGCAAATAAATGACTAATATTGGATTGAATTGTTAGTATTACATAGTAATATTTGAAGACTTTTAACTGTGTGCAAATAAAACTATTTGTGCTAAATAGCAAAACTTGAAACAATTTAACTATGAGCAAATAAATGATTAATATTGAGTGAAATTATTTGTGTTAGATACAAATACTTGAAACCATTTAGCTGTGTGAAAAAACGAATGAGCTGTGGCTTGTTTAAAATAATGTTACCTACAAAGTATCCATATACAAATTATATATATATATATATATATATATATATATATATACTCGGTGCATTCAATAGGTTTCCAGACTTTTTTCGTACAGCCATTTAAAATGGACCCCCACGTATGGCCAAGCAAAAGCAGGACGACCAGCTCGAAATTACATACAGCAGCTATGTGAGGACACAGGATGTAACCCTGAAGAGCTGCCAGAGGCTATGAATAATAGGGAGAAGTGACGAAGGAGGATCAGGGATATCCATGCTGGCGGCACGACATGATGATGATTGCTATACATCTTATGAGATGACTGACCAATTTTTATGATTTCAGCTTCAAATGAACACCTACAGCAACAATTGGAATACACCCTACTAAAATCTGATTGTCACAGCTGGGGAATTTCAAAAATGCAATCTGACACTATAGAAGAACGATATGCAATGAAATTCTGTTTTAAAATTGGAAAAAATGCCACAGAAACGTATGGAATGCTTCAGACTGCTTTGGGGCATCTTGCATGAATCGAGCATCAGTTTTTGAGTGGCATAAGAGATTCAAGGAAGGCAGGGAGTCTGTGAGGGATGATGAGAGATGTGGGAGGAGTAAGGAAGTCAATACACCAGAGTTGATTGGTCAAAGGGTTAGGATTAGAGTTAGGGTTAATATGTTGAGGTTTTAAGGGAGTTCAGGAAGAGATTCCGTCGGAAGAGGCCAGTACTTTTCAAATCGGGTCATTGGCATTCCGGCAGGACAATGCACCAGTCCACAACTCTATCATTGTCACAGACTATTTGATCAAGATGGGCATTAAGACAGTTCCTCGGCCTTCCTATAGTCCAGACCTTGCTCCCTGTGACTTTTGGTTATTCCCTTAGCTTAGAGGGTGTCGTTATGAGACAATTGAGGAGATGAAAGAGGCTGTGACGAAGGTCATTGACACGCTTCCATGGGGCCTTGAAGAAGTTGTTGGAACGATACAAGTGCATTGCAGCCGGAGGAGATTACTTTGAAGGGGACTAGAGTTTCATGTGTGTACTATCAATAAAAGTGCCCATACGAAAAAAGTCTGGGAACTTATTTAATGATCCACGTATATATATATATATATATATATATATATATATATATAGATTTAGCATTAAATAACCAGTAAGGGTTGATATGTCAGAAAACTAGCCAGCCATCTGATGACTGCAAAAATATAAAAGCCAGAGTAACAGGGGTCTAAGGAAGGGGTTGTATGTTTGTTTCATGTACAACTATTTGAATATATATATATATTCTTGTATGTGATGGGTATAAGAAAATATGCTGGGGTAAGAAAATAACACTATTATGACCTTGCATATGGAATTAAATATATTAATTTATTAATAGATATTAAATTGAATGCATCGCATTACCTCCGAAATATCCACTGGATTTTTCGAGTGTTTGTGGTTACAATTACTAACCTCCGAGTGGGCAAAATATTATCTAAAAATATATAAGAAAAAAAAACTCTATGCTTTAATACAAGCAGAACCCGCCTAAAGTCTGACATGTTTAAAAAAAATCACAATATTAGGCATTGTCGATAAATTCTATGTTTTAGTCATTTAGTAAACACGATCATCAGGTGAATATGAATATTTCAGATTTTCATGTCTTTTATATTCTACTTATTTCTTCTACATCTGACACATGCAGCACACAATTTCTCAAGTTTTTCGCCGGGTGAGGATTGAACTCACTACTAACTGATATGTAAAACTACTTGGTTTACCATTACAACATGTCGATGTGCCTGGTAATTATGGATATATGTAAAGAAAATCTTTGATATATCAGAACAAATTATATATATATATATATATATATATATAAGTAAATAATGGAATGTAATCGGACAATATATAATGGAAAAATTGATAAATTTTGTATTTTGCACTTTTAAACACCTATCGTTGATTTAATATCGCTAATATCATCCCTTACAGACCTGGTGAGGGTTCATTAGAACCAAAACTCTATAGTGTCGACTTTGCTTCTCAATAAATCTCTCCTTTTACTTCGATTACCTTGTTATAATTTTTTCTTTACACACACACACACACATATATATATATATGTGTGTGTGTGTGTGTGTGTGTGTGTGTGTGTGTGTGTGTGTGTGTGTGTTATGAATAGATGTTATAGAAAAAACCTTTCATTTTGTCATCTTGGGCGGAACGAGTCTTTCTCAGCTTACAAACATGACATATACATTAACAACCGCACTAAGATAAGCACCCATCATATATTGAAAAGACGAATGAAAAATGGGTTTAAACGAATGTAAAGTCTGATTTTTAAGTATATATCATAAAAAAAATACAAAAAATACTTATGTCTATATATTTATGATTTAACCATTAATATTGCCTCCATTGTTTTCTAGAACCTCATTCGATCTGTCAATAAGCTCATAGATGCTACACTGGTAAAATTTTCTAGGTTTTGATGCTAAATATGACACCAATTTAAGTTTATATCAAGAGAAGATATTGAACATAACACTATCTAAATGATTCCGAAATCCACAAAACAAGTGATAATGAGAAGGAGCGGAGTCAGGAGAATAAAAAAAGATCAAATAATTTTTCCCAACCGAGCTCCTCTAAGAGATTTTTTATCAATTGATCTGTGTGAAGACTGACATTATCGAGTTGGAGGATTACTGCCTTTCAATTAACTAAGGAAGGACTTTTAATAGTCCAAAGATGTTTGCAAACGAAGTTGATCTCAGTAGAGGTGATTTTTTTTCATAATTGTTTAACAGTTTGTAATATACAATTTCTTGAATATCTCAGCATACATTCAAAATTATATTCTTTAGACAAAGTCCACTTCTTGGTTGCTGATCAGGTCTGTTTCCGTCTGTTGACGGTGTTTAACGTTATGATGAAGGATCCAATTCTCCTTATCAGTAATAAGTCAGTCTAAGGAAAATACCTGACTGTGTTATTGGTTGGTTGGTTGGATTTTATGGCATCTCAACCTTTGTAGGTTATTTAACGCCAAATCCATTTTTATGCAAATAGTCAATTCTATTTCAAACAATTCCGTTTAGCATGAGTATACAGTTTAATTGTCAAAAACATTTCTATTTCAAGCTATTCACTTAATTCAAAAAGTTCTAATTCAGCTATTTCCGTTTAGTATAAGTACAGATTTTATTTACACACAGTTAAATGTCAAAACAGTTCTATATTAAACAATTCAGTTTAGTGTAAGTACAGTTTCAATGTTAAAAACAGTTCCATTTCAAATAACTCAGTTTAGCATAAGCACGCAGTTTAAATGTAAGTAAAGTTTAATTGTGAAAAATATTTCTATTTCAAGCTATTCAGTTTAGTCAAACAGTTCTAATTGAAACAATTTAGTTTAGCATAAGTATGCAGTTAGTTCTATCTAACCCATAGATAGGGCCCTACCAGGTGCTACCATTCCAGGTCTGAGTAGACCTGGGAACAATGGCAATGAAAGGGTGCTCCGCATTCTCCAAAGCTTCGGCATCACTGGAACCTCACCATCAGATTGTTTAGTGTCATATCCAGGACACTCATTGGTGGTGGGGGTCTTACCCTTCTGCAGAGATGGAGTCGGTGTATTCTACAGCCTCAGCTGCCTGACTGTGTCGTGTGAACAATGATTCACAACAAGTGACACACTGTTGTTGATACTCCGTCAAATGTGTTCTTTATCACGGACAGACATAGGGGTATATAACGAGGAAGATTACAAACAATATTCTTATGATCTGAAAAAAGAAGCTTGATATTGATATCAATGAAAACCAAATTCTCAGTCCACATCATGTTGTTCGGGTTGGTCACATGTGATAGTGACGTTATGCCTTTATTTATCTCCTCACATGGCTTTAGTTTTAACATGGAGAGCTACACAAAGTGCCAAGCGGAGGCAGTACCCTTAAATCAATAGGAAAGCTGCAAGTAGATCCTACTTCTGGCTACTGGAACGTGCGCAATCAGGAGAAGCCGGTGTTGGCTGTGAGAAAATTTCTACGTCTACATCACCCCAACATTTGTCCGCCAAACTTCCTAACATTGCAATTCCCTTGATTAGGTGGGGCACAATTTATCAAGACACCCACATAACTCCGTGCAACCACAAAGGTGAACTGAAGGTAAGGATAATAGTAGCGTTTACCTATCTAAACACCGCTCTGCCAACCTGGTCTGTAGAGTACGCTGGCTGCACCTTTGCAGTTCTATATATAACAATTCAGTTTAGTGTATGTACAGTTTCAATGTCAAAAACAGTTTCATTTCAAACAGTTCAGTTTAGCATAAGCATACAGTTTAAATATTAGTACAGTTTAATTGTTAAAAAAAATTGTATTTAAGCTATTCCGTTTAGTCAAATAGTTCTAATTCAAACAATTCAGTTTAGCATTAGTATGCAGTTAGTTCTATTTAACCCATAGATAGGGCCCTATCAAGTGCTACCATTCCGGGCCAGAGTGGACCTGGTAGCAATGGCAATGAAAGGGTACTCCGCATTTCCCAAAGCTCCAGCATCACTGTAGCCTCACCATCAGATTGTTTGATATCCCATCCAGGACACTCATTGGGAGGTCTTACCCCTCAGCAGAGGAGCAGTCGGTGTTGTTTACAACCCCAGCCGACTGGTCAATACACAGAGTTAATGCCAAAACAGTTTTATTTCAGATAATTCAATTTAGTATAAGTACACAGTTTAAGTGTCAAAACAGTTCTATTTCGAGCAATTTGTTTTAGCATAAGTACACAGTTTAAATGTCGAAACTGTTCTATTTCAAACCATTCAGTTTAGCATGAATACGCAGTTGAAATGCAAAAAGAAGTAAAGTCAAGTAACCACGGTTTAGTACAATTTAACCGATAGATATGACCCTTATCAGTTGTTACCACTCCGGGCCAGAGTGGACCCGGGAGCGATGGCAATAAAGGAGAACTCCGCATTCCCCAAAGCTCCACTATTACTGGAACCTCACCATCAGATTGTTTAGTGTCATATTTAGGACACTCACTTGTGGGGGTATTACCCCTCTGCAGAGATGGAGTCGGTGTATTCTACAATCCCATACGACTGGGCAACGGGCCTAAGTGTTGGCTGGATTTTCAGGTCATTGTAATTCAATTTACAATATAATTCTTCTATTTAAAAAAAGAAAGAAAAGAAAAAAAAAGAAAAAGTAAACATTTGAAGAGTTGTGATACAACAAAATAGTCTCTCTGTGGATGAATATCTATCTATATATATATATATATATACGTGTGTATATATATATATATATATATATATATATATATATATATATATATATATATATATAACAGGATTTGGCATTGAATAACGGACAAGGATTGAAATCTGATAAATACCAATCCAACCAAGCCAAAACCAAACGTATTTAAACAAAGAGACCATCGGTAAGGCTTGCAGAAGATTCCGAAGTAAACTAAGTCTATTATTGTAGCTAATTACAATGTCTTTAAGTAAGTTCTCTCTATAGTATTTCAAGATGATTTCATGTAATTTTGGTAAATATATCTGATAAATAGAGATGTCAGTGATATTTTCATTTTTGTGTTATTTAGATGTCGATTTACCCATCGCATAGAGATCTGAATTTGCATGGGTTGCCTTGGCAACTGTTGAGCGCAGAGTAGGTTATATATAGTGATAATTAACTGGTTGACACTTGTTCTCTTCTTACGAACAATGCCATTTGCTATAAATATCGAATAGAAAAATTATGATCTTTTCGATTACAGCTATTCTTGCTCCTCATAGCGCTCTTATTGTCTCAACCAATTTTGTTTGAAAACAGGAGATTTTATTACATAATAGATTGGTGACATCTATTTTTATAGAAGGTGACTATGTTGATAAATAAAGTCGAATTTTGCCTAAAAGTTGTTTTATTATTTAGGCACAGGACTTATTGAGTGATATGTTATTTTATGAAATTTTGAATATAGGTCTGCTAAATAGAACAAATGGTTCTTATACATTTTCAATTCTTCACATTGTGATGGGTCCATATCCATAAAAAAACTTCATGGTTAAGTGAACAAGTCTTTTGAATCTTTTACCTCTTGAGAAACTGTAGAAAGATATCACTGCAAACTGAATTTTCAATCTAAGAGTTCCAAATCATCAAAAGCAAATATCAGTTTGGTAGTAAGAGTAGGTGCAAATGACAAAGTGAAATTGATCCTTGTATTCACTTTCAAAGCGGCTTCTGTTAGTTCAGCGAAACACCTTTCTGTTCTACGTACACGTCACACTAGAAACGACAACCGAATCCAACGATCTCCACCGATTCTCGTATTGTCTCGCTCCTTCCTCAAAGCAACCCGCTTTTATCAAGTCGGAGACCACCTCATTTGCATACGAGCAGTGATGATTAGCGCGACTTTACGAGATCAGATGGTTATAAAAAGTCGCCCGTGGTGTAATGGTTATCGTCGCAGGAACTGGACACGGCGACTCGAGTTCAAATCCTGGACTGATTGCATTTCACATTGCACTAATACCCTTGGGAAAGGTATAAATCCAATTATTCTCCCTCCAGCTATGGGTAAATAGTAGGGCAGACTAGGTTTTTCAGCCTTGGTGAGGCAACAAGTCTAGGAGAAGGAAAACTCTGAATTCAAACCTGTTAAACTCCGCTTAAAAAATTGACTCTGTGTCATATCCCGCCCGAGCGAAGGGGTTGGGTAAATATGATAAAAAGTCACGGGCGCCAGCTTGGATTTCTTTGTTTCCCGGCCTGTCTCTGAACAATGCACACGCGAGGTCGCTTAAAAGGTAAGCCCCCCTCTCCGTTTTCACAATTTTCGCCACAGAAACATTTTAACTCAGTTTGCAAAAGTAATTAGAGTTCAAATTTTCATAATTTATTTTTCCTCATAAGATTGCAAACCATCACAAAATGGAGTGTAGCATTTCAACGAAGTTCTAAATTGTTGAACTAATCTAAAGATATCGTTATTGTAAGCAATTAAATTTAGCATAAGTCATTTATTTGCACTCAGTTTAAATGAAAAAGACTTCTATTTGACCCATAGATAGGACCCTATCAGGTGCTACCACTCCGGGTCAAAGTGGACCTGGAGGCGATGATAATGAAGGGGTACTCCGCATTCCCCAAAGCTCCTGCATTACTGGAACCTAACCATCAGATTGTTTAGTGTCATTTATCAGGACACTCGTTGCGGGGGTATTACCCTTCTGTAGAGATGCTATTGGAGTACTCCACAGTCCCAGCTGACTGGGCTGTAGTCTTGGTGAGGCAACCTGTCTAGGAGATGAATAGATTCGACTTTAGACCCAATGCTAATAGGTCGTGATCCAACATAGCCGAGCAATCGTAGTCACCATAATTTCGAAAGTTTAGCTTGAGATGAATTTTCTGTTTAGAAAGTAGAAAAAGCTCCATGGAGTTAAGTGTCATGAGTATGGAGGATATTGCCTTTGCACAATCTTGTGTTTTGCTAAAAAGATTTCAATCAAAAATTATTCAGACTGATTTATCATTTCTTTTTCAAATCGGCCCTGGCTGAACAGCATCATTCTCGTCGACAATTTTATCAAATGTTTACACTTTTACATTCTAAAAATGAAAATTCTAAAGCTTCAATCTTCAATATTCCTTATTACTCCCAGTATTTATATATCCCATCATGGCAGAATATGATATAAAGTCTATTTTTAAGCTGTGCTGGTTTGAATTTAGGGTTCTCTTTTTCCTAGACTGGTTGTTATACCAAGGCTAAAGAACCCAGTCTTCCCTACTATTTACCCATATCTAGGAGAAAATTAGTTTGATTCATACCTTTCCCAAGAATACTGGTGCCATATAAAATGCAAACAGACTCCTACAGGATTTGAAACCTGGTAGCCAAATTTATTTTCAACGGCGATAGCCATTCTGCCACTTTAAAGTTTAGCTTCGTTTAGTACAGAGCTACAACTATGGGGCAGTCCCTTATAAAGATCATGGGAATCAAATATGATCGATTAGCTATGATCAGTAAAAAAAGTAAACTTGTAATTAAAACTTTACGGTACGTTTTTTTTTTAATTCTTAGTTCTTTTAAGTTAAGTTTTTAGATATTTTATAAAGAATATGTGGAGAAATGTTATTAAAACCCCAAACAGTCCAAGGGCATTATAGCTACCTTGTATTGTTAATCTCCATTGCTGCTGTAAGGATTTGAATTCGGGTTTTCGACGACTGTCTCCTCCAGTAAGCAGTGTCCACATAAGGTTTCCTCTCTATAAGAAAAATGTGTATCATAAATGAAAGAGCTGGCATGTATTTCATGAAATCAAACTCCGAATTTCGTTGGCGGTTTTCAAACGATGATGTTAAATCCAAACAAAGAAAAATTGGGATAGTTGGAGCTGAACAAGAGACTTTAAATAGAATATTTCCAGTTTTTCCCGCCGGGTCCATA
>OY757906.1:130884568-131059017 GCA_963585895.1 Sepioteuthis lessoniana
ATATTCTAATTAAGAACATTAGAAATCCATAACTTGAATTTTTATATAGTATGCTCACTCATCAGACGGAAATGAGAGAAAAATGGCTAATCAAGCGAATTTGATGACACTATAAAAGTGAAAGTAAAGGTGGCGACCGTAGTCGAGGGCGACCCGAAGGCTCCCTTTTCAATAGCTACTACACCGTGGTGTTGGGGAGGGCGCTACTCCTTTCTCTGGATTGCTCTACTTTACCCTTGATACGTACCTTATAATGCTGAGTGTTAAGCAAAGAGCTATCAAGTACCATTTTTTGAGTTTTGGTATTACCCGACCAGGGATTGAACCCTGATCTCCAAGACCATTGGCGAACACTCTAACCATTTGACAATGATGACACTATAAATACGGTTAATTAGTCACTTTTCTCAAATTTCCGTCTGGTGGTTGCACACACCTCATGAAACTTCACAGAATGGACTTCTGGCGTTCATAATTATTAAACACACACATACATGCTCATATATATATATATATATATATATATATATATATTCGTGTATGTGGGTCTAGTTAGATTGACTAATATATTGATTTTAACGACATGTCAACCCGTCTAGTGTTATTCTATACCTAGTGAAATTCTTTTCTATAGTTGTTTCTTAAGATTTGTTTGTTTGGTTTGGTTTGGTTTTTATGGCACATCAACCATTGTAGGTTATTTAATGCCGAATCCATTTTATACATATATACAGTTCTATTTCAAACAATTCTGTTTAGTATAAGTATAGTTTTTGTTTACACTCATTTAAATGTCAAAACAGTTCCATTAAAACAATTCAGTTTAGCTTAAGTACGTATGTTATATATCAAAACAGTTCTATTTTAAATAATTCAGTTTAGCATAAGTACACAGTTTAGTTTATTTGACTCATAGATAGGACCCTATCAGGTGCTACCACTCCAAGTCAGAGTGGACATGGGATCGATGACAATGAAAGAGTACTCTGCATTCCCCAAAGCTCCAGCATTACAGGAACCTCACCATCAGGTTGTTTAGAGTCCTATCTAGGACACTCGTTGGGGTTTAGGGAACTTTCCCCTCTGCAGAGAAGCATCGGTGTATTTTACTGCCCCAGCCGACAGGGCAAAGTTTCTTAAGGTTTTATTTTTGCATATCCAGAGGATGTTCACCTTTCTTTATTTACCAGGAAATATAGTGATTACTGTTAAAATGCCAAACATTTTTATTCAGTAACAGAACATTATGGCTTCATGAAATAAAACTCATGCCAACTAACTTGTGTTTTTCCTCCATGTTAAGTTATTCAATAATATTTTCTTCTAGAAAAAGAAATAACATAATTTGAATAATTGATCTAGCTTGTTTAAGGAATTTTTCATGACGCCTTAATGTTCAGCAGTTAAAGAAAAAGTTTACTTTACTTTAAGTATACTCCTTAATACATTTAGCGCTGGAGGGTGTCGTCAGTGATGTTTTGCTTGGTTCCTTGGAGAGTTTCATCAGCATCATACTCCTCTCACCCAGCAGACCCTATCAGAGATAATCAATCTCTGATACGCCCTCCAGTTCACGCAACATAGGAAAAAAAAAAAAAAAAAATACATAGGCTTTTTATTTGTTTGGACGATTATAGACCGCTCATCCGCGCCTCTGATTGGTTGTTACAAACAACCAGTCGAATACGCAGATCTGTCTATTTTAGTGATCTGCGAGGACATTAGCCCTTTTTTAACATATGGATTGTTCGTACTTATTCATTTACACGGCTCTCGTCTTTCTGTCCGGTACTCAGCTCTCTAGTTTTGTGAGTTTTTCCTTTTTTATTCCTTTTTTTTAAAAAGTTTATTTACTGCTGATATATTATAGGACGAGCATCCTCTAAGCGGGCCGATTCCATAAATTTTGCCCGGGAACTATCTACGAACTTTCATCCTTGTGGAACGAGTCATGTTACTGTTAGTCGGCGAAAAGGGAGAGACTCACTAAGCTAGAAGAACAGTAGTGGTACTATTTAACCCATAGCTGGGAGGATAAGGGGGTTCATACCTTTCCTAAGGGCATTTGCCCGAAACTGAACGTCATAGCTTGACTGGAGTACGAACTCGCTTACTACGATCCCAAAGTCCATCGCTTTAACCATTACACCACGAGGATACCACCACTTGTCCTAGACAAACGCTCTTCACAATGCTCACTCGCTTCCTCTAAAATACTACAGCGGTATTATAAGGGAAACTTACAATTACATTTTTAAAATTTTATTAAACTTAAATATATTTAAAAAGTATATATGCTTATTCATACATCAAATTTAAACGCTCAGATATAATATTGGTGCAGTTAAAGATGGTGTAATGCAGAGACTGTTTATAAATATCAACATTTATTAGCAAGTCCTCAATTTTTTTAACTGTTTACATTCTAAAAATGATTTGAATGTTCAAGTGGCGCAATTTAACTCTAAAGTAAGCCTTTGTACTAAAATGGAAATAAATCATCATCATCATTATCATCAAATCATACTGAAAACAGGGATTTCCTTGTCTCTCTCTCTCTCTCTCTCTCTTTCTTCCACCATCCGTCCCTGTAAGCCATCGATCTTGGCAAGTCTTCTAGACATAATCAAGTGTCCAAACAGAGCTGAATGTAATTTTTTGCCACTCGGCCAACACTGTTTTGTGCGTGTATATGCATTTACCCCCACCCATCGACAGGATGCGACACAAGGTCAATTTTTAATCAGAGTTTAACGGATTTCAATTCAGAGTTCTCCTTCTCTTAGATTGCTTCACCAAGGCTGAAGAGCCTAGTTTGCCCTACTATTTACCCATAGCTGGAAGGAGAATAATTGGATTCATACCTTTCCCAATTGTATTAGTGCAATGAGAAAATGCAATCAGCTTCTTCCAGGATTTGAACTCGTGTCATCGTGTCCATTTCTTCCGACGATAACCATCTCACTACGGGCACCTTCGTGTGTAGGCGTCCATAGAAGGACGCTGCTTATGAGTTTGTCCCCAGAATGTCTTGTTCGTCTTATTTGGATGGTTTGTGAGAGGGGAGGTATGCGGCCGTACAGATTTTGTTTTGTAGAGTGATCTTTCCAGTATTTGTTCAAAACAGCTTGTGGCATTCTTATATATTTCCCATCTAGATTTTTTCCAAACATTTTGTTAGAGTTTAAGTGGTACAGCCATACAGTAGTACTGGTACAGCTACAGCTTGGAAGAAATCTCACGTGATTTCATCTGAGAGATCAGATTTCTGTATGGTCTATAGCTTATTAATAACTGTCCACGCTTTGCCTATGAGTAAGCTGACATCCATTTCAGTAGATGAGATATTGCTACCGAGGTATATGAATTGGTATATTCAAGATCACACCATCGTTTAAAACACGAAAACTCGGTTTTATCCAAGTTCACGTAGAGACCAATGTCTTTTGTTGTCTGCTTCAGGTTATTCAGCACAGATTCGGCTCGGGCCGGTGAATTTTAAAGAAGTGCAAGGCCATCCACGTAGTTTGCAATTGTCGTAGTTTCTGCGAAATATCGTTAGCTTCTTGCTTCTTAGTGAAATACCTTTGTCTTTTATTAGATCTATTGATATTTGTAGTATGGAATCTTGACAGATTATGAATAGATAGGGGGCCAATGTATCTCCTTGCAAGACTACAGCAACAATGTCGAAGTAATCAGTGTCGCCATCAGTCGATCGAAGTTAGCTACCTGACGACTCCTATTGGTTTAGACTTTAGAATAACTTTTATATACATGTCATTATTTTAAAAGCTTTTATGCTGATTAAAAGTTATTATTGATAATATTCATTATATTAATTTCATCACGTTTGGTATTAGAACTGTGTTTTTTTTTCTTGATTGGCGCTGTTGAAAGTGGGGTGCGTCTTATACATTCCTGCGTCTTATATGCCGTCAAATGCGGTAGTTCAAAAGCGAACGTAATAATACTACTGCAGTTCAAACACGTTTGCTACTAAACCGCAGTCTAGCGCGTTAACAACTACATCAAGGAGACACAACCGGATGTGAATCTGAAAACCAACGTAACATTAGTGATGATAAGAAGTGTAGGATAAAAGGCGAATGGAAAAGTTCTCTGATCATATGTTTATCAGCATCAACACTTAGCCAGTCCAGAATATCGTTTTAACTCGGAACAGGCTCTTTATTACGGAAAACATTGTCAATCAAGCAACATCCCTTTGATATTGCCTCATGGGCCTTGTTCGGATGAGGCTCTCCAGGATGTAAAACAGGAAACACAGACAAAACAAAAGAAATAATAATAACTCGATGAACCCGTAGAAATTCCTCGGCTTAATTAGAAACGACCATGAAGAATGAAATATCAATGTGACATTTCATTGATTTATCTCTGAGTTACATGTTTATCAAAGGATGTGGGGTTCGCAAAGCGTTGTGGTTAACGTACTGAACTGCGACATCATGGTAAGCGTGTTCGAGCAACAATTGTGCCATTACGTTCCCTTTCGAACTAATACCCTCGGGAAAAGTATGAACCCTCTTTATCACTCCCCCATCAGCCATAGATTAAATAGTATCATTGCTGTTGTTTTATAAAGATGGCTTTGACTGTAAATAACTCGCGAAGGTTAAGATGCCATTAAGCAAAGAAACCAGACCAAACCATATTTATCCGAAAAATATACAAGAAACTTATTAGCATATATAAAATAACACACTGACACACACACACACACACGTAAACACACACACACACACACACATATATATATATATATATATATATATATATATATATATATATAAAGAAAAATTGATAACAAGGTAATCCAAGCTGATGGAGAGATTTATTGAGAAGAAAAGTCGACACTATAGCGTTTCGGTTCTAATGAACCATCATCAGGATTATTAGGGATGATATTAGTGATGTTAGATCAACGATGGATGTGTAAAAAGTGCAAAATACAAAAACCTACGGAAAATTTGTATGACAGGAAAAAATTGGCCGTTTATGACAAGAAAAAGTTAGCCGTTTGAATAATAAATTAGCGTTTGTTGTTTTAAAATTATGTCATTTAACTTATTAGAAATATTGTGTAGAATTTATGTTCCGTTTGTTTATCGAGAAAGATTTCGAATCATTTCTTGTTTTCGACGAATTTCTAATCTTATAACAAGACTAATAAGATCCAAACCCATTCTTCAACTCTGATATTTCATATGGATGACATCAAGATGGTTCATAGATGCAAAGACCAACTCATCACTGCCCATTCCTTTTCTAACCAATTATATACCAGAAAAAATCATACGTACTAGTATGTCCAGCGTTCTTCGTCCATTCCAACATATTTTTCTGGATTATATACGTCTATACCATGAAACTTCTAGTAAGGATTTAAAATTTTCCGAGGCATATACATTTGAAAAGGCCAGACTTTTAGGAATAGAACTTCGTTGAAAACCAGGAATGACTCGAAATCTTTCTCGATACATAAATTCTACATAATATTTCTAATAAGTCAAATGACGTAACCTCGCTGAACGTGATTTTCTAATTATTCCAATTATCAATAAAACAGTGATATATTTCTGCAATGTTAATTAAAATTCCACTTTTCCTTTAAGATAAGACATCAATTTTATCATAGTGTGGTGTTACAATGAGAACTAAGCGAGCCCACAGGTCGTTTAGCTGTCAATAAATAAAAAAAAAATCATTTTAAATTCTAGATTTTGCTAGCTGGCCATGTTGAATATTGTTGTTGATATTCTCAATTCCTTTTTTAAAAAAGTTAATCAAACTTTCTGATGAATATATGGTTGTTACTCATTCAAAAAAAAAAAAAAAAAACAGAAAAAAAAAAAAGATTTTAACACAGCATTCAGTAATATTCTAATCTCGATAATTTTTTTAAAAAACTCTGTCTGAATAAAAGACGCTTCAATTATGTTTTTTTTTTTTACTTTTTTTTTTATAAACGGTAGATTGTTTTCGTTTTTGTTCATTTCATTAAAATACTTGAAAGAACGTCTATTTCAGACTGCGTACACTTGATTAAAATACAATGGTAGAACGAATGATTGAAAAAGAAAATAAAAGAAATGATTTTTAGAATAAAAGGATTCTTTGATTTGAAGGAGAGAAACTGAATAAGTTGATAGGAAGTTTGTTATAAAAAAAACAACATTATCATTAAAAGCAATGAGGAATTGAAAACGGGAGGAAAAATGACTAAAAACTTAACAAAAAAAATGAAAGTAATGAAACTACAAAAGTAACAGAATGGAAAAAATCTGTTTAAAAAATTTGGAAAAGAAAATCGTCGAAAAGAAAAAGGTTGAAAAATTTTCAGAACTGATTATACTTTATAGCGAAAATATAGTCTTATATTTCTCTACTATGTATGGATGTATGTATATATGTATCTATCTATCTATCTATCTATCTATCTATCTCAGCCTATTTCGTTCTATCTATCTATCTATCTATCTATCTATCTATCTATCTGCTATTTATTCTATCTCTCTAGGTCTATTCCTTTCAATCTATCTATCTATCTATGTCAGTCTATTCCTATACATCTGCCTGTCTCAGCTTATTTCGTTCCATCTATCTATCTAGCAATCTAGCTAGCTTGCTAGCTCTATAGCTAGCAAGCTCTGTCGTTTCATATCTATCTATCTCAGCCTGTTCCAATCTATCTATCTATCTATCTATCTATCTATCTATCTTTTTACCTTGTTTTACATATAATTTTTTATTCGTGCAATATATTGTGATATCGTTCCGCATACAAATCTCTTTTGGCGATTAATTTTTAATCATAATCAGAATTGTAATGATATATTTAAGAGTCGTTCAAAAAGTTCTACGCCTTACCCAGATAGAAGAGCCACAGCTAAACTTTTTTGTTGTGGCAACACACTACCACTTTTTATAAAACATGAAGAACTAATTGTTGTCCAAATTTCTATGCAGGTAAGTCCAATACTAAAGTTGGAGGTGTTCGACAAATCGAAAATATGGTAGGAGCTTAGAAATTTTTTTAACGGTTCTCAGTATCGAAATTTTGGTAGAATTCTGATATCAGTTCGTTTTCTGTTCATATATAGATATGTATCAGGAAAAAATAAGTATACCTTATATATATATATATATATATATATATATATATATATATATATATATATATATATATATATTGATGTAATTTTATTTTGGTTATAAAACTAATGCAACTTCATTTTTATTACACTGTTTGAATGTTGGTCAGTTGCTAATAAATAATACCTAACGATATCCGTTTTGATTGCATAATGGTTCACTGGAGAAAAAAAATGAATACTTGACTATTTGATTTAGGAGAAAAGTTGTTAGAGATGTCCCCCTCACAGTAAAATAGCACGCAGCCCTCAGAGAAAGGAGGTGGACCATTCTCATCATTGCACACAACGTTAGGTGTCCGGGACGATCAACGGTCTGTGTGCAAAGCAGAGAGACGATAATCTAATACACACGTCTTCATCTATATTAAAAATTTCAAAACTTGCAATATTTAAAACTTTATTTTTTTTAAACAGATGCAACACATCAATCGCTAAAGAAATAAATATCACATTTAACAAAGTCAACTGTGATATGCTAGTGAACTTAGGGTAGTGGCAATGGTAGCTCCATTTTTTCCTCAGATTTGATTAGTTAAGATCATGGCTTGGACCGTGCATTTGTTGGTGAAATTTTTTTTTCAGACTGTAGTAATTATAGATTCAACAGAGAGCTTTCCGTGCTTATTTCATTTTACATCAGAATGATGTAAAATGAAATAGATAGAATTTTCAACCAATATCAATATTGATTTTCTATCCGGAACAGCATCATTTCAACCTAACATGAAATAGGCGGGAAAACTTCTCTGTGTAGCAATTACTGCATGGTGTGACGCGGTCCAAGTCTTGATTCTAATTGATTAATCATATCTAAAAAAAACAAAAACAAAAAAAAACATCAATAACAACAAAAGCAAAAAATGAAAACAATATTAAGACACTAGATGGAACTACCATTACCACTTGCTTAATAATACGAGTTGCTCCTCTTAGTTTTTCGTGGGACCACCTGGCATTTGCACCGGATTGATGACATTGATAATCACCTGGTCTCAGAGGATTTTCCTCGCAGACATTACCTGCGAAGTTTATTAAAAGAGTTGCAAGAAGACCATCTGTTATACCGCAATTGTATTTAAGAACGTTCAATAGCTATAGAAAAAAAAAATAAAGTAACGAGAATAATGTCTGTCTTGTATATAATATTTCAAAAGAGTTGCCCAAAGAGTTTGAAAATTATTTTATATAAAACTATCTAAAAAAAAGAATTTGAATCTGATTCTTTTCAGAGTGACCACAGTGATTTTTAAGAAAAACATTGAATGTGAACGACTGTTACAATAATACTTATTTACAATACATTATAATGATCTGGGCAAAGTATAACATTTCTCTTTAAGAGCTTCTAAAAATATTTCTTTAACTGCTCTAATCATGCAAGCTTCAATTTTCTTTATAAATCTTTTTTTGCATATCCATTCAGGACCCTTATTTTACGATCGGGCGGCTCCCATCTCTTCTCCTCTCCAGTCGCTCGTCTTGTCACTCTGGTGTCGCCGTCTTTGTTTTTGTTCTTTGTCTTCCGTTAGCATCTCCAGTTATTTTAAGTTTTTTTTTCTTTTAGGATAAGGAATGACAATGCGACCATAATTTCATGTGGACATTTTTATTTTTTTAACGACTTTTCTTTTCGTCACCAGTCCGACTAAACGAGGAGTTAATGATAAGAGTTCAAATGGAGCATTTCAATCTCTCGAATTGACCATCTCTTTTAAGCTGACAAACATATCTAACGCTAGATCCGTTTGGTTATCTAATTAAAATCACCCAATGACGGACATGGTTTCAGGCTGACCTCGAGTTCAATGGCCATCAATCAAACTGGTTAACCCGTTGTGTTTTTCCACACGTTTAACATCTCAGGACTTAATTTGAATGCAATACAGTATGTCAATAATAAATCTATTTTTAAAACTCTTTTTTCATTATCTTTGCGTGAAAAATCATCCATGACGCCTTTCTACTTGTATTTTAAAATTGTAGTTAATTTTTTAAAAATTATGAATATCAGTCATTGTTTTTTTGTTTATGAATAAAAGCTTGAGCCGAGTGCAGTAGTCATACTAAATTTAATATATTGATTGGTTTGGTTTCTTTGTTTAATGGCATATCAACGGTTTTTAGGTTATTTAATGCCAAAGCCATTCTAGAAGAACACAAGTTGTACTATTTAACCTATAGCTGGGAGGATAAGGGGGTTCATACCTTTCCCAAGGGTATTTGCCTGAAAGTGAACGTAATAGCGCGACTGGAATACGAACTCGCTTACTACAATTCCACAGTCCATCGCATTACACCACGAGGACACCCCTTAATGCATTGAATAAACATGGTTAAAAATAGAAGATTACAACTATGCAGCTCGTGATATAGCCTTAACTCATCATCACGAAAGTGATCTGTGAGTTTTTTTTTGAATGTCGAGGCATATTTCTACTAACAGTGACAAAAATTATAGAATTATTAAACTTGTTTTGATGAGACCATTTTTCAAGACGATTGTACGTCTTGTTAACAGAAGAAAGGGTGATAAAACCTTTCTTCAAGAAAGGCATATAAAATCAATGGCATGGATAGCGAAGAGTCCAGGTCTTAATCCAGTAGAAAATTTATAGTGGAAATCTAAAAAAAAAAACAACAAAACAAAACAAAAAATCTGGGCTATAAAAAGCTTTATTCCTCGAAGAATATCTATCAAAAGGCATTTGGAAACGTTGGAACCACTTTGATAAAGAATTTTGCTTTAGATTAATGAAATCCAGGTCTGAAAGAATTAAGGCTGTTATAAAAGCTCATAGAGGAGGAACAGTTGAAACAATGGAAAGAAATTCTTTTAACTTGTATTTGGGAAAGTTTAAACCGCTTTGATAAAGAATATGGCTTTAAATTAATGAAATGCACCTAAGAATCAATTTAAAATTTTATTAATTCAATAATATTTTCATCATTATTTGATTGCTAATTAATATTTTTCTCTGCATTGCTTGGAAAAATTATATATATATATATATATATATAGGAAATAAATTGATTTCTAAAAAAAAAAAGTGCTAATTTTTATGCCAAAAATGGGCTGGAGAAGGTGAAATTTTTTATGTGTATTTTTGGATTTATTGACCAATCAGTGTTTATCAATTTGTTTAAAAATTTCTTTAAGACTCTCAGGCAACAATATTTGACAAACAGCAAATTTAAAGGATCATGCCCCAAAATAATTTAAGAAACTTATATATCAATCCTTATATATGTGTGTATTTCGGTAGAATTGATAGAATAGTTGTTATTGCTTTTTTTTTTAAATTTTATTTTTCTTTGAAGCTCGTAGAATTGCTTTTATGTAATTCATTTTTCGAAAAGTTTTCTTTACAAAAAGCAGCGCTGTCGTCGGCTAATTAGCTATGTGTATGCATTAGTGAAGATGAGAGTCCGCACAGCAAAAACATTAAATTCTTTAGCTGGGTTTCATCAGTCGAAATACCAAACATTAGCAATGCTCTTTCAACGTGTTTGACGACAGACGTTTTGCTTGACGGCACCATCTGGCTCACCAGAAAAGCTTCAGTCGTATTTTATTTTTTTTATCTTGTTTTTTTCTACTGTTTATCACTGATGAAACAGAACAAGGGGCGCTGCTGGCTTAGATAAGTTGATCCATTTACGAATAATCTGTTTATACTCTTTCCTATCTTAAGCCTATCGTTATTGGGGGAAGTGTACTGGCTAAAGTGCAAGCCTGCGATAGAGTAGTTAGTGAGTTCAAACTCCAGTCGCGCTATTACGCTCATTCTTTGATTTTGAATAAATATACAAACACCCTTATCCTTTCAGATCTTTCGAGTTCTCTTTCAAAGATAGTTTTGGCATTAACTAACCATCAAGGGTTGATATGCCATTAAGCAAATAAACCAAATCAAACTTGTCTGCAGGGTTTAGAATTCGCTGGTTGTATCTTTTGCAGATGATTAAGAATTCCCTTCACGAAAAGAAGTTTTTATCCGATGGTGAGACTCCAGTTCCAGATTTCTGAATATTGAGTAGTCAGGCCTTCTTTGATATTACATCTAAGAAGTGTGGGTAGCGCAGCGTTTGTTGCAAAAAAATGGTCTCGACAATCTGAGTTCAAAACCTTGACAAGGCTGTTTGCTTTTTAGTTTCGCGTCAATATCCTTTAGAACGGCATTTAACTCTCTGCTCTCCTCCCTGGGTTCGGTAAGTATTTAAACAGACTGCGTTCTTTATCATTGGTTCAGCAACCAGTCTTTGAGAAGAAACATTCTATAATTAAACCAGCACTAATACACTTAAATACTGGCCTTGTGTCTCCTCATGTGACAAAGAATTTGGGTAAATACATGCTCCTGGGTTTACTCAGTAGAGAGTCGCTGTAGCGCAGAGGTTAATGTGTTTGACTGTAATATAGTAATAAGCAAGTTTTAACTCCAGTCGTAACTTTGCGTTCAATTTTTGACTAATGCGTTTGAAAAAGCAGAAGCGTTTCTTATCCCTCCAGCTATAGGTTAGTATTTCACTACTGTTCTACTAGGATGGGTTTGGCATTTAATAACCAGTAAAAGAAACAAAAGTAAACAAAGAAACTAAAAAAAACAAACTAGAGTGGCAGTATTTATTGGATCTCATCTATGGATCAGATCGATCAATTTGAAAAAAAAAACGATTATTTTTAATCGAAATAGTCACGCAAAACTAAATAGTTGAATCTTTTACTAATAATCTGTTTTTAGTCTTTCCTATTTTGAGCGAGGTGTAGAATTTGCCAATTGTATTTTCTCTATATTCCGTAATTCTCTATATTCTAATATTTCTTTATTATATTATTCTCTATATTCTACTAATTCTGTATTCTACTATTCTCTGTATTCTACTATTCTCTATAATCTACTAATTTTGTATTATACTCTTCTCTATATTCTACTATTCTCTATATTATAATAATTTTTTATTCTACTATTCCTTATATTCTACTATTCTCTATATTCTACTAACCCTGTCTTCCACTATTCTATATCGTCTACTAATTCTGTATTCTACTATTCCCTAAATTCTGCTGATTTTTTATTTTGCTATTCCCTATATTCTACTATTCTCTATATTCTACAAATTCTATATTCTACTATTCTCTTTTATACTACTAATTCTGTATTCTACCATTCTCTATATTCTGCTGATTTTTTATTTTACTATTCCCTATATTCTACTAATCTCTATATTCTACTAATTCAGTATTCTATTATTCTCTTTTATACTACTAATTCTGTATTATACTATTCCCTATATTCTACTCTTCTCTATATTCTACTGCTTCTCTATTCTACTATTCCCTATATTCTACTATTCTCTATATTCTACTAATTCTGTATTCTACTATTCCCTGTATTCTACTATACTCTATATTCTACTAATTCTGTATTCTACTATTCTCTATATTTTATAATTCCCTATATTCTACCATTCTCTATATTCTACTAATTCTGTATTCTTCTATTCTCTTTTATTCTACTATTCTCTATATTCTATTATTTCCCTAATCTTGCCTCTATATAATACAAAGGTTCATCAAGCATCACTCATCAATATAAATATAAATTTTCAATAAGGATATCACCCTGTCCGTTTGGCTTAGAACACACCGATTGCATCTTTTGCAGACGGTAAGACTCCCGCAAAAGAGGTGTCCTGTGTTTAGCACAAAACTGCATTCAGTGGTGAGTCTTCAGTTCTGTAACTGTAGAAAGGGTGGAATCACTTATTCATTGCCATGACTCCCAGTTCCTGTCTGACATGCAGCGGTAGTAACTGTTTAGGTTCCATATATGAATCAAATGGGTTGATTTAAAAATTATTACTATTAGATAGGAATACTTGAAACCATATAACCGATTTCAATAAAATGATTATTACATGAAAAAAAAGTTATTTGAAATCATATAATTGTGTAGAAATTATTCAGAATAATTGAATCCATAAGTTTATAAAAGATTTAAATCATAAGGTACCATATTGCTTGAAAAAAGGAAGGAAAGGAAACTGATTTCTCTAGTTGCTGGTTGGTTGGTTGGTTGGTTGGATTTTATGGCATATAAACCGATATTGGTTATTTAATGCCAAAACCAATTTTATGCAAATGAACACTTCTATTTCAAACAATTCAGTTTAACATGAGTACACAGTTTATTTGTCAAAAACATTTCTATTTCAAGCAATTCAGTTTAGTCTAGCATTTCTATTTCGAACAATTCAGTTCAGCATAAGTACCCAGTTTAGTTCTTTTTAAATCTATTCTATGAAAATAGTCAGTTCTATTTCAAACAATTCCGTTTAGCATGAGTATGCAGTTTAATTGTCAAAAACATTTCTATTTCAAGCTATTCAGTTTATTCAAACAGTTCTAATTCAGCCAATTCAGTTTAGTATAAGTACAGACTTTGTTTACACACAGTTAAAAGTCAAAACTGTTTTATATTAGATAATTCAGTTTAGCGTGAGTACAGTTTCAATGTCAAAAACAGCTCCACTTCAAACAATTCAGTTTAGGATAAGTACACAGTTTAAATGTAAGTACACAATTTACTTGTCAAAACATTTCTATTTCAAGCTATTCAGTTTAGTCAAACAGTTCTAATTCAGTTGAGCAAATAGTATGCAGTTTAGTTCTATTTAACCCATTGATAATGCCCTATCAGTTGCTACCATTCCAGGCCAGGGTGGACCTAGCAGCAATGGCAATGAGGGGGTGCTCCACATTCTCCAAAGCCCCAGCATCACTGGAACCACACCAACAGATTGTTTAGTGTCATATCTTGGACATTCGTGGGGGGAGTCTTACCCCTTTGCAGAGGTACAGTCGGTGTATTCTACAGCCCCTGCCGACGGGGCAAAATTTCGCTAGTGAGTTAACCTATCAGGGTTGATATACCAACCAACCAATCTTTCCTATCTTATCTGAATCTAAACATGGAATTTTAAAGACTTGACTATTGCAAATTTCATACGTATACAAGTATTATGAGAGACAATGAAATTAATACTTCCTATCTTTTCACACGAAAACTACTACAGAAAACAATAATACAGTTATTGTTAACGATGATAAAAACCCTGCAATGTCGACTTCGTAAATATCAACATGCTGTATATACATATATTTACCCAACCCCTTCTCATGAGCAGGTTAATTCTTTAAGTGGAGATTAACAGGTTCGAATTCACAGTTTTCTTTCTCCCTGACCAGTCCGCATACCTAGGTTAAAGAGACCAATCTGCCCTAATTACCCATTGTTGGAGAGAGAATAGTTGGATTTGTACCGTTCCTAAGGGTATTAGCGCTATGGAATATGCTAACAGCTTCGTTCAGGATTTTGAACTCGAGTCACTATGTCCCTTTCCAAGGACAGTAACCATTACCCAACGAACATATACATACACCCCTGACAAAAATATCAAACTACCTTCAAAAATGAAGAAAAATATATTGTTTACAATTTCAAACATTTGAAAATCAGATATATGAAAGATAAGACATAAAGACAATTAAATTTAAAGGATGAAGAAATTTCAATTCATTTTTATATGTATATCAACACTTATACCTAATCTTAAAATTTTGTTTTGACATAAATATTAGACCAATAAATAGAACTAGAGAAAATATAGGCAATATTTTTATTTGATATTTTGTAGATCCGCTGTTAGTTTAGATGACCTCAAAAGTTCGGCTAGGCTTATTATCAACTAGTTTTGGGAGGTGCCCGTGGAGTAATGGTTATCGTCTAAGGATATGGATACGGCGACACGAGTTCAAATTCTGGACCTGACTGATTGCATTTCACATAGCACTAATACCCTTGGGAAAGGTATGAATCCAATTATTCTCCCTCCAGTTATGGGTAAATAGTAGGACAGACTAGGTTCTTCAGCCTTGGTAAGGCAACTAGTCTAGGAGAAGGAAAACTCTGAATTCGAACCTGTTAAACTCCGCTTAAAATTTGACCTTGTGTCATATCCTGCCCGAGCGGAGGGGTTTGGGTAAATAGGATCAACTAGTTTCTGAAGTTGAAACGAAGGTGTTATTTTCATGCGTTTAAGATTGCGTTTTTGAGTTCAGAAATTGCTGAGTACTGTCAACCTCCTTCATAAACTTTTGCAACATCAATCCACATACATTTTTTATAGGATTGAGATCTGGAGAACACACTGGGTGGTCAATAAGTCTTATTTTTTTGTTCAATCCAATACTTCTTTGTTATTGATGCATTGTGGATAGCAATATTATCTTGCCGAAAAATCCATTCTTCTCCACATAGACGACGCCCATCTTGTGCGAGAGATAACTCAATTAGCATCTTTATATAATCTGTTGCTTTTTGTCGACCACTGACAAATTGTAGTTTAAGTTTTTATGAAGATGGGAAAGCCCTCCAGATCATTAAAGATCCTCTTTGACAATATCTTGTTGAGTAATTCTTTCTGGAAATTTTCTTGCGTGCCAGTACTCCTGAAAGCCATCTGGAACGTTTAAATTGAATTTCTTTTCGTCTGAGAACACAATTTTTCGTCATTCTTTAGCACTCATGGATTGATATTGACGAGCATATTCCAGTCGTTTCTCTTTGTGCTTCATTGTTAACCTTGGACGATGAATTCTTTTCTTAGGCTTTATTTTTTCATGATTTAAATGCCTTCTAACTGCTCTAGTACTGCAAGGAGCATCCACTAGAGATTTTAATCTTTTTGATGTTGATGTTTTCTTTTTTACTTCGCGAACAACTCATTTCTTGAATTGTGGTGATAAGTTTTCTGGCCTACCAGTTAGTTTTCTTGTTCCATACTTATTTAGACTTTTCAAGTAATTGCAGATAACAGTTTTACTGCGTCCTAAGGCCTTTGAAATTTCTCTCTGAAATTTTCCGACACTTTTAAGAGCTCTAATCTCAGCTTTCTCAAAATCTGATAATTTAGTTCTTTTAGCCATTTATGTTTTTAGTATTTTAAGTATTACAGTTTTAATTGCTTTTATATTACATACTCTTTATGTAATAAATTCTTCGATTAAATTAAGTCCTTTTTTCTTTAGTTTTTATTGGTGGTCTTATATTCATTTCAAAAATAAATCTTAAAATTTAACATAAATGCTAATATACATATAAAAATGAATTGAAATTTCTTCTTATTAAAATGTCTTACCCTTATCTTCCAATATCTGGATTTCATAATCTAAACATTGTAAACAATATCTTTTTCTTGATTTCAGGGTGGTCTTATATTTTTTTCCAGGAGTATATATATATATATATATATTAACTCACTGAAACTTAAGTGACTGCAAATCTCAGATTTAAAGCCTCTTCTAAGTATTCTAGCTGATTTTAACAGTCCTGTGGTTCGGATCCTCTCAAGGGAATTACTGTTATGTGAAATGCAAACTGCTTCGTCCAGGGTTTGAACTTGGTTTACCGTATCTATTTCCTATTATAATAAATATTACAACACGAGCGCCTCTTTGCTCAGTCAGCAGAGGCTGTAGAATACACCGACTGCTTCTCTGCAGAGGAGTGAGACCTCCCCACCGACGAGTGTCCTGGATATGACACTAAACAATCTGATGGTGAGGTTCCAGTGATGTTGGGACTTTGGGGAATGTGGAACACCCCTTCATTGCCATTGCTCCCAGGTCCATTTTGGCCCCGAATCGTTGCACCTGATAGGGCTCTATCTATGAGTTAAATAGAACTAACAACATACTTATACCAAACTGAATTGTTTGAATTAGAACTGTTTGACTAAACTGAATAGTTTGAAATAGAAATGTTTTTGACAATTAAATTGTGTATTTATATTGAAACTGCGTACTTATTCTAAACGGAATTGTTTGAAATGGAACTGTTTTTGACATTGAAATTGTATTTACTCTAAACTGAATTGTTTGATATAGAACTGTTTTGACATTTAACTGTGTATAAACAAAATATATACTTATACTAAACTGAATTGGCTGAATTAGAACTGTTTGAATAAACTGAATAGCTTGAAATAGAAATGTTTTTTACAATTAAACTGTGTACTCATGAATTGTTTGAAATAGAACTGACTATTTGTATTAAAATGGATTTGGCATTAAATATCCTACAAAGGGTGATATGCCATAAAACCCAAACAATTCAACAAACAAACGAGCGACTCGGCATGCTGCATATTACTTTCGTGAGAAGTATCGTGGATTCTCGGTAAGAGGTTCTCGTGAGAACTATCAGGGGAAACATTACAGTTTTATTTATCCAATCTATCACCGTGGTGCGATGTGACAGAAGGCATTCGGCATCCCCCTTTTCCTTGTCACTGCAGCCGCGGGAAAATAAATCCAGCCGTATCCCTCTGAAATGAGGGGTCAGGTGCTGTCTGGAGGGAAGGCTCCTGGAACTGAAAGGTTTTATCTTTGAACTGCCCTGCACGAATGCCAGGAAGTAGTCATCTGACTCCCAACGAAGCCAAAGTCTGACATAAGGTCGGTTCAGAGCAGGTTTAACGTTGTTTAGCTTGTTTTCTTTGATTGAATAGCATATCAATCTTAGTTGGGTTATTTGATGCCAAAGCTTTATTTAACTCATTGCTGAGGAGACAAAGATGTTGGTTGGTTGGTTGGTTTTTATGGCATATCGACCCTTTTAGGTAATTTAATTCCCAATCTTGTTCATATTTATATATATATATATATATATATATATATATATATATATATATATATATATATATATATATAATTTCTAAACGAATTGTTTGTACGCAACATTTTAAACGAGTTAAAGGTCATTTGTTTGTACACAGTTAAATGATCAAACAGTTCTATTTGAACCATAAATCGAATCATTGCAGGTACTACCTCCCCGATCAGAATTCTACTTGGGAATAATAGCTCCTCTATATTCTCCTATGCTCCAAGACTGGAATCTCAAGATCAGATGCAGTTTAGTGTCATATCAAGGCCACTCGTTGCGGGTGATCTTACCCTTCTGCAGAGATTTGGTCGGAAGATTTTACTGCCACTAACCGTCATAGCTTTCCCAATTGTATTAGTTTGAAAGTTAACTTAATAGCGCGATTGAAATTTGAATTCGCTTACGACGACATCACAGTCTAGCATTTTAGCAACCACGACAGAGGGAACAACCCCGGCTCAATTTTGGCTATGAGAACGCATTATTTTACAAAAATAAAACGATTTAAATTTGTTTGCTGTTATATGATATTGTTTGATGGTATATGATATTAGTGTAAGAAGTGAACGTATTTTTTGGCAGCTATATATTCATTCACATTTTTGGTTATAGTCTTTCAATGCAGTGGAGTTTAGTAATAATCATCTATTACTAAATAAATTACCTAAAAATCGTTTATCGAATAGCATTGTTTAAGGAATTACCTAATAATTGTATATAGGACTGTAATTTTTAAGGAATTACCTTATGATAGTTCATAGGATTGCAATTTTTAAGGAATTATCTAATAATAATTTATAGGATTGGAATTTTTAAGGAATTATCTAATAATTGTTTATAGGATTGCAATTTTTAAGGAATTATCTTATGATAGATTATAGGATTGCAATTTTTAAGGAATTATCTTATAATAGTTTATAGGATTGCAATTTTTAAGGAATTACCGAATAGTAGTTTATAGGATTGTAATTTTTAAGGAATACCTAATAATAGTTTATAGAGTTTCGATTGGTTATCGAGTTTCAATGCAGAAGAGTTTGGTAATAATCATTGATTACCAAATAAATGATGTAAAAATATCAGTTTTTATTATACAACATGATATTAGAGTGTTTCTTATAGAAGGAGGAAGTCGCCGATTTAACCTTTAGTCTTGAATGTAAACTGTTAGTTACGGAGTTAATCTTACAAGCAATATTTCTCTGCACTTCTCTTTTTTTGTTAAGTGGCTTATCAACCTTCGTGGGTTACTCAATGCCAAATGTACTCTTGTAGCAGAAAAGTAGTTGTTCTAATTTTCCCAAGGGTATTTGTTTTAAAGTGAAAGTAATAATACGACTGGAGTTCGAACTCGCTTACAACAATGACGAAATTCAACATGTTAGCCACCACACCACTAGGACACCCCACTCTTACTTCTGTTGGTGTCAAGAATGATGCCGAATATATTTATCTGGTTTGAGATAAGCAGAACATTTCCTCAATCAATTTAGAGTAAGGGACATGATACCGGCTATTGAAGACTTTAGACCTATTGTTCAGTGTGCTACTTATCTGATTGTTCAGACACTGCAATGCCTCGTCTTGACTGAATATCTAGTTGAATGACAGTTGGCAACATAACACGAAGAGATTACTGAATAATAGTCAGCTAAACCTTGACAATGATTAATTTTAGTGAGCCTGGCTGAAATTAAAATAGGAAACAAAAAGAAAAAAGACTGCCTGAAATGGTAATATGGTATTGCAGACAACTTCTATTATCATCAATGGAGATCTTAGAACGAAGATAGGAAATGATGGACGTGGTTTGCTGATAAATGCCAGCATCAATATTGGGGAGAGGTCGTGATTTTTGTCTGGATTGGGACTGATATATCAATTCCTGTTTTTCTGACATGAAACAAATCTTACAAGTTGTTGAAGAACGTAAGAGAAGCAATCAATCAAAATAGGTAATTAAACACGGTAACTATTTTAAAAAGAATACAATAGCTGTATGCATCGTCTAAGCTTAATTTGAGGCAAACTATAGATGTCTTAAATTTAGTTGCAGTTTGTCAAAATTATTAAACGAAGCATAAATTTAAATTTCTAAGAAAAGTAATAATTACGAGCAGATTAATTAGTATATATATATATATATATATATATATATATATATATATATATATATATATATAAGCTCTATCATTGATATTAAGCACTATTCAATAATACTGCAATATTTGGCTCTCTATGAACTCATCAAATGAGCTAGTGAGATCAATAAGCCTCTCCTATATATATATATATATATATATATATATATATAGCAGTGTCTGACGAATCCGTAAAGCATGAAACCCACGGTCACAGACACTACCATTAATATATATATATATATATATATATATATATATATATATATATCCTCCTTCAGCAATTTAGGGAGTTGGGTATTGTACCACAGGAATGGTGTCTGGCTGATGGTATTTGGATACCAAAATAAATGCAGTCAAAAGGTATCACAAATTTTCGCCCCATATGCCTCCTAAACGTAGAGGGGAAATATTTTCTTGTGTTCTTGCTCGCCGTATGACAAACATTCTGATGAACTATAATTATTTCTGATGAACTATAATTACATAAATACATCTGTCCAGGAGGCTGGGATACCTGGCTTCTTTGGATGTCAGGAACATTCACAGATGATATGGAACTCGATACTCTCAGCCAAAAGAGACAAAATAGAACTACATGTAAACTGGCTTGATCTTGCCAATCCATACGGTTCAGTTCCACACCACTTAATCTGGATGACTCTCGACTTTTTCAACTTCCCTAGCAAGGTTGGGAAAATCGTAAAATTAAATAATTTAATTCAGCCTTCATGAAATTTGCCGTTGAAGACAAATCCACCAAATAGCAGGCACTGGAGATCGGCATCATGATGAACTGTGGGATTTCCCCATTTCTTTTCGTTGGGGCCATAGAAAACGTCGAAAAGAGTGATGAAAAATGAACATCTGATTCTTCCTCCTTTCGGAGCTTTTATGAATATCACCATTCTCGTCCCGTCCAAAATCGCTGCTGATGGTTTACTACAAAGGTACTATGACCTTTTCACATGGCGAGAATGAAGGCTAAGCTAAAGAAAAGTCGAAGCCTATCGTCAGTCAGTGGATCTCTCAGGGAGGTTCATTTACAAATTGGGGGTGATACTATCCCAACAGTCAGGGAAAAGCCTGTACAGAGCCTCGGATATCTTTATCAAATCCCACAGACTGACTGACATCGGGGTACAGAGGTCCAGAAAGTAGCTTTGAAGGGTCTCAAATCAATTGACAAAACTTGCTTACCCAAAAAGATGAAGGCTTTGTGTTACCAACATGATCTGCAATCCCGTCTTTTGTGGTCCTTACAGATATATGAAATTGCTCTATCTCGCGTTGAGCGGATTCAACAGTATAAAATTCAAAATTGGGAAATTACGCCTTCATATAATGATGAAAGACTCAGCCGACGATGTCAATCAGAAGGCGTATCCAGAAATAAAATTAGGTACGAAGTGGTCGGTCGTTAAAGCCGTCCATGAGCCGGAATGCAGCCAACGAATCAAAGACATTATCGGCGTCACTCAAACCAATCGAGCTGGACTGGGCAGCCCGAGCAACAAGGTATTCTCCAAAGTGGGTCCAAAGGGGAAAAGAGACATGGTGAGTGAAGAAGTCAGGATATTTGGAGAGGAGCAAAGAACAGCCACTGCTGTTACTCAGGCCAAACAATGTGCTTGGACAAAATAGAATGATATTGAACCAATTGAATTATCACGGAAATCCTTAATTGCAAGGGAACCACTGGTGATATCATTCCTTCTTCGCTCTACATATGATCTCCTACCAAATGCGACCAACCTAAAATTTTGGGAATATATCGATTCGGATCTGTGCTTTTCTTGTAAAAAACATCAGGGTACCTTTCGTCATGTACTATCTGCATGTCCACAATCGCTTCAGACGTACACATGGCGACATAACAAGGTGTTGGAAGTGGTCACGCAGTGGTTAAGAGCACAATGTGAGCAGCAAACTAGCAACCTGTTACAGCCAAGGAACCCATAATTCAATTTCACAAGGAAGAGTGATGCACAGTGAGGAAACAAAAAAAATTCCAATATGAAGCTACTGATTGTAGCTAGTGACTGAAAGGTTTCAGTGAATCATAAGACATCTCTAGAATTTCCAGTTCACATCATTCAAACAGAAAAGCAGCCAAACATTCTAGCGTGGTCTGATTCAAAGAAGACACTGCGTGCTGACTGTGTGGAAAAGAGTTGGATATGTCATGTGATTCCTATTGAGGTTGGTTGTCGTAGTTTTCTAGGACACTCAGTCATTTCGTTTCTTTCAAAATAGGAATCATTGGCCGCAGTTTTAAAGTTGCCTCATATCGTCTGACCACGGTGCAATATGCCTCAAGCTGGATTTGGTCGAAAGTGAGAAGTTTTCAGCATGTATGAAACGTGTGTGGAATCACCATTTCCGTGTGATTACGTAACATCAAGAAACGGTTACTGCAAGCACGTAATGACATCAACGGCCGAAAGTAAACACGTCTTTTAAAAATCACAAACTGCACTAAAAATGAAGATTCATGTACGATGTAATTTTTCCTCTTGGTGGATATGTCATATGTATATATATATATATATATATATTTAAATAGCCTGTCCGTTGGCAAAAGCTGCTTGGTAGCATCAAGGGTGGCGGTACCGCCTAGAGCTACCGAAACTGTCATCACTCCTGGTTGGCAGCTGATGAGAGCTGGGTATCGCACATGCTTTCACACGTTGTATGATGAAAAAATGTTTAAAGGTCCTTTAAAAAGTTCTTAGCCTCAGAAACAAGAATATAGTTGATCATTTTTGTTGGCGCAGTACACAACCACTTATTATAAAACTAGATAAACTGATTCAGATTATTTTAGTTTATAAGAAGAGGTAATGTACTGCCACAACAAAAAAAGTTTAACTATGTTCTTCTTTTTGGCAGAGACTTGGAACTTTTTGAACAACACTCCCACACACACACACACACACACACACACACACACACACACACACACAAACCTATATATATATATATATATATAGAAAGAGAGAAAGAGAGAGTAAGATGAGTGGAGTCACCGCGACACAGTGTCTAACCATATTTACCAACCACTCCGCTCGGACAGGATATGACACAAGGTCAATTTTTAAGCGGAGTTTAACAGGTTTGAATTCAGAGTTTTCCTTCTCCTAGACTAGTTGCCTCACCAAAGCTGAAGAACCTAGTCTGCCCTACTATTTGCCCATAGCTGGAGGGAGAATTATTGGATTCATACCTTTCCCAAGGGTATTAGCGCTATGTGAAATACAATCAGTCTCGTCCAGGATTTGAACTCGTGTCGCCGTGTCGATTCCCTACGGCACAGTGTCTAACAATGTTGGATTACAACACCCTAGTGAATTCAAACTCCCCTTGTGCCTATTCGTTTGCTTTCGAACAGATAACCTTGAGAAAGATATGAACCCACTGATTCCTCTTCAGCTATGGGCTTAATAGTACCATTACCGTTCTTAGGATGGCTTTAGCATGAGATAACCCCTGGAGATTGATCATTAAAAGCAAATAAATCAAATTATATATGACTGTGTGCGTATGTATGTTATTGCCTGGATGGTTGTATATAAATCATATTGCTAGATTATATTCATATACAAGAGTTGGACAAAATAATGGAAACACTTTGAATCTTAGAATGAAGAAATGGTAGGTATAATTTCAAGGTATATTCATTATTTTGTCCAAACCCTGTATATGTTTTTACATAAGAGAATCATTCAATATATAAGGTGATTTTGCCAAAGGATTTGGAAAACTGAGGCACTGTTTACTGGTGCAACTTTTTCGAGGAAATCAATTGGGATAGGTCCCTTCATGTTCTGGAAAACTGTCCAGATGACCTTCTTTACAAACCTTTTCTTTGGGGAAGTGTCATTGGGTTTCCACTGTCTTTTTGATTCAGTTTCGTAGTGGCACACCCAAGTTTATCCCATTTGTAAGCCTTTTTTTTTGCTGAAACATGGTTCTCTGTGTACATCACACATTCTTCTGTAAATTTCGCATAGTTTGCATTTCTCAACTACCAAAAATTTGATGACAGAACTCTGTTCAAGACTAAAACACTCAGTTTGATCTTTTTTAAAATATTTTTTGCGAGATTAAAGTTTACCTTTTTTAAGAAAATTCCTCACTTTCATTGAATGGCCATCGTATATTTACATACATACAAACATACATACATAAATACAAACACACGTACATGTATATATATATATATATATATATATATATACATGTATATATACATATCTGGATATATATATATCATCATCATCATCATCATCATCATCATCTCGCGCTGGTAGCGCGGATATACATATATATAACTATATATATATATATATATAACTTGTGTATATATGTAACTTACATATATATAACTTTTATATATGCATATATATGTACATATCTATAACTTTTACACACACACACACACACACACACACACACACACACACACACATATATATATATATATATATATATATATATATATATATATATATAAATCTTTTGTATATATATATTTTACTGTGTTTTTATGTGCTTACGTATGTGCATTTATTTATTGTGAACATCGAATTATCTCCCTGATTGAATGGTAGGCATGATATCTATCTATGTATCTATCAATCTATCTCTCTATCAAAATGTATAACTGCTGTAGCATATCAATTTGGCTGTATAATGTTGTCTGATCAAAATGATTCTGTGTCTCTTTGATGAAAACACCTGCTTTAATGTGTTTTGATGAGATTTGCAGGGAGCGTGTTTCAAATTAGCCGCCACTTGACCTGCTTGTTTGTTTATCAGGAGTTTTTCAGCGCGAAATTTTCAATAGAACTCGAAACATTCAAACGATAAAAATGATCAATAAACAAAGTAAAATAATATAAATGAATGAAAAAAAAAAAGGAATAAGATTAAAAGCTTTTTATTTTTCACGCTTTTCTTTCTTGCTGTAAATTGTGTTGAGAATAATTCGCTTAATGAAAGAAGCTAATTAGTATCTGGTTTGTTTTGGTTTGGTTTCTTTGCATATCAACCTTTGTAGGTTATTTAATGCTAAAGCTATTCTCCTAGAAGAACAGTTGTGGTAATATTTAACCTATAGCTGGGAGGATAAGGGGGTTCATACTTTTCCCAAGGGTATTTGCCCGAAAGTGAACGTAATAGCGCGACTAGAGTACGAACTCGCTGACTACGATTCCGCAGTCCATCGCTTTAACCATTACACCACGAGGACACCCCTTAATATGTAGACATACCAACAGATTTATCTTATACCATCTACCACTCTGATTTATTAACCTCTTCTTTAGACGGCCATAACAAAAAGAAAGTGCAAAAAAAAAAAAGAGAGAAAAAAAGCTAATACATTTAATTTATTTTAAAAGAGTTTATTTATTAATTTATTTATTTATGTATTTTTATCTCGTTTGAATGATAGTTATTCTAACACCTTATCACGTTTGCAGTCAAGGCTAACTGCATTGATTGGCTGTTCCGGTCTAGTACCGGGCCACCTGACATTTTTACCGGGAGACCAAGCAATGACACTCATAGATTCACATTGCACTAGATCTTAGGATCTAGTGAATCTATAACCAGCAAGGTCACCTGGCTTTGTGCCAGGAGACTTAGTCAAGGTTATCGCGTTGCACCAAGTGATCCTTTAAGCACAAGCGCACAAGTTTCGGCTCGTGTGCGACCTCCCCATTCTCTAAATCCCAACTTTAAAAAAGACCCTGTGTCAAATCCTGCTTGGTGTGTGTGTGTGTGGGGGGGGGAGCACGGATAAATACACTAACGCCTTAACACGTTATTCTCTCCTGTAAATGTCTCGCGCACTAACAATATACCATGTGACTAAATATAGGCGTTAGACTGGCTACTTTTATTAGTTGTCAGAAGAGTGCAAAAACTTCATAAAATTTTAGTAACAGTCTTACTGTATCAATAATTCACATATTTTTAGGTTAATACCTGTCCTGCTATTATAGCATTGAGCACTCCTTTCATGCAACTTTTCTTATTTACTCTCTCTCTCTCTCTCTCTCTCTATATATATATATATATGAAAGTAAATGATTGAAAATAATCCGACAATGTGGAGAAAAATTGAAAAACAAAGTAATCCCAAGTGAAGAATTTAATATGAAAGAAAGTCGACGTGATAACGTTTCGGTTTTAATAAACCATCATCAGGACTTAGAAAAGGTGTTATGAAGAGTTATTAGATCACCGATGGATGCTTAACGAAATACAAAACAAGGGAGGTGATTATATACACAGAGAATGCGGGTAGGGTGTTGACCGTCAGATCAATCAACCAGCTTATTTGAAACCTGATTTATTGATCAGACGCTTAAAACCCCCGCCTTTACACCGTCGACTTTCTTTCTTATTAAATCCTTTACTCTGGATTACTGAATCGAGCTTGTGTTTAAATGTAGACATAAAAGTAAATTTAAATCATCCAGACTGGGGGCCACCAAGGCTCCTACTTGAGACAATTGCAGGGATATTGATGCTGGATGATATTTATTGGAAATAATAACATTTATTTCAGGTTTGGTTTCTTTGTTTAATGGCATATCAAACTTTGTAGGTATTTAATGCCAAAGCTATTCTCCTCGAAGAACAGTAGTGCTACTATTTAACGCATAGCTGGGAGGATAAGGGGGTTCATACTTTTCCCAAGGGTATTTGCCCGAAAGTGAACGTAATAGCGCGACTGGACTACGAACTCGCTTACTACGATTCCGCAGTCCATCGCTTTAACCATTACACCACGGGATGTAGCCCTGAAGGCCTGCTAGAAGTGATGAACGCTAGGGAGAAGTGGCGAGAGAGGGTCAGGGATATCCGTGCTGGCGGCACGACATGATGATGATGATGATGATGAATTTACAGGAACGCTTTTTTCTGGTTTAATAATTTTTCTAACACTTAATTATTTTGACCTCCTTTACTTTCGCCGGAGAATTTAAAATTTACATAGGTTTTTCTTTCTTTCCTTCCTTTTTGTCAATACACATATAGACTGTAATCCATTTTTGCCGTTTTTCAACTTCAATTTCAACATGTGCAGTCATCTGATGAGACGAAGAGTATAATGATATTCTCCGGCGAAATAAATTTATAATGATAATTTAACCTGGTTTGAGTTTCCTTCTAATTGCACTGTATATATATATATATATATATATATATATATATATATATATATATATATATATATATATATATATATAAGAAAACAACAAAAACTTCATTTCCATCTTGCTAAGAGTATTGATATAAATCAATAATTTCCAAAAATTTAACAAAACTTCTCTTTACCAGGAATATTTAAATATTCGAATAATTTAATTGTCCTGACGGAATTGTTCCTTACTCCGGAACTACTGGATTGAAGAATACATATATATTGTCATCCACTGACAGATCTGTTTCTCTCTATCAGAACTCTTTAATGGAGCTAGACAGGCTAGATCCCTGAATCGAAACCCGTGTGACGCAAGCGTCACTCGGCCACGAGGAATGCGACTTTAGTTCAGCATTGCAACTGAAAGTAATGAAATTTTACTATCGTTTTATAAATACAAGTATATACATGTATATATTGACCAAACCCCTTTCCCCTGGACAGGGTGTGGCACAAAGTTAATTTTTAAGTGGAGTGAAGTCGCTTTGAATTTCGGTTATTCCTTCTCCTAGACTGGTTGCCTTACCAAAGCTAAAGAACATAACCTCCTCGGCTATTTACCAATAGCTGAGAGAGCAGATGATTCATGTCTTTTCTTAGCGCATCAACACGAAAGTACGCCTCACATTGAAGTATATATGTTATTTACCCGTACCTTTGTGGAACAGATAATTCATTCTATTGTTAAGGACTTCAACTTGAAAGTGTAATTCAAACAACTTCGTTCAGAGTTCGAACTCGAATTGCTGATTACATTTCCTCTAATGATAACTGTTATAAAGTGCACTTTTCATTGACGTTGTCGGTTTTATATATATATAAATAAATAATGAATACGGATGTATGCATATATTCTAATGTCATTTCATGACATTTTGAAGGCAGGATTGTTGTCGTAATATTATTTTCTTTGAGGCTGCCTTGGATTTTTCCCATCAATTTCATCAATCTTTTGCTACACATGCGCAAAATCGAACGCACTTTCTGGCATTTCAACCAATGCAAAAAAAAAAAAAAAAAAAAGAAATAAAAACAATAAAACAAAAACAGAAAATGAGCAAAAAAAAAAAAAATTACCCAGACCCCTACCAAAAATCCAAATAAAACAAGAACAAAAGAACTACCCCCTCCAAAGTAAAACAAAACAAAAACAAAACAAAAAACAAACAAAAACAACGAAAAACGACCTAATAATCCCTTTCTTCAAAGGCTTACTCTTGAAAATACAATAAATAGCAGGCAAGAAAGAGAACATAATAATAATGGAGAAATACAAAAACGAAAAACAAAAACAAACAAACATACGAACAAACAAACAAACAAACAAAGAAGCTAACAACAAAACAAAATAGGCAATTATCTTAAAAGCTGCAAACATTACGCGGACTCATCTGTATCACTCACAATAAATAAGAAAACAACTAATAAAGATAATAAGTGGAGTCTTTTATTTATAAATTTTCGAGTTTTCTTTATTTTTTCTTGTTTTTTTTTTCAACACACACGAACAAATTGATCAAAGAGTTGAGGAACACAATGACCAGACCAGGCAGCGCTCTCCTTCAATAGCATTTAGTTAATTTATTACAGATTAAAGTAGATAGGAGTAGAAAAGTGACAACATTAACCATGTTTAAAGTGGGGAAAAAATTCCGAAGTCAAGTCACAACCACCTGCAAACTAATTGTAATATTATTTTCATTTTAGGGTTTACAATTCTATTGATTGATTTTAACAGCATGTCGACCCGTTTAGGATTATTTTCTGCTTAGAAGCTATGGAAGTCTCATCTCTTCGATAAAATAAAACGGGACTTCTTCCAAGCAGTGGTTGTGTCAGTACGACTATATGGATGCACCACATGGACGCTGACAAAATGCACAGATAAAAAGCTCGATGAGAATCGCACAAGAATGTTGCCAGCTATATTCAACCAATCCTGGAAGCAACATCCGACAAAACAGCATCTGTACGGCCACCTACTTCCTATCTCTACAATCATCCAAGTAAGATGAACAAGACATGTGGGGCACTGCTGGAGAAGTAAGGAGGAATTCACAAGTGACGTTCTCCCATAGACCTTCACATGGTCGTGACAATGTGGGCCGACCAGCAAGAACTTATTTAAAACAGCTATGCGCGGACACAGACTGTAGTTTGGAAGACCTGGGATTGATAATAGGGACGGGTGGGGAGAGAGAGAGAGAAAGAGAGAGAGAGAGAGAGAGAGAGAGAGTCTGGGAAACCTATGCTAGCAGCGAGACTTGATGATGACATTTATATTCCATTTTTTTCGGTCGTAGTTTCTTAAGATTTTTTTTGCACACAGTTATATGATTCCTATTTAATACAATTAATTTGCGCATAGTGGTATGGTTTCATTTATTCTCATCTAATATTTATAATTATATGGTTTCAAGTAATTGATTCTATTTAATAATAATCATTAATTTGCTTACAATTTATATTGTTCCAAGTAACTAATAACCATCAATAGTAAACAATTATGGCTTTAAGTAACTATTCTTAATTCAGATAGTTACAGGGATGAGTTTCGTGGTGCAATCTAACGTGCTGGACTGTAACATCGTAGTACGTTAGTTCGAACTCCAGTCGTGCTATTACGTTCACTTAGAGACTAATTCTCTTGATAATAGTACGAACTCTCTTATCGCCCTAAAAAGTATCACTGCTGTTCAATAAGGATGGCTTTGGTATTACATTATCTAGGAAAGTTGATATGCTAGTGAATAAAGAAACCAAATCAAACAATTTAGTTATATGGTTGCAAGTATTCCTATCAAATGCTAATAATTTTCAAACTGATCTATTTGACCCGTAGATGGAAATCTAGGTAAGAATGGTTCTGGGAGTAATGGCAATGAAGGTGTATTCTATGTTCATGAATTGAAAATGACGTCCCTTTTTGCGTCAATCCACGGGGAAAATATTGATTGATAAATTTTGATTTCGTGGTACTTGAAAGGTTTGGTACTTCTACTTGTGTTATATTTTGACCTTTTTGACTCGGCCCAAAATGCCATTCCAAGGTGATGCACCGGAAGGAAGTGACACATTCCAATGGCAGTTAGGAGAAGAAATCGCGTGGGCGGAAATTGGCTGATGAAATGGGACGAGCTAAAAAATTCCCATGGTACTCTCATAGACTGATGCACCGGAAGAGAGTGACCTATGAACTTCATGACAGTTATTTCCGCTTGATGACGATCAAACATGCGATTTCAAAGATCGAGTGGGCGTTGAACCATTATATAACTCAGTTAAGTTCGAGTCCGAGTGGAGTTGCCAGTTGAGTCCGACGGCGAGTTGAGTTGGAGTTCCAGGCCAGTTGGAGAAGAGGTGTGGTAGGGAAAGCCACACCCGGCCGAGGGGGCCCTCGGGAACCCCGATGGAGTTTGGGGACCTGAGAAGTTGCTGATAAGATGCAGATCACCCAGCAGAGTGAGCCCCTAGGCCTCCGGTTGAGCATCAAGAGAACAAGAAAGACACAACGTGACGGCCATAAGAGTTAGGGGTCAAAATATTGCAGTTATGTTCGATCTTCAGCTCCCTCTCACAGTAAAACCCCACACAACCTTTTCGAACCCTTGAAATAAAGTCAGAGGTACATAATTTGTTAAAGAAGTCTTCCTGCGTGCGTCTTTATCATCGCGTCTGTTGTTCATTGCGTCGGTATGTATCCAGCATATATATGTATATTTCTGCATGAATCAGCATATGAGAATGCAACACTTGGACGACTGGCGAAATAAGCGAAAAGCCATATTGGGATAGGCTATCATAGAGGAAGAGATAATTTCGGAGAACAACTTTTCACTTCATCTTTTGAGGCATGATTGTCTGTATGGAAGAAAAGTCAGAAATGTAAAACAACGAATCTCTTTTTCTTTTTCTTTTTTTAATAAATTTGCAAAGAAAAGTTTTTATCATTTCTCTCAATTTTTTTATTTTGAAGACTTACTCTGTTGCAAGAAATACCGTCAGTGATTTTTAGGGCCCGCCTAAGAACAGTTTCAGTATACATTTACAGTGATATATATATATATATATATATAATATTGAACGTTATAGCAAAGGATTTCGTTTAATTTAGGTTTCTTTTAGGCGAACAAGACGTCGCAGCTGTGGTTGTAGGCTATTTAAGAATTGTCCGAAGTCTATTTTCGGGTAGTCTAAGTACGGGTACTTTCGACTATTTTCGGTCATTTTCAAGAACAAAGGTAATCCTGTGTTGAAGAGTGCTGGATTAATTCTTTCATCGCAGAGTTTTTTAAGAGGACATATTCATTAACGAGCTAGAGAGAACGTGTGTTATCGTGTAGATCATAATAGACAAATCCTGCACCTAACAACGCAGGAACACCATGAATATACATTGGTGTAAGATATCTGACTGGCGTAAAGTCAGCCGGGTTTCGATCCCAGCTTGAAGCATCTTAAGTGTCTAGCCACACCGATGAGTTGTATAACAACGAAAAGGTCTGTCTGTGTATGATTGTATATATGCTCCCCCGGGGGTTCATCCCACTCACGACGGAATTATTGGTAGCGTAATCCAAAGTTCTAATGAATTAAGCATTCGGTAGCCGTTAAGCACATATGTAAACAAAAGGAAAATATATATGTGTTAAAATCCCTTCGCTTACGCTGAGATTGCTGATGTCAGTGCAGTTAGATATTCAAGTGGCGTAAAGTCAACCGGGTTTCGGTCTCAGCCTGAAGCATCTCGCGTGTCTTGCTATACTAATGATTTGTGTTACAACAAAACAGTCTGCCTGTAGATGACTATATATATATATGTGTGTGTGTGTTATTTCATAACTGTTGAAACAAAGCAGTGGCTTTTCAGATATTCACTGTTGACTTTATTCTCTTTATCTTTTGAGATTATTGCCGTGAAATTCTTAACAGTTTGATGTATTTAAACCAAAGGTCAGAAGATCACGCATTGTACGACGGACCAGAAGATCTTTTTAGAGAAGATATATTTTGAAATTAAGTTTATCAAGTTTGTTCAACCAAGATTTTGAAGGATGTTCAATTTCAATACATTTCTAAACAAGAGTCAGATTTTCAAAGGGCTCAAGAACTTTAAAGGCTCATGGCACTAAGGAAGATCGTAAGGCAACGGGTTCCTGACCATCTAGGCCTTCCATAACAATCTGGCCCCCTCCAGAATGTCCCCTGGGTTAAACAGCCAGTGGGTCAGAATTTCTAGATATTTGTTTTCAGCTATACGTCGGACATCTGCAGCATGTACTCTATGGGTATCCAAGATGGGATAGTATTTGTAGCCTAAATCTTTTCATATTCGCTGCCATGTTGTACAATTCTACTGACTTCAGTAATAATAGATTTTTTAAATTTATCTATTTCATTTTGTCATAATCATTGCATTTTTCCTCCAAGGAAGAAGCAGACGGATCTATTGCAGGCATCTTTTCCAAATTTAATTCTGTTGTGCGTAGTTCAAAGGTGTCTGGGAACACATCTGTTTCGTGGGCTTGGATTTCTGTATAAATTTCAAATGTCGTTCGGGGCATGATGCATGCTCACAGGTCACTGTGTGATAGTTACCAAGCACTTTGGAGGGTTTAATTCTTTAAGGTACTGGCTTGATATCTCTAAATAATAGTTGAATCGTGAAGGTACTCCTTCATTTCATAGCGATACAAAAATTGAATTCATTTCACCGCTCATCCACAAATCCACTTTCATCCAGACTAAGTTCTGCTTTGTGTGACGTGGTATGCTATTAGAGTGATATATATATATATATATATATATATATATATATATATATATACCCTTACTCCTTTATTTGAATCAACAGGCATTAAGACTGACCGTTAAAATGGTAGGGGAAAGAAGGGGCAAGCTATCTGCATTCTATGCCCTTAGTCTGTTGAACGAAAGAAGTCATGGTCAATCCGGTGGCGTGACTCGGTGAATTGGGGGAAGAAGAAAATCAGATGATTGGGCCACAGGCTCTTCGCGCCAAAAAGGCCATCATGCGTTAGAGAAATTTGAAAGAGGATCTTCAGTTTGGATATAAGCCGGCGTTAGAACAGCATGCTGAATTCAGCTGACTCCTGGAAGGTCACTCACCCATAAAAAGGAAAGAAAGAAATCTGAAAAATTGAAAACCCGTCAAAGATAAGTCCAACTCAAACCGTTTTCCTTCTACAATCCTTAAGTATTGGAAAGTTATATGTATTCAAAAAAAAAAAAAAAAAAGAGTGAGAAACTGTAAAGATTCTGTTTAATCAATAGTTAAATTTATTGAATGAACATTGCTTCATGCTTCAGTCCGGCGACCTAGACACTTTTACTTAAGCAAGAGAAAAAGAAAGAAAGAAAAAAGAGAAAAAAGAAAAAGGACTGTTGAGAGACATTTTTGTTTGATGCTTTCCTGTTGGCTTAACATTTTGTTTATATTTTAAAAAGAAAAGAAAAAAGAAAAAAGAACGGTTTCTTAAATCTCGTCATTATTTGTTTGGTCGTCGCATATTAAAATTTTGTTATATTTTAAATATGCCCTTGTGTTGAAATCTTTTGGTTGTGTTCTTTCCTCTGTCGATTTGACTTCTTTTGCATGTATCCTGTCGCAGCCTCGCACAGCTTTCATTAATTCTCGCTAAACGTCTTATTGCCTCCTTAAAACATCACAAGAGAATTTTGGAAATCTGTCTACAGTTAATATTATCTAACCTAGAAGTTCGTTCTTCCGTGATCTGAGGGGTAGGAAGACAAAGGACACAGTGGAGTATGTGAAAGCGAATTGGCACCCCCTTACCAACGTCTGAGGTCAGTTTAGCCCTGAATTAACCTCTACATTATTTGTCTGTTTATCGTACGCCCGAAATAGGAGTCTTGACCGGGATTTATTTTGTGGATTGTCAAGTGCCAGACTACCCTCGGCGATACGCATTCTACGTAAAAGCCTTCTACAGAGGACAATGACCGAGATATCGATCTCTTCAGGTTAGAGTAGAATTCAACGTAATATTTGATACCAATTCCTTTAATTTTGTCGTTTTAGGAACGAATTTCTCTTGCATTTCATAAATAATACTCTTCTTCCCCAAGAGCGTTTTTCTTTAAGCCTTTGGTTTGTTCGAACTCTTCCTCAATAAGAACAATGTAACTTCTTAGATTTTCCTTAACTTCTGAGAGAGCTTTGATACCTTTTAATTCTATGAAGCTATCCGCCCTTTTCTTTATTTCTACGAACTTTTATTTCTTTCTGTGGGGAAAAATCATGACTTACCGGACTTGTGTGTGGCTGCGTTTCGTAAGTTTCAGTCGCTCAAAAGGAAAACAAAAAAAGCCAAAATGGCGACGCACAGTCGCTTTTGTACTTGCTTAGTCTCGCGTGAAGTAACGCAGACTCTCGACTCTCTCATGTAAATGAGATAGTCGGGTATTATAAAAAGAGCACTCGAAGAAACGGAGACAGTTTGGACAGAAGGCGTGTTGCCTGTGTCTTTGACGTTATTCAAGTCGGCTTTCAAACTACACTTTCTTTATTTTATACCAGCGCTCGTTGGTAAAGGATAGACTGAAGGGTAAGTGTAAATAACAAGTAGCCGTGGTAAACTTTCCTTCGTTCCACAAAAGTGTTAAAAAAAAAAGAATTGGTTTGTCAGAGTTGTCTGTGAGATGAACACGATTTGTTAATTTCGTTTTTTTTTTGTTTTTTTTTTGCTTGATTCGTTAAATTGTCATTCAGCAATTTGAATAAATGAATTTTTTATTATCCCGTTGGACAAATAAGTTTTTTTTTGGAATTCGTAGTTTTAAAATGATTTTTGTGATATTCAGCAGTTTACGTCACTTCTGCATTTTTTGTTTGTTAGTTTAATTTTAACATTTGTAGAGGAGTAAGGCTGGAAAAGCAAGAATATTTTGAGTTTTTTCTTTCTTTTCTTTTCTCCGAGGAAAGTTGAAATAAATTTTTTGAGATATTCAGTAATTCACTCCTTTAACATTAATTTTAATACGTGTGCGGCTGAAAATAAAAATGAACGTTTTATTATTTTTATTTTATTTATTTCGTTGGTCTAAGTGAATTTTGTCAATTGGTTAGGGCGATTTTTTTTCATTAAATTGTTGTATCAAATTCCAAATTTTTAAAAGGTTCACCATAACACATAAACACGTGTTTCTAGTTCTTACTCCTACGCATTTTCCTGGTTCAACTCAAAATTTGTAAATAAGACATTTTCACAAAATTTGTTTTCAAAAAATTACTAATTTGTTTTCAAAACATTGAAAATTTGATTGCAAAATATTGCAGTTTTCTTGTTGCAAAATATATTGGTTGAGATGAAAATAGAAAAAAAGTTAGAATTAGGAGAAAATATGAACACATTGGAATCTTTATAGTATTATATCACTGCTGCAAACAAATTGTTCAGTTTGCAGCTAAATACTGTTATATAAGAAAAACATACAATAGGCCACTTAACTGAAGTCCTTGTGTCGTATATACCAATTCTTAACGTTCATATAGGGCTCGTAAGTCAACTGCTGGAATTGTAGCAAAGATAATTTTTAACATCCACTGGTTACGAAGATCAGTTGGAAAAAGAGGCTAGGCATGTCTTTTTTTAATGTGGCGTCAACGTATGCAAACCAGTGAGGGTTTACTCTAAAAGATATACTGACCAATGATATGTCATACATATCTTTTAGAGAGTGGGGTTGACTGAGGGAGACGACCAACTTACCTTAGTTATATATATTTTCTATAAGAAAGATAACTTTGGCATTAAATCACTCATGAAGGTTAAAATGCCACTAAACAAAGATATCATAGCTAATTTAATTCTTTCTTTGAATCAATAGAAATGCCTTTGAAAGTAAGCTTAAAAATATCATGTCATATAGTTAAAGTCTTGAAATATTTCACGCTGTAGAAAAAAAGACAAAGTTTAATCAGACATCATGATGCGAAAAATCGGAAACTAAATTCTTATAAGTATTTCTTAATTTAAAAACCTTCTTTATAATTATATACGCGTTTTTTTGGGGTTTTTTTTGTGGGGGGGTTTTAAAAAAATCTTTTAGCTTATATGTTTTGTTTTGTTTTATTTTTATGATTTTAAAGAATTCAAAGCGTAGAGAAAATTTTATCTTGCCGAAAGATATATAGTAAACAGCTTTTCTGACACTTTTTCCAGACATAATCATTCTGACATTTACTACATTTGTTATATAATTAAGGAATATTTTTTTATATTAATCATTTTTCGTTAATTATATTTTATCATTTATTTTGGTAAGGCTTTGAACCACTCGGGTTCTCTTAGTCCAGGTGCATAGTCATTTGGTGCAGTCTTACACTCGCGTGCAAAGGATATGACAATCACCATTTGTCATAATTAACCCCTTGACAGGAAACGGGACTGGAGAGTGGATGACGTCATGCCCAGAAGAAATGGTCCTGTGAATTTGAGGAATTTGAAAAGAGTCAGTTGAGATTGGACCATTGAGACGAGAGTTGGATTTTGACCGCTGAAAGATGAAGTTGGGTTTTTTGGATCTCTATCGACAGAGATCTTAAATATCACAAGATGCACCGCGCGTTGGGGTGGGGTCAGCATAGTAAGAATTGTGTCTCTCTCCTCGTGTCACCATGGACCGAAGCTAAAAAGTTTATAAACCCGTTCGTATGTGAAACAACAGAGTCCGCCGGTGTTTTGTATTTGTGTATGTATTGTATTACCGATGTAATTGATATCATTATGATGATGGCTATACAACACATTATTTTCAGTTGAAAAGTTCATCAACATAAACCCACTGTCTTATGGCGCCAAACATACCGACAAACGATGGGCTAATTATTTCGCCTCGAAACCTGTTCAACCAATTTCCAAACTTCGCTACTATAATTATTCCACACGATTTAAATAAATATATAAATAAACACTGATAAATAAATAAATAAAATAAATGAGGCAGTACACTTTTTTAGCCAAGTTGTCAAAATCTACTCGGTGATTGGTGGAGTCTGATGTTGTCTGAAACGTCTGCATGTTGGCTATATAAACATTAGTATACACCGACAAATGCTCCCATTTTACCATTAGTCTAGTGAGGCCATGTGAACTGTTTTCGTTCATTGACGACATAGCGCTTCTTGCAAATTCACCCGCTCAAGCCGAATCTTTACTACATAGTCTAGAACGAGCAGCAGGTGGCACAGTCAAAACAGACAAAACAGAATACTTGTGCTTTAATCAAAGAGGCGACATTTACATACTAAAGAGGGGTCTTCTGGAACAAGTGGATAAAGTTACCTATCTTGGAAGCAGCGTCTCATCAACCGAGAATGACATCATCAACACGTGACTAGCAAAGGCATGGACACCTATCGATAGGGTATAGATCCTATGGAATCCAGACCTGGCCGATAAAATAAAACGCAGTTTTTTCCAAGCAGCGGTCGTGTCGATAGTGCTATATGGATGCACTACATGGGCGTTAACTAAACGTATGGAGAAAAAGCTTGACAGCAATTACACAAGAATGTTGCGAGTAATATTGAACAAGTTCTGGATGGAACACCCCACAAAACAGCAGCTGTACGGCCACCTACCACCCATCACGAAATCTATCAAAGTTAGACGAACTAGATATGCGGGACACTGTTGGAGAAATAGGGACGAACTCATAAGCGATATACTCTTGTGGACCCCTTCACGTGGAGGAGCAAAGTCAGGACAACCAGCTAGAACCTATATACAACAGCTCCGTGCCGATACAGGATATAGCCTGGAAAACCTCCCGGGAGCAATGGAGGATAGAGACGGGTTGTGAGAGAGTGTCAGGGAGATCTGTGCTGCTGCTGCTGCTGCTGCTGCTGATGATGATGATTTGACCGACAGATGGGACCCGCGTACTATCACTACTGGCCAGACTGAATCAGGGATTAATAATGATGAAGAGGTACTCCACACTCCCCAAAGCTCCAGGACTGAAGCCTCACTATCAGATGGTTTAATGTCATATACAGGACATTTGTTGGGAGGGATATTACTCCTCTACAAATGAGCATTCGGCGTATTCTACAGCCCTAGTCGATTTTTCCTTGTTTATTGTCATCAGATTTTCCCTAGATGAAGCAAAAAGGTTTAATTTTCTAAAAAGAAAAAAAAAAAAACAAATTCTAAGAATACCAAAAAATAAAGAATTTTTAAAAAATCATTTTATCCTAGATTGGATATCCTAACTTTTGATTAGTCCGGAGCTAATGGCTACTTAGCAAATGTCTGAATTTGGAAAAAATCTAATTGTGGCTTAGAATGATTATAGACTGTCATTTTGAAAAGAAATTGAATTGCTGTCACTCATCAATTGATGTTTTTTTAAGATTATAATAAAACTCGAAATTATCATAAAAAGGTCGTGGTTGCATCTGAAATTACGAACATTAGAAAAATTGTTAAAGTATCAAAGCGGCCACCAACTGCAACAACACAACTCATAGATTTGTTGTAATTAAATGTTTCACCAAATCTCTTCGATGCCGACTGCATGAATTTGGGTTTTTAAGTGTCTTTCTAATTAGAAAAGCATTTGTCAGTGAAATTAATTATGGCCAGACTCTGTCAGGCAGTAATTGATGCTAACGTATCCTTTACTACAATATTAAGTGATTATAAATTGTCCAAACTGATTATAAACTGCATCAATTGTCATCAATTACCATCAGTTATTTTAATGATATTCATCCAAGCTACTTTTTCTAATAGTGAATATATATATATATATATATATATATATATATATATTCACTATTAGAAAAAAATAGCTTGCACACATACACACACACACACACACATATGTATATATATATATATATATATATATATATTACATGAAAACTGGAAATAAACCCGACAGTATGTAAATGTACGAATATGAAAAAGAAAGAGCTTTTCATATTTGTGCACATACACACACACACATATATATGTATATATATACGAGCGGCACACGATAAGTTTCGAGACTTTTTTTTTTATATGGGCACTTTTATTGATAGTACATACATGAAACTCTACTCCCCTTCGAAATAATCTCCTCTGGCTGCAATGCACTCGTCGTACCGTTCCAACAACTTCTCGAAGGCCCCATGGAAGTCCTCTTGTGTAAGCGTGTCAATGACCTTCGTCACAGCCTCTTTCACCTCCTCAGTTGTCTCATAAGAATAGCCTGTGAGCTTTGGGAATAACCAAAAGTCACAGGGAGCAAGGTCTGGACTATAGGGAGGCTGAGGAACTGTCTTGATGCCCATCTTGGTCAAATAGTCTGTGACAAGGATGGAATTGTGGGCTGGTGTATTATTCTAAGGGAAATGCCACTGACCCGATTTGAAGAGAGCTGGCCTCTTCCCTAGGAATCTATTCCTGAATTCCCTTAAAACCTCACCATAGTAACCCTAACCCTAACCCTTTGGCCAATCAACTCAGGTCTATTGACCTCCTTACTCTTCCCACACCTCTCATCATCCCTCACAGACTCCCTGGCTTCCTTGAATCTCTTATGCCACTCAAAAACTGATGCTCGATTCATGCAAGATGATCGAAAAGCAGTCTGAAACATTCGATACGTTTTTGTGGCATTTTTTCCAAGTTTAAAACAGAACTTTATTTCATATCGTTCTTCTAAAGTGTCAGATTGCATTTTTTACATTCACCAGCAGTGACAATCACGCTTTAGTAGGGTGTATTCCAATTGCTGCTGTAGCTGTTCATTTGAAGCTAAAATCACAAAAATCGGTCAGTCATCTCATAAGATGTACAGCAATAACATACTGAATTTTTAAGAGTCTACAACAATTGTAAATGCCTGTACAAAAAAGTCTGGAAACTTATCGCGTGCTCCTCGTATATATATATTGTCATCCACAGACAGACTGTTTCGTTGTATCACAACTCTTCAGTGTGGCTGGATACGTAGGACGCTGGAAGCTGGGATCGAAACCCATCCAACTTTACGTTAGACTTAGTATTATACCACTCAGCCAGTAAACGAACCCCGTCAGCTCGGGAATTATAAGGCATTATGCAGTAGCTTTCGTTTGTTTACATTTCTGCCTTACCGGATATTGTCATCCATAGACGGACTGTTTCGCTGTATCACAACTTTTCAAGCTGGGATCGAGACCCACCTAACTTCATCTAACCGCTCAGCCATTTCGACGATATACGTCAGCTCAGGAATTATAATACATTTGTATTAGCTTTCGTTTGTTTACATTTTGCGCTATCGGATACCAGAGTGCTCAATTCATTAGAAGAGCTTTGTATTACGCGGGTGACAGCCGTTAATTCCTTCGCCAGAGTGCTCCATAGAGACCTGAACTCAAATTCTAGACGAGGTTGCTTGCATTTCTCATAGCACTTGAGAAAGATATACATCCAACAACTCTCCTTCTAGCTATGGATTGTTAGTTGGGCAGACTGGGCTCGTTAACCTTGGCATTTTAACTGTTCTGGGAGAAAGAAAACTCTGAATTCAATTCTGTTAAAGTCCATTTAGAAATTGACCTTGTGTCACACCTTGTTTCTGTACAGATGTTATATATATATATATATATATATATATAGGGTGCGGAAGCAAAATATGGAATAATTTTAAATGCGTTCTTTTTGAGTTTGATTAGTCCTATTTTTGAAAAAAAGGGGGATAAATTAAAATTTTCATTGTTAGCTCTATTATTGAAGCACTTTTTAAAAAAATTAAAATTCAGCCCAATATAAGTAAGCAAGAAAAGAAATCACAAAGAATCTATGATGTGCTTGACTCCGAAACTAAGCTAAAGTTTCTTTGTCTATCAAAAACTATTTCTTTTACTGAAAAAGAGCTTTTTAAGAAAAAAGGGGGATGGAGGATTGAACAAAAAAAAAAAAAACAACCAAAAAACAAAAAAACAAAAGAAATCTTTTTGATTTCTCTCGTAACAGCGATTAAGAAGAAAGCTCGCTAATGAATTGAAAACCGACGAGAAAACTGTGAGAACAAAAAATAAACGGAATTTAAAACTTGACCATAACCCCCTTGATTATGCTAAATAGGGTGTTTGGGAAAACAAAAAAAAATGCAACTTCCCATCCAAATATTGGTTTGCTTAAGACTGCTATTGAGGACGAATGGAATAAAACGTCTGATGAATTTGTTTTGAAGGGTGCAAATCGTTATTTAGCATTGTTTTCTATAGAGAGACAGTTTCATGGTATCACAACTCATCAGTGTGGCTTGACATGCAAGATGCTTCAAGTATATATATATATATATATAACAAATTGTAAATAAAAAAGGGCTAAAAATATTCTATGCTTACAGAGCAAATCATGTTTAAAACCAAACATTTAGAAATTCCAATAATGCGAGGTTTATTAGTGCAGTTGATAATTAGTTTTATTTGTTTTTGACGTTCTGTGGGTTTAACATGTCTGTGTATAACAGAATTCTAAACAGAATGAACCAACCCCATCTATAATCTATAAAAAACGGCAAATAAATTAAAAAAAAAACACTCCAAATAGATATAAATAAAACTCACTGCAACAAACTATCTAACACAACCTCCGAAGATGAAATGGTCAAAAGTGCTTGGGTTCTTTCTTTACCAACTTGATTCAGGCATAGGAAGACTAGTGAGAAGACTTGAACGTCTTCATTTGAAGATTTTAAAAGAGGAGCAATCCGCAGTATTCAACCAAACCTGTTTATATATATATGTATGTATATTTAAACAGAATCTGACATTAATAACTTACAAAGCTTGATATACCATGAAACACAACCAGCCAGCCTCTTGTAAATCTTATCTATTATCGTTTACCTTTTACCGGAAATCATTTACTTCTTACCTGGAATTATTAACTTTTTGCCAGGAATCATTTACTTTTTACCGGCACTCCTTTACTTTTTACCGGGAATCATTTACTTTTTACTACGAATAATTTACTTTTCACCTAGAATCATTTACTTTTTACAGGGAATCATTTGCTTCTTATCGGGAATCATTTACTTTTACCTGGAATTATTTACTTTTTACCGCGAATAGTTTACTTTTTACCTGGAATTATTTACTTTTTACCGGGAATCATTTACTTTTTACCAGGAATCATTTACTTTTTACCGGGAATTATTTACTTTTTACTGGGAATCATTTACTTTTTACCTGGAATTATTTACTTTTTACTGGGAATTATTTACTTTTTACCAGGAATCATTTACTTTTTGCCGTGAATCATTTATTTTTTACCGAGAGTTATTTACTTTTTACCCGGAATTATTAACCTTTTACCAGGAATCATTTACTTTTACCTGGAATTACTTACTTTTTACCTGGAATTATTTACTTTTTATTGGGAATCATATTCATTTTACCCGGTATCTTTAACAGGTGTTTTATACCTTTTGCACAAAACACTTGAAATTTAACCTTTTTATATTTTCATTTATTCATTAACTGTAGATAAATGGAACATTAAAACAGGAAATTTACGAAATTTCACTCACGAAATAAGCCGCTTTATTTATAGATCTTCATGAGTCTTGGAGGCTCATGAATATCTGAATAATGTAATTCCAAATTCGGACGGCAAATTACTCGACTTTGTTAATAGCAGGTTAAATTCCGTGTATCTGCTTTTATAAGTCGTTAATTTCGTTTATATTGTGGACAGCTAAAATTGACTGACCTCTGACCTGGCTCTGGCTTGGTTTGACCTGAGGAACACCGAAACGGCATCAGGTTGATGGTCGTGTTTTCATTGGTTACAAATATTTGAGTAGATTCTGTTTATTCCTGTTTGAGCATGTGTTTTAAGAGTTGGGACACTTGATCGATAAAATATCTTGTTTTAGTTTTATTTGAAAATAATCTCATAGAAAGAATGCGTTTCGTCTTGACGCTAAATTTAGAGAAATAAGATTAGTTATATTCTATTTAATGTATTCATTTACCGAAACATTCCAAACGAGCTGGATGTGACACAAAGCTAGTTTTTAAGTGGACATTAACGTGTTAAAATTAAGGATTTTCTTTCTCCTAGACTGGTTTTCATCCCAAGGTTAAAGAGCCCGGTCTACCCTACTATTTACCTTTAGCTGGAGGAGGAATAGTTGGATGCATACCTTTTGTAAGTGTATTGGCGCTATGTGAAATGCAAACAGGTTTGAACTCGGGTTACCATGTCTATTTCCTTTGACCATAACCGATACATTACGAGCGCCTCCAACATAAGGACATTTTGTTTAATTTAATGTTTATTGAGTCATTGGTTTTCTTTTCATCAATTTGAAAAATTCTTTAAGGTGTCAGTGTTGTTATCTATCTATCTATCTATTACTAAATGATTAATGGATTGATTGATTTTGACGCCATGGCAACTCGTCTAGCATAATCTTATTTCAAGAGGTTAGAGAATTGCTTGCATTGTATGCTTGTACTAATATTTATTGTGTTGTTCTTTCTGAATAGCTTTTTTGTACAGTTGAACGATATCAAGTATTTTTATCAAATACAAAGAAGTTGTACGTAGTTGTATGGTTTCAAATATTCCAATCAAATACTAATAATTATATTGTTTTGAGTAATTTCTTACATTTAATAGTGTATAGTATTTTATTTGAGTAATATTTTTGCACACAGTTATACAGTTTTAAGTAACCAACAATATTCCTTAGTAAACAATTATAGCTTCAAGTAACTATTCTAAATACAAATAATTTAAACTAATATGGCATTAAGTATTCTTATCAAATATCAATGATTTTCAAACAGATCTATTTTAACCATAGATAGGACCCTAACAGTTACTAGCATTCCGGGTCAGAGAAGACCCTGGAATAATGGCAATAAATGAGTTCCCCACACTCCCCATATATCACCATCTTGTTTTTCTTTTTCCTTCTGTCAGTGATCGCTCTTCTCTTTTTCATCGTTCTACGCTGTTCCTTGTTCTTAATTGGAATGAATAACCAAGGAATTTTCAGTGTACGTATTTCATTCATTCTCTATCATTACTGACTCCGTACGAGAGTCGGGAACGCCCTCTAGACCATAAATGAAAATAGGTTTCGAGCCTTCAGCAGCTCTTGACTGAAGTTGAACTCAAACTTCTAACTTTTAGGGTTTTGGACACATGACTTTACAATCCTCCATTGACAGCCAAGCTTTCAATTGCTCTTAAAGGTCATTATCTGTCAATTAAACTCCACTGACTCACGATCTTTTCAACCGTTTAACAGCTGTTCTAATTCTACACTCCGTGTCAAATAAAAGATTCAGTCAATCTATTCTCTAATTTCCATATTTTCAGATCAGGAGCATAACCACAATCTCCCTTTTTTGGTGGGGTTGCTTTACTCATCTTCAGGTGATACAGTCAGCATATTCTAAGCCTCGCCAACTGGGCGGTATCTATTACTAAAGATATTTAAAAGGGGTAATGTAAATGGAAAAAAATTAGAGGAATGGAGAAAAGGGGAGGAAGAAAAAAACACTAAGAGGGGGTAGTAGTAGCAATGAGCAGATGGCTAGAGACTAATCACATTCAATCCCAACAGACAATCCCTCTGTTTACAGAGGGAAGACTGAAGGGATCGTACGTAAAGAGTCTCTAACACTTTAAGATGAAAAAGCGAATGTAACCGACTCAGAATACTGAATCGGTCAACATTAAAGTCTGCAACACATTCCCCACTATTAATCATGTGCACCTTCCCTAGGCCTATAAGTCTTCCTTGCGATATATATATATATATATATATATATATATATATGGTATCTCAATATACATGGAACCCATGTAACTTAATAACTCTAATATCAATAATTTTGTGTTCTTCTTTGTTTCAGATTTGAAAATAGTATACTATAAAAACTATAGATCTTTGATCCCAACGCCTTGGACAAGAGAAAAATATTTTGTGTCATTATTTATTTGGAGACAAAATTATTCAAATCTGTGTAAGCAAAAATTTGCAGGAAGTTTAACTTTAACAATTATCCCAGAAAAGCCAAATTTATCGTTGGTTACACAAATTTCAAGTCAGAGGGTCTGTAAATAACCTTAACAAAAAGGTAGAAATCCCAAATCTGGCAGGAAGTTGATTGCAAGATGTCCTGACTATATGAATGTGGTGAGGAATTCTGTCAGATTCTTTTCGAAGACGTTCCCAAGAAATTGGTCTTACGCGTGCACTGTAGAATAAAGTCAATCAATTTCTACACTAGTTATCTGGTTTGATCTTTCTGAAGTGATGTGATTGCTTTCTTAAAATTCAGATGAAAGATGACTTGATGCAATATGAATTATAATTATGATGGGTAGCTTATTGGCGCTAAAGTCACTTCCTATAGATTAAAAAAATTAATAAAACAATAGTTAATGCTTTATTCAATAAATATCCTTTTTTTCAGTTCCTTTGACCACTCAAAATAGAATTCTGATAAAGAAAATAATTTGACTGATTCTATTTTTATTCTTCAGGTTGGCAGCCCTGATTGAAGATCAGCTGATCAATGTTGTACTTAAAAACGAGTGAAAATATTCTATTCATCTTCACCTCCTTAAATTCGCGTCCAGCCCAGTTATCTTGAATTGTTACAATTGTCTTTGGTTGAGAGTCTCACCAAAACGGAAAGCAAGAGCAGATTGTTTATCCAGATTCAGCACAATGTGACAAAGATTTCCCAAGTTAACCCATATATCTATACCAAGTTCTATCACAGGTTTGGATGAAAGTTGAAGATACTTTTGAAAGACTGAGTGTCTAGAGAAGATTGACCTGGCTCTGCTCAACTGAAAACGCGACAAAATCTGATTAGGAGGGGAGTCTCCGTCGCGTTGTTGCTAACGTACTTGACTACGATATCATAGGAAGCAAGTTCGAATTCTATTTACGCTATTATGTTCACTTTCGAATTAATAAAGCTGCGAAAGGTATGAAATCTCGTTATGTCCAACCTGTCTGTGCCCCACCTACCACAATACTACCAACCATAGTGAGTACTTATTAGGATTGCACTGCTTCGGGTACGTGGTATACATGCCGCAAATTAGCTCATTGCAAAACTTTTGACTCGTCATTGTAAATAAGGTTGAGTTTTCAGATTAATGCGTTAAAATATTCCCGAACAACAAGCAATTAGCATTATTATCATATCTTCAAAGAAATTTGAATATCTGATTATCTTTAATTATTTTTCATGGTCAACTACTTTGCAATTGAGTACAATTGAGAACAAGATTTTTCACATCTTTTCAAATTCATAAAATATTCATTTCACCAGAATCATGTTTTTTTTGTTTGTTATTTTTTGTTTTGTTTTGTTTTGTTTTTTAAGTATTGTTAATTATCAAGTGTTTTTCCTGCATCATTTATTTAATTCAAACTAAATTTAATTCAAATTAGTTTCAACATTCTTGATTTTTTAGCGAAATTTTGAAACGACTTCTGAAAAGTCAAATATCAACTTCAAAGCTTTTAGTACAGTAGCTGTACAATTTAACCCATAGATGGGGATATAACGATTGGTTGATTGTTTGGGTTTTATGGCATATCAACCTTTGTAGGATATTTAATTTCAAATTCATTTATATACATATAGACTGAATTTGGCGTTAAATAACCTATAACGGTTGATGCGCCATAAAACCCAAACAACCAACCATCCATATCCATTTTTATACAAATAATCAGTTCTATTTCGAACAGTTCAGTTTGGCATGAGTGCTCAGTTTAATTATAAAAAAATCTTTTTCAAGCTATTCAGGTTAGTCAAATAATTCTAATTCAAACAATTCAGTTTCGTATCAGTAAAGTCTTTGTCTGCATACAGTTAAATGTCAAAACAGTTCTATTTCAAACAATTCAGTTTACTGTAAGTATAGTTTCAATGTCAAAAACAGTTCTATTTCAAGAATTTCAGTTTAGCATAAGTATGCAGTTTTGTTCTATTTGACCCAGATATAAGACCCTATCAGGTTCTACCACTCCGGGCTAGAGTAGACCTGGGTGCAATGGCAATAAAGGGGCACTTCGTATTCCCCAACGTTCCAGAATTACTAGAACCTCAGCATCAGATTGTTTAGTGTCATATCATGGACACTCATTGAGGAGGGGGCTTACCCCTCTGCAGAGTTGCCGTTGGTGTATTCCACAGCCCCAGCCGACTGTGCAAGGGGGTATGAATCCAATTATTCTACCTCCATCTATAAGTAAATAGTAGGGCAGACCGTGCGCATAGTAACCAGTCTAGAAGGAAAACTTTTAATTCAAACTTGATAAACTTCGCTTAAAACTCCTGTTTACACATAGATGGAGTGTGAATAATTGGATTCATACCTTTTGGAAGTGTATTAGCGCTATGTGAAATGCAAACTACCTCGTCCAGGTTTTTTTGAGCTCCTGTCGTCATGTTAATTTCCAACGACGATAAACATTACACCACAAGCATCTTATTTAAAAAGAAAATATATAACAAAATAAATGACAAACAAATGAAATGGAAACAGGAGTTTATAGTGACAATTCTGTAAGCGGACTTACGAGGTACATACGATAAGTTTCCAGACTGTTACATACTCGTGTTATTGCTATACATCTTATGAGATGACTGACCAATTTTTATGATTTCAGGTTCAAATAAACAGCTACAGCAGCAATTGGAATACACCCTACTAAAGCCTGATTGTCACAGCTGGTGAATGTAAAAAATGCAATCTGACACTTTAGAAGAACGATATGCAATAAAATTGTGTTTTAAACTTGGAAAAAATGATGCCACAGAAACGTATGGAATGCTTCAGGCTGCTTTTCGACCTTCTTGCATGAATAGAGCATGAGTTTTTGAGTGGCATAAGAGATTCAAGGAAGGCAGGGAGTCTGTGAGGGATGATTAGAGGTGTGGGAGACCAGAGTTGATTGGCCAAAGGGTTAGGGTTAGGGTTTTAAGGGAGTTCAGGCAGAGATTCCGTCGAAAGAGGTCAGCACTCTTCAAATCGGGTCAGTGGCATTTCCACCTGGACAATGCACCAGTCCACAACTCCATCCTTGTCCTAGACTATTTGCCCAAGATGGGTATCAAAACAGTTCCTCAGCCTCCCTGTAGTCCAGACCTTGTTCCCTATGACTTTTGGTTATCCCGTAAGCTCACAGGCTGTCGTTATGAGACAATTAAGGTGGTAAAAGAGGCTGTGACGAAGTTCATTGACACGCTCACACAAGAGGACTTCGATGGGGCCTTCCAGAAGTTGTTGGAACGGTACAACAAGTGCATTGCAGCCGGAGGAGGTTATTTCGAAGGGGACTTGAGTTTCATCTGTGTACTATCAATAAAAGTGCCCGTACGAAAAAAAATCTGGAAATTTATCGTATGCACCTCGTATTCAATAATTTTTGCCTGGGGTATTATATGATTTTGGGGCTGAGGGTCATACCAAATAAAACGAACAAGATTATTGGGACACTGCCGGAGAATTAAAGACGAACTCATGAGCGACATTTTCCTATGGACCCCTTCACACGGACGTGCAATTGTTGGACGACCAACTAGAACTTATGTACAACAGCTCTGTCCGGACACAAGATGTAGTCTAGAAACCTGCCAGAAGCGATGGATGATAGAGATGAATGGTGAAACAGAGTCAGGGAAATCCGTGCTGGCAGCACGACACTTTGATGAGGATTATATGACTGAACATCATTCAAGAAGGCATGATCAAAACTGTTGGTGAGAAATACTATAGGTTTTCGTAATGAATAACACTTTATAATATCCGTTTTGATTGCCTAAAGTTCCACAAGAAATAATTAAATCCTGGAGTTTTTTGTTTAGAAGTAAATTAACTTTTTATATCTATTGGTAGGGTTGGCTGTTGTGTTTTAGGGCATATCAACCACTGTGGGTTATTTAATGCCAAATTCTATTTATACAAATGATTTTAAGCGAATAATTCGATGGTAACAATCTTTAAACGAACCAGATATCATTTGTTTATACAGTTAAACAGTTTCAAGTTTTGCTATTATTTTCATACAATTAAATTGTTTCAATTGTTTAATATTGTTTGCACACAGTTAAATGATTTCAAATATTGCTATTGTTTTCACACAGTTAAATGGTTTAAAGTATTTCTATGCCATACAAATAGTTTAATTTACCATTAATCATTTATTTGCACACAGTTAAATGGCTTCAAATATTGCTAATAAACACTAATAAGTCTATTTGAACGCAAAAACATGGTTTCAAACATTTCTATGTCTTACTAATAGTTTAATTTACCATTAACCATTTATTTGCTTACAGTTAAACGGTTTCAAGTATAATAAATGATCAAACACTTCGGGTCAGAGTGGACTTGGGAGTAATAGCCACGAAAGCGGTACACCGCATTCTCCAAATCTCCAGGACAAGAGCCTCACCATTTAATGGCTTAGTTTAATACCCAGGACACTCATTAGTAGTGGTGGGGGGTCTTACCATTCTACAGAGATGCATTTTGTGTATTTTACTGCTCCAGCCGATTGAGCTTCAATTGGTAAGGGTGTCCTAATGATATGCTGAACAGTAGAATAATAGAAATAATTAAGAACACAATTTTAGACAACCTGATTGCAAAATGATCTTGGTTCGAAAATTAAGTTTTTTTTAGAGTTTATTTTTGCTTACGAGTTTCAACGACCAAACACCGTCACAGCATGTTGACATGTTGATCACTCGACTACTGTTATATATTTGAGCGAATTTTGCCGGCGTCTCTTTCTTGTTCTTTTTTTTTTTTTTTTTTTTTTTTCTTTTGTTTTAAATCCTCATGTAAAATTCGGCAGGAAATATTAGAGTAAAGAGTAATTGTTTAAGTAAGCGAAAGAAACAAAACACAGAGAGTTATTTGAGAGCACTGATTTACAACAACGACATAAGCATGTAAGGACATGTAAATATTAAAGTGTCAGAATGTTCTGACTTTTCTGTCGGCTACTCTTGTACGGCTATTATGACCTAAATTAACGGCTGTTTCAAAGAGCAAATACCACATAGATTCATGTACGAGTCGAATTTAAATATATCAATATCTTTCAGGGTTGAAAACAGAAGATTTAAATATCTATCAATATATGACTTAAATTCTCATTTCGTGGAAACATACGTTCTGGTTCGTTTTTTTTTTTGTTTAATGGCATATCAACTTTCATGGGTCATTTCATGACAAAGCCATACTTGTAGAAGAATATTTGTAGTGCTATTTAATCTATAGTTGAGGGAATGAGGTATTTCATGCCTTTCCTAATGGTATTAGAGTTTGAACCCGTTTACTACGATGTTACAGTCAAGCACATTAACAACTAGGTCACGATGACTCCTCCGTGAACATGTTTGTATGTATGTAAACATAACCCATCAAAAGGGCCCTTCATCATGATACACACACACACACACACACACACACACACACACACACACACACACACACACACACACACACACAAGCTTCCTACGTGTCGAGCCACACTTGTGGCGATTTAGGAATTACCAAAGAACTCCCAACCTGATGTTGACTCGTCGGCTGCCTGATACAAAATGTATAAATGCGTCGCCACGCATAAGGCTCCACGCATCCATCCGGTTAAAATCAGAAAAAAGAAAAATAATAAAATGTAAAGTAGCCAATGAGAAGCGGTCGCGCCAAAATTAGAAGGATTTTGGCGTAGCGAATTTGGAGCCGGTGAAGAGAGATAAATACTCAGGTTTTCTGTGAACAAACCTCTTTTCGGGTAGTGACGTCGAACCGACAACACCGTTTTTACTATCTGGTGTTTTGGGCACCACGCTATGTCTTTAGACGTAGCGTTGGTTAGTCCATTCACCAGGTAAATAAAGGAAAGTCTGAAAGAAAAGTTTTTCGTCTCTTGTCTGTTTCTATCTTTCCCTTTGTATATTTCTTGTGGACCTTCTTTGGGCAAGGCATTGCACCGGCCAAGTCAACGTGGGGTAAAACTAAATAACCAAAATATGGAGTCAGATATCTTACGGCAACACAGCCTTGCCCTTAGCCACTGACCTTCATAAAAATTTTAAACCCCACATTGGTTAACCCCGACGCAAAAAAAAACAAAAAAAAAAAAAACCTTTAAACACCACATTGGTTAACCCCGAACACGTGAATGCACACCCGAAATAAAGAAGACACCCCAACAAGAAATTTTAAAAAGAAAAAAAAACAAGAACATCCTAAACTGAAGACAGACGACTTTCCACATGGAACAAAAACAAACAAAAAAAAACAAAGAAAAAAAAACAAAAAAAAAAAAAACGAAAAACAACAAAAAAAAAAAAAAAAACAACAAAAAAAATCCCAGCGAAACATCGAGAAAAACTTTCAAATGTCCCGCCGAACTAACGTCTGAAATACAAAATGGACGTGGAATTTCTTTCAGTAAAACATTATCAACACACTTTTTTACTTCCCAACTTGCAAAATAAGGTAACTTTTTTTAACTTTCACTCACCCTACTTCTATTTCGGTTTCTGTCGCCACATGGTTTATCTCTCCCACTACCTCACTAAACCACCAATTACTACTAGAAATTTCAGAGGCCCCCCCCAAAAAAATACTCACACTACTCCTCTATGCCACTTTCCCTGCTCATAACCTTTTTTTCCCAAAGTGACATATTTAAAAATAAAAAAAAATAAAAAAAACGTACCACGAGGTACACAAAAAAAAGAAAGAAAGATTTCCAGCAAATATTAGCGACTAAAAAAATAGATAAATTAATAAATAAATAAAGATAAAGAAAAGTAGTCACAACTACAGAAAATGCAACGTTTAAACAAGCGAGCGAACACGCACACAAAAAACAAAACAAAAAAAGAACAAAAAAACTCACGGATAAAAAAATTAAAAAATAAATAAAAATTACTCCCGGATATTAAAAAAAAAGTTCCAAAGAAAAAGCAAAAGAGTTAATGAAGAATAATCCTCTCAAATCAGACAAATACATTCAACAACTCTATGTATTACCGGAATTAATGCACATAAGAAAAAAAATGGAAAAAAACCTGTCATATCCAACGAGTCCTAGTTTTCCAGCCACCCTAAACAAATTACCAAAATTATTGAACATTTGCAAATAAGATACAAGAATTTGATAAATAATCCTCCTAGAAAATAGGACAATTAAAAATCAATACAATCTTTTTGCAAAAAAAAAAAAAGCGGGTTGGCTGGACACACACACACAAAAAAAAAAAAAAATTTTTAATTTAAAAAATTTTAAAGAGAGCCGTGACACCCTTACAAATATTTATTTTTTCTAAGAATCCTCCAAGCTCCGCTTTTCGGGTGGCGATGTATTGTGGCGATTTAGGAATTACCAAAGAACTCCCAACCGGATGTTGACTCGTCGGCTGCCTGATACAAAATGTATAAATGCGTCGCCACGCATAAGGCTCCACGCATCCATCCGGTTAGAATCAGAAAAAAGAAAAATAATAAAATGTAAAGTAGCCAATGAGAAGCGGTCGCGCCAAAATTAGAAGGATTTTGGCGTAGCGAATTTGGAGCCGGTGAAGAGAGATAAATACTCAGGTTTTCTGTGAACAAACCTCTTTTCGGGTAGTGACGTCGAACCGACAACACCGTTTTTACTATCTGGTGTTTTGGGCACCACGCTATGTCTTTAGACGTAGCGTTGGTTAGTCCATTCACCAGGTAAATAAAGGAAAGTCTGAAAGAAAAGTTTTTCGTCTCTTGTCTGTTTCTATCTTTCCCTTTGTATATTTCTTGTGGACCTTCTTTGGGCAAGGCATTGCACCGGCCAAGTCAACGTGGGGTAAAACTAAATAACCAAAATATGGAGTCAGATATCTTACGGCAACACAGTCTTGCCCTTAGCCACTGACCTTCATAAAAACCTTCAAACACCACATTGGTAACCCCGATGATAAAAAACTTTTAAACCCCACACACTGAGTAGTTGTGATACAACGAAACAGTCTGTCTGTGGATGATAATATATACGCTCCCCCATGGGAGTTGAGCACTCTGGCCAAGGAATTTACGGCTGTCACTCGCATAATGCAAAGCTCTTCGAACGAATTGAGCACTCTGGTATCCGGTAAGGTATAAAAATGTAAACAAACGAAAGCTACTGCTTAATGCCTTATAATTCCCGAGATGACGTGGTTCGCTTGTGAGCTGAGCGGTATGGTACTAAGTCTAACGTAACAGTTGGGCGGATTTCGATCCTAGTTTCAAGCGTCCTACGTGTCTAGCCACACTGAAGAGTTGTGATACAACGAAACAGTCTGTCTGTGGATGACAATATATGTATATATATATATTGAGTATTTGAACCAATGAATGAATTACTTTGTAGAAATAATATAATGTAATGCTAACCATATGAATATATGTAATTCAACTCCCCAAGCATTTAACTCCTTACCTATCTGGGAAGAGTGCCCGTTGTATAGTGGATAATGTGCTTGACTATGACATCGCAGAAAACGAGTTCGAATGTCAGTCGTGCTATGATGTTCACTTTTGAACTTATACATTTGGGAAAGGCATGAATCCCATCACCCTAAAGTTGTGGATTAAATTGTACCACCAATATTTTTCTATCAGGTTGGTTGATTGATTGGGTTTCATGGCATATATACCTTTGTAGGTAATTTAATACCGAATTCATTTTATACAAATAATCAGTTTTATCTCAAACAATTCAGTTTAACATGAGTACACTGCTAAATTGTCCCAAAAATTTCTATTTCAACCTATTCAGTTTAGTCAAACAGTTCTTATTAAAACAACTCAGTTTAGTATAAGTATAGTTTTTATTTACACACAGTTAAATGTCAAAACAGTTCCATTTCAAACATTTAAGTTTAGCATACAAAAACAGTTCCATTTCAAAAAATTCAGTTGAGTATTGTTACGCTGTCTAAATGTCGAAACAGTTCTACTTTAAACAATACAGCTTTTATACAAATAAACAGTTCTATTTCAAACAATTCAGTTTAGCATAAGTATCCAGTTTAGTTCTATTTAACCCTAAGGGCCCAATCAGGTGCTACCACTCCGGGCCAGAGTGGACCTGGGAACGATGGCAATGAAGGGGTGCACTGCATTACCCAAAGCTCCAGCATCACTGGAACCTCACCACCAGATTTTTTAGTGTCATATCAAGGACTCTCGGTGGCAGGGGGTCTTACCCTCTGCAGAGAAGCAATCAGTGTATTCTACAGCCCCAGCCGACAGGGCAATTTTGTACAAGGATAACTTTGGTATTAAATGTTTCTTAAATCGAGTTTGAACTCCAGTTTCGCTATTACGTTCTTATTCGGACGAATACCTTTTGGGACTATGAGCTCCCTTATCCATATTTACCAACCCCTCCGCTCGGACAGGATATGACACCAGGTCAATTTTTAAGCGGACGCTAGCAGATTTGAATTCAGGGTTTTCCTTCTCCTAGACTAAGTTGCCTCGCCAAGACTGAAGAAATCAGTCTGCCCTACTATTTACCCATAGCTGGAGGGAGGATTATTGGATTCATACCTTTCCCAAAGGTATTAGTGCTATGTGAAATGCAATCAGTCTCGTCCAGGATTTGAACTCGTGTTGTGTCCATTTCCTTCGACCTAACCATTACACCTCCCATGAGCTGACTTATCCACCCACTTCTCTGGGTAAAATGCAACCACTATTGTCCCTCTTTGGTATTAAATAACCTACGAAGGCTTATATATTATTAAACAAAGAAACAAAACCAAATCAAACTAAATCTATCTATCTATCTATCTATCTATCTATCTATCTTTGTTTTCGTGCACGCATGTACTTTAAAGAGGAGGTTTGTATATTGATATTTCACTTGTTTTTCGTGAGGGAAACGCATATTTCTTAATTAATGTTCTGCTTAAAACAATCTAAATTGCCTAGCCATAGTTAATAATCCGTGACTAATGACAACTCATGTAAACCAAGCGTATTTAATTTTCAACTGATATAATTATCTTTTTTGAAATCTATTTTGTAGTATTTCAACTTCAGATAATGAATTCTACAAATGAGTAAGAAAAGGCCATTTGACAAAAATGTTTTCGACTGTAAATAATCTATATATCAATACAGTTTTAACTCTATCTTCCGTTTGGGAATTTAGCTGGCGTCTTGTGTGGAAGAAATTATCATCATCATCATGTCACGCCCTCAGCACGGATATCCTTGACCCTCTCTCGCCACCCCTACATATCGTCTATTGCTTCTGGAAGGTCTTCAGGGCTACATCCCGTAATGGCACAGAGCTGCTGTGTGTATGTTCTAGCTGGTCGTCCTGCCTTTGCTCATCCATGTGAAGGGGTCCACAGGAGTACATCACTTATGAGTTCCAAGAAAACTGGTCTCTGAAATTAATTTTTTAGCGCACCAGTCCCTCCCCCCACAATGAGGTTACTGTTGTAATCTTGCTTTAGCAGAAATAGAACAGAAGTAATTTACTACTGTAGTTTGTTACAGAAGTATAAGGCACTTAGTGAGAATTGAACTTACGGCAATGGACCGCTAACTTGTACCGCTGACTATTACACTACTGTAATATACTAGCTTTGCTAGCGACAGAATGCCGTGGATGAACTTAGGTTTAACGCGGTCGCAAGATAACATCAACAAAGTGGGTCACAGGAAAGAGAAGATAAAGGAGGATGGCGAATAATATAGTTTAATGCCTATGGATAAAGTAACCGATGTTTCCGTTTGCAGATAAGATCAACAAATTACCGGAAAAAACAGAAGTATGTAAGTTCCGATAACCTGCCATAAACAGAAAATATACGTGAGGCAAAGAGGATGTTCATATTTCCACTTGGAACTTAAGAGAGAATATAAGGTCGGTAATTTTGGACCGAAGGCGAAGATCCAGTGGTCACTCAAATGAAAGGGAGAGGTTCGCTGGTCTCTCAAGCGAAGGGAGAGATCTGCTGGCTGCTATACAAAGTGGGGAGGTCCTCTGGTCTCTCAAGCGAAGGAGGAAACCCATTGGTCATTCAAGCAGAACTGTCAGCTCCTCGTGTGTGTTCTCCGGCCGCCGCACTACTTCACAGAAAGGATCCCCGCCACTAAAGAAAGATATGTGCGAACTCTCTCTGACTGTATTTCCTACTAGACACAATCGTCGCCGTTAAGAATAAAAATATAAAATATATTTTTATATGTCTACGAGTTTTTCGTTGTTTGTCCAGCGGTCCAATATACGACAACTAATCCAGGCGCCCACTGAATTGGATTTATACCTTATATGCTTTATTTGATTCCATAACATTAACAATACTTGAAAAGCAAGCTTGCATACATCAGATTAAAGTGATTAGATATCATATTGATACAGAAAGAGAAAAGAAGCTATGTGTGACAGTATATAGATATGAACACTTATTGGCGCCTGGTTTCTTTGTTTAATCAACCTTCGTGGGTTATTCAATTCCAAATCAATCTCTTGGCGTAAAGTACCGGTCTTTAACCTTGCAGTAAGCGAGTTCGAGCTCCTGTGGTGCTATCAAATTCACTTTCGGTCTAATACTCTTGGAAAAGGTACGAACCCTCTTATCTCATTCGCTATGGGTTAAATAGTATCTTTGCGATTCTTCTACGTGGATCGCTTTGGCATTAAATAACCCGCAAAGGTTGACATGTCATTACATAAAGAAACCAAAACAAATTCATTCTTGTCTTTATTGGGAATACTTTTTGAAATGAGGCTTCTTAAACTGAGTATTAATTTTATTGCGGACTTTTGTCCTCATCTTGGTAGTTTTTGCTGTTTTTCTCACTACGTTTCGACCAAATTTCACCTCTGGCCGTCTTTAGGTGATTAACATCGACCTCGGATAGGACTGCTGAGTCTTGTAACCGTATCCCCAGTAATTACTGCCTTCCACAGTCGTTGTCTATCGTATCACGTTTTTGACCAAGTAACCCTCTGGCCGGCTTGGGTAGGAATTGAAACCGCTATCTTCTGGAACCGTAGAGACTCAACGCCTCAATCCGCTGCGCCACGAGCCCCGAAGGGCGATCAAAGTTGGATATTTTGGTTTTATAAATCCAATTATCTGGTCTTCTATAGTCAGGTCCGTTCCGAATTTGTAATTGTCTTTATTGGGAATCCTTTTTGAGATGAGGCTTCTTAATCTGAGTATTAAATTTATTGCGGACCTTTGTCCTTATCTTGGTAGTTTTTGGTTGTTTTTTTTTCATTCTGGTAGAAGAAAAGTAGTCGTACTATTTAACCCATAGCTTTGGAAAAAGGGGGTTCATACCTTTCCCAAGAGGCTAGTCCGAAAATGAAGGTACTAACGCGACTGGAGTTTGAGCCTGCTTTCTACGATATCGCAATCCAGCACGTTAGCAACTATGCTGGACTCCCCACTCTTAATGTTTCCGAGAAAGTTGCAAAATCCAATATTGGAAGTTCGTTATGTACAATTAGGATCACTTTTACGAAAAATATTGTTAATCCTTAAACTGTTGGGAAATATTTATCCACAACTTAGTTTATCTATTCTTTGTTGTTTAATGGCTTATCAACGTTCTTGGGTTATGTAATGCTAAATATGTAATAGAGCGACTGGAGTTCAAACTCGCTTACTATGATTCCGTTGGCCTGCGCTTTAACCATTACACTTCGAGGATACTCCCGTTTATCGAACAAATTGATTAAATAATTTTTTGTTGTATTTTTGAATATCTCCAATAAATAAATATTACCAATATCTACAGCCAACAAAATGGATATTATTGTGTATTATTTATTACCAAATTCTATGGTATTGAAACTCTTTAAACAAATCAAGTTTAGTTTGAAAATATATTTATCATAGTGTATTTTGATAAGGAATGTACTTATTTCTGGATTGTTAGATTTTCATATTTTTAGTTTTAATGCTGTAGAGTTTAGTAATAAATAATAGCTAATAATATTCGTTTTGATTGGTGTTGTTGGTTGGTTGTTTGGGTTTTATGGCATATCAATCTTTGTAGGTTACTTAATGCGAAATCGATTTTTAAACAAATAATCAGTTCTATTTCGAACAATTCAGTTTAGCATAAGTACACTGTTTAATTATCAAAAATATTTCTATTTCAAGCTATTCAGTTTAGTCAGACAGTTCTAATTCAGCTAATTCAGTTTAATATAAGTATAGATTTTGCTTACACAGTTAAATGTCAAAATAGTTCTATATTAAACAATTCAGTTTAGTGTAGTACAGTTTCAATGTTAAAAAGAGTTTTATTTCAAACAATTCAATTTAACACGCTGTTTAAATATAAGTACACAGTTTAATTGTCAAAAAAATTCTATTTCAAGTTATTCAGTTTAGTCAAACAGTTCTAATTCAAACAATTTAGTTCAGCATAAGTATGCGGTTTATTTCTATTTGACCCATACATAGGACCCTGTCAGATGTTACCATTCTGAGTCAGAGGGGACCTGGGAGCAATGGCACTGAAGGGGTGCTCCGCATTTCTCAAAGCCCCAGCATCACTGGAACCCCACCATCAGATTGTTTTGTGTCATATCTAGAACACTCATTTGGCGGGGGGTCTTATCTCTCTGCAGAGGCGCAGTCGGTGTATTCTACAATCCCAGCCGACTGGGCAACGTTTTCATTGTATGATTCACCTTGAGATCATACAATTCTGAAATTGTTTTACTTTTTTTAAAAAAGAAATCAATTTTGGTTTGAAAATATTCTTCCTCTTTAGAATTTTATCTCGAGGACTACTTATTTGTGGGCAACTACTTATCTATATTTTCGGTTTCAATGCTGCTTTGATTGTATCATATTTACCCAACCCCTCCTCTCGGGCAGGATACGACACAAGGTCAATTTTTAAGCGGAGTTTAACAGGTTTGAATTCAGAGTTTTCCTTCTCCTGAACTAGATGCCTCACCAAGGCTGAAGAACCCAGTCTGCCCTACTATTTACCCGTTGCCGGAGGGAGAATAATTGGATTAATACCTTTCCCAAGGGTGTTAGTGCTAAGTGACATGTAATCAGTCTCGTCCAGGGTTTGAACTCGTGTCGCTGTGTCCATTTCCTTTGAATGAATAATGTTCAATCGGAAATCTTGAAATACTAGCATTTTTGCTTTAAAAGAAAAACATCTTTTAGTGTACTGACTTGTGGACATGCTGTACGTATCGAATATATTTCATATAATATTATTTTCATATGTAAATCAATCAGTTTAATCTCTATTGGAAATGAATATTATAAAAGATTAGTTTTTACAAGTTGGAAGATCATCGCTTTTATTAAAAAGAAAAAAAGATTTCTCGCGAATTCATTATGGTTTAAACTCATGTTTCTTCCTCTCCCAAGTAGCCAACAGTAATTAAGATAACCCCCCAAAATATCTGATGAATATATATATATATATAATGAAATAAAATTTTAAAAATTGATATGATTCACCAGGCAATCTTATCATATTAGAAAAGGCAGTCGATATCAAGTCACTTGAGAATTTGTATTATAATTATCTGAAATATAAATGAATTGCGACATTTAAGAAACACTGGAAGACTTTTCAAAAAAAGTAGTTTAAAATCATCACAGATGAGAATTCCCTTTAAAAATGTTGGTAGTTAGTTGTATCGTTGTTGGTAGTGCGCTGACACGTTGTGCATTGTTTCACTTCATGTGTGATTTGAAAGCCGCAGAAACGTCTAACGTTGTCTAATTTAGGAAGTTATGCTTAACGGGTTTTGTACTATTCCTTATTATAAACATATTAAAATTAGGAGGTGCATGTGGTGTAATGGTTATCGTCGTAGGAAATGGGCACGGCGACACAAGTTCAAATCCTGGACCAAATTGATTGCATTTCACATAGCATTAATACCCTTGGGAAAGGTATGAATCCAATTATTCTCCCTCCAGCTATGGGTAAATAGTAGAAATGACTGGGTTCTTCAGCCTTGGTGATGGCAACTAGTCTAGGAGAAGGAAAACTCTGAATTCAGACCTGTTAAACTCCGCTTAAAAATTGACCTTGTGTCATATCCTGCCCGAGCGGAAGGGTTGGTAAATAGGATCAGGTGATCGCAGCATTTCATAGTCTAGTGTGGTTTATCATCTTCAGAATCTTAGCAAAAACATTTAGAGCTTCCGAATTGTGCCTTACGTTACGAAAATAATACAAAACGTTCTATTAAGCCAAATCCTTTGGAAGATTACCTTGAAGTAAAGTAACGAGTGAAAGTCAACTCAAAATGATTTTTAGGATTGTATAATGGGAAATGTTTTACATTCTATGAGTCCTTTTCTGTCGTAATAGACGAAATGTAAAGAAATTATTTCCGTTTAAGTAAAGTTGATTAAACAGTTCTAACAGGTTCTAACACGCCGGGTTAAAGTGGACTTGGGTGTAATGGCAATGAAAGGGGCACTCTACGTTCCTCAAAGCTCCAGGACAGTATCCTCACCATCAGATGGTTTAGTGTCATGTCAGGACACTCTTTGGTTGGGGAGGAGGGTCTTACCATTCTGCAGAGATGCAGAAATTACTTTCGATTTCTGCGAGAGGCGCTCCGAAAGTAAGGACTCCTGATTATCACAACAGATACAGAAAACATTACAACAGATACAGAAGCAGAGTAAGGGTGTTAGAGAGAGAGAGAGAGAGAGAGAGAGAGAGAGAGAGAGAGAGAGAGAGAGAGAGAGAGAAGGGGAGCTTTCATCTATTTCCAATTATTTATGACAGCCAGTCCCGTCGGTGGATCTTAGAATATGCTGACTTATCCCCTGTAGAAGAATAAAACCACGACCCCCCAAAATGGGTGCCCTCGCTTGGATACAAAACTATATCTAATCTTGAGGTTCCAGTCATGGAGATTTGAGGATTGTATAATTTCTCTCATCGTATATACTCAAAGGTCCACTTGCCCAGTCGGCTGGGGCTGCTAAATACACCGACTGCAATTCTGCAGAGGGGGTAATATTCCACCAACTGGATATAACATTAAACAATCTGATAGTGAGACTCTAGTAATGTTGGAGCTTTGGGAAATGCAGAGCACCCCTTCATTGTTACTCCGCATTACCCAAAACTCCAGCATCACTAGTGCCTCACACTCGTTGCGGCGAGGATGTCTTATTTCCCTACTGAGATGCAGGGATTCTACAGCCTCAGCCGACTGGACTAATTTTCAAATGACTATTATTAAATAGAAATTATTACTTGAAACAGTTTAATCATAAGCAGCAAAGTAGAATACTTGAAACCAGTTAAAAATATTTGTATTAGAAAGAAATACTTGATAAATAATTGTGCACAAAATAAAAAAAATCTTAAGAAACAACTTCACATCAACTGCAAATATGAACGTACAATAAATGCAATTCCATAAAATAACCCAAGACGAGTTGAAATGCCGTTAAAATGAATGAATCAGTCATGTTTTTGCTAGTTTTATTCTTTATGGCTTAAAATTTTACCGGTAAGTAATTTTTTAAATCTAAAAAACAATTTTTAAAAATCTTAAAACCAAATATTTAAATCATAAAACTAAAAATGAGAGAGCAAAAAAGTCCCTTCTTTCATATTTGAAGGTCAATTCGGGCGTTTAATGCCGGAGTGTTAGATTAATTAAAACCGAATTACTTGAAAAACAGTATCGAAGGAACAAATTACTTAACTGTCTGTAGCGTGGCCATGGCACTGAGACTACGTTCGCATCTTCAAGAAGATGACAACAGAAGATTCCATAGTTCATGGCCCTATTTGCGGAAACCATATATAAATCTCGAATGAAAACTGATCCCAACTTCTCAAAATTTTCATTGTGATTAATATATGTATGTATAAGTTATGTATAAAAGTAAAGTTGGCGATCATAGTCAACGGTGACCCGAAGGCTTCCTTTTCGATAGCTACTGCACCAAGGTATAGGGGAAGGCGCTACTCTTTTTCCTGGATTGCTCCACTTTACCCTTTGCTCCGTACCTTATAATACTGAACGTTAAGCAAGGAGGCATCAAGTACCATTTTTTGAGTCTTTGGTATAACTCGACCTGGGATTGAACCTAGGTCTCCCGGGCCATGGGTGAACACTCTAACCATCATGCCAACACTCTACCTCTAGGCCATTGGTCTTGTGCGTAGAGTGTTCGCAAAGGGTCCAGAAGAAGGGTTCAATCCCAGCTCGAGTCATACCAAAAACTGAAAAAATGGTACTTGATGCCGCCTTACTTAACACTCAGCATTATAAGGTACATTTCAAGGGTAAAGTGGAACAATCCAGGGAATGGAGTAGAGCCCTCCCCAACACTTCGGTGTTGTAGCTATTGAAAAGGGAGCCTTCGGGTCACCCTGGACAAAGGTTGTCAACTTTACTTACTCATAAGTTATTTATAAAGTATGTGTATATTGCCTACGTATATATATGTAGGTATGTGTATATCGGCAATATTTGTTAGTAGGTTGTGTTTTATGGCACATCAGTCCTTATTGGTTATTCAATTCCCGATCCTATTTATACATATATATTAGATATATATGATTTATAAACGAATGGTTTGAAAGTAACAATTATATTAAATATAAAAATGATTAAATAGTTCTATTTGACTTATAGATGGGATCCTAACAAGTACTACCTCTTCAGATCTAAGTTGACTTGGGGGTCATAACGATGAAGGTGTACTTCACATTCCCCAAAGCATCTGTAGAGATGCAGTCGGCGTATTCTACAGCCCTAGCCGACAAGGGTTTATAAGAAAATATGTGAATTGCCTTTGTCGATATACGAAACATATCATATTTACCAACCCCTCCGCACGGGCAGGATATGACACAAGGTCAATTTTTAAGCGGAGTTTAACAGGTTTGAATTCAGAGTTTTCCTTCTCCTAGAATAATTGCCTCACCAAGGCTTAAGAACCTAGTCTGTCCTACTATTTACCCATAGCTGGAGGGAGAATAATTTGATTCATACTTTTCCCAAGGGTATTAGTGAAATGCCGAGGGTATATGTGAAAGGCAAATAGTTTCGTCCAGGATTTGAACTCGTGTCGCCGTGTCCTGCGAGGATAACCATTACACCACGGGTACCTCCGATATACGAAACATATGTGTTTATTGATAATGTGTATATTGCCTATGTGTATATATGACGTATATGTGTCTTTCGTAAGAATTTGGAATTTGTTTGTATTTTTTCCTGATAATGTGGACGCTAATTCAACAGCCGAATTTTGTTTAAGTCGGACTTATAACTTTCTGCATCCTGCTTGAAGACAATGGTTGACGAAAAGATTAATGAATGTGCTATGCACTTAATGAAAAGTGGGGAAAAAACAATAATCCGATGGAAGAGAACTAGCAAATTAAGAACGCATAAAGTCGCTCGGAGAGAAGGAAAATTACATGTACTTGGGAATTATGGAAGCTGACTACATCAAACAAGCAGAGATGAAAGAAAGAAAAAGTAAAGAGTTTCTTAGAAGAATAAGTGCTATATAATGACTGTTGACATGGATTTTGGGTTCGTTCCTGGTGACCTCGTGTGCTTTGACAAGCTGTCACGCAGTGTTTAGTAAATAGGAGGATGGCAGTGCGTCGGGGTAGGTTCGTCGAGCAGGTGTGTAACCGGAAGGAGACCACGTGATATGAGAACCACGCGGTCAGATCTAGAGTCCAGTCAGAATCGAGGCTCGAGCAGGGGATACGGAACTGATTAGAGGCGTTAGGTCGTCTCAGACCATACGGCTTGCAAGGGAGTGCAAACGTTGGCACCCCTTGGTTCCAAGAAGAAGGGACTTCTCTGAGTATATGCTTTTCCATCTATCTCTCAAACTTACAGCAGACTGTGTGCCCCTTTCTAGAATAAAAGGAGAGATATATATTTTTATAAATGTGTTTCGTTCGTTAATTGAAGTTCATTCATTATCTTTGATTATGTTCTTGGTTGAGTCTCTGAGAAGTGTACAACATAAAAAAAAACTTTCCGAAAACAAGTTCTGCTGCAGAAATATTATTAAAGAGCACCTGGGCTGACCCTCTTGTAAGATACTTGGGATTATTCTTAAAATGGACACGGAAGGGATTCAGACTGATGGACCAAAGGACAAGGAAGTTGATGATAAGGCGTTACATACGAGAGATGACATAGACAGGATGTTTGTGCTAAGAAAATAAGGAGGAAGAAGACTCACTATGAGTGAGGATTGAGTTGATGCATCAATACAAAGACTCAAGGACTATATTAAGAATAGTCAAGAAAGATTAATTACAGTAGCCAATGGCAGCAATGACATCATTATACCGATAATTATTATTGCCGTTAACTTTTCAGTGTGGCTAGGCAAGCTAGATTCTCGAAGCTGGGATCGAAACCCGGCTGACTCAAACGCCGATCCAATAGTCTACCACACAGACACGAGGAAACCAGCGTAAGCGAAGGAATTTTAAACGCTTATGTATCACATTTGTTTTGTTTACATATATCTGTTTAACGGCTACCGAGAGCTCAATTCATTCGAAGAGCCTTGCCTTACGTTAGTGGCAACCATTATTTCCTTCGCTAGTGAGCTCAACCCCACGGGGTTAGGGAAGCATATATATATATATATATATGTGTGTGTGTGTGTGTGTGTGTGTGTGTGTGTGTGTGTGTGTGTGTGTGTGTGTTATGTAATTAAGTTAATGTTATTTTTATTATAATTTTTCGTTAATTATATTTTATCATTTAGTTTGGTAAGGCTTTGAACTACTCGGTGTCTCTTAGTTCAGGTGCCAGAGTCAGATGTTGAAGTTCGACCATTGAAGCACGCGGTTGGGTTTTTCGGATCTGATCAAAGCAGATCAGTTTGGGTCTCGACCGGTACAGATGATTTGAGATCTTAAACACCGTGCGTGTTGGGGTCAGTATAGTCTGGTTAGCATTGGCCTTTATGATTTGTGTCTCTCTCTTTCCTCGTGTCGCCAAGGACTGAAGGCAGAAAAAAATAAACTCGTTCATACCGCCTGTATTTATATTATTATTGTTGTAATTGAAACCTTTATGGATCTAAAACATATATATACTAGCAGTCAATAATATTTATACAAAATGCAAGTTTCCCCGAGCCACATTAAATATAAATTAAATGAAAATAAACACAAAAAAATTTCTAAAACTTATGATTCATTAAAATGACCCCCACCACTTTTTGTCTGCTATTACTGATCCATACATTCTTCGTATTCTTTCCACCAAAGACTGGAGGTTGCCTGAAAATAGCTATTTCCTGTGTTCCTGCGATTGTTACAAGAGTTGCCAGAGGTGAGCCGCATCTGTGGGATGTAAGTTTCTATCCTGTTTTATTATATTTTAGACTTAAAATTATATATATATTATATGTCTACTCACTCACGCACACACGCGTGCGCGCACACACATGCACATACACACAGACACGGACATACACACACACGCACACACACACACACACACACATATATGTATATACGTGTAATCCATGTATATGTAAAAAATCGGTTTTCTCTTATATTTTATAAGGGCGGATATTTCTCATTGAAGAGGACTTATAAAGTCAACGAGATGCGAAAAAAAGTCTGTTTCTTGCAGGGTTTCCTGTCAAACTTCAAGAAAGAAGACGTTGGCTGTGAGAAAAGTATCATTATTAGTATTTTTTCCTCTAGGCACAGATTACATCTATATCAAAACATTTTGGAGTATTCGACTTTTTTCATATGGACCATTGAATTTCAGGGGCTAAACCTTTATTTTTTAAACTCCAAAAATGCTTAGATAGGGCTGTTTGGTGTTTCAGATGTTCTTGGGAGAAAGAAAATTTATGATTCGCGTATCTAATTTTCCATTTCGTGGAGGAAATTCCAAAATAAGTTATTTTCTAAAAGTTTTTTTAAAGGTTTAACCCAGACCCTGAAAACTTATTAAATCCGCGATGTCAATTAATAGCTAGATGTAGACATAGGAATAAATTCAAACTATAGACAAATTATCATTGATAATGCTTAAATAAAAAAAAACATTGGGTTAAACTGAGTTTTAAGGTGAAATGAATAAAAATAAAATAAAATAAAAAAGATGAGAAGCAACAATGTGATGTGTACGTACTCTTCAATGGAAGGGTAACTGAATTAATAGGCACGAAAATAAAATTTGAAATTAAAAATTTTCATTTTAAATTTTGTATTTAATCTAATATAAGTATTACTGTATCTTTACGTAAGGTTATTAAAGAAAGTTGTTCTTCCCTAAATTAGTATTTAAACTGGAGTTTTAAGTTGAAATGTATTTAGATTTAAAAAAATAAAAAAATGAAAAAATTAATTTATAATAATTCCAACCGGCAATAAAAAAAAACGGAAGTGGGCTAAATGAGGAGAAAACTTTTCATCCCTCACCTACCCCCTCCCACCCTTCTTTCCTGTGTCTATTCTGAATTATTTTATCCATAAGATCTGAACAGGTCCTGTTAGTTTTTTTGCTGTTTTTGATTTATATCAAAACCCATAACAGGATGGAAATAAATTTATAATCCTAATGTGACCGGTTTTTGCTTTTTCTTTCAGAAATATATATATATATATATATATATATAGAGAGAGAGAGAGAGAGTGACTGGAAAAATAGTTATAAAAACATTTATCTTAGATCAAGAAACGACTCAAATACCAGCCAGTCGAGCAGGATATAATCTCAAGTAAACTGTTATATATATATATATATATATATATATATATATATATATATCTGCGTGTTGAATACACACATATACCTCCAACGAATATCCTGAATATGATACTAAACAATCTGATGACACTAAGCAATGCTGGAACTTTGGGGAATGCGGAGTACCCCTTCATTGCTATTAAACAAAAACTTGCGTTTCCTTATGAATAAGATATTCTTCTGTAAATTTCACAGGGTTTGCACTTCCCATCCATCAAATATTTAAGAACTGTTGGTTGGTTATTTGTTTGGGTTTTATGGCATATCAACCTTTGTTGGTTATTTAACGCCAAATCCTTTTTTATACAAATAATCAGTTCTATTTCAAACAATTCAGTTTAACATGAGTACAGTTTTTATTGTCAAAAACATTTCTATTTCAAGCAATTCAGTTTAGTCACACAGTTCTAATTCAAATAATTCAGTTTAGTATAAGTATAGTTTTTGTCCACACAGTTAAATGTCAAAACAGTTCTATATTAAACAATTCAGTTTAGCATAAGTACGCAGTACATATGTCGAATCAGTTCTGTTTCAAACAATTTAATTTTGTATACGCACCCAATTTAGTTTTATTTGATCTATAGATAGGGCCCTATTAGGTGCTACTCCTCCAGGCTAGAGTGGACCTGGGAGGATTAGCCATGAAAGGGTGCTCCGCATTGCCCAAAGCTTCAGCATCACTGGGAAGTCACCATCAGATTGTTTAGTGTCATATCCAGGAAAATCGTGGGCGGGGACTTAACCCCAGCAGATTTTCAGTCTGACTGGGCCACTTATTGATGGTGAGTGTTACCTCATTGCAGTGGTGCAGTCGATGTATTCTACAGCCCAATCTGACGGGGCCACTCATTGATGGTGAGTGTTACCTCATTGCAGTGGTGCAGTCGATGTATTCTACAGCCCCATCTGACAGGGCAACGTGTATGTATGCTTGCATACTCACAAGAATTTAATGAAAACTCTCCTCTTAGAATGTCAACTTCTTCATTTTGGTGAATAGTTAAAGAAACTTGACGAGATATATGCCAAATGAGTTAATCTATTAATCTATCTATCTCAATTCACCCCAAAATAAATTCTGTAGATTCGTTTATCGTAAAAATTGCCCTAAATATTATTAAAATTTGTAAATAAACGTAAACCGGGTAAAATGATAAATAAAATGTGAGAACCAGGACTTTTACACAGAAAACATGTTATATAATTGCGGTGGGATGTTTTTTTTATATTATCATTTTTCGTTTTATATATCTTACCTTTTCGGTTTAGTTAGGCTGAGAACCTTTAGGCTTAGTGCACAAATTTAGTGCAGGTGTTCATTTGCGCGGGAGGCGGATGTGACAATCACAGATGTCACAATAAAAACCCCAGATAGGAAATGGGACCGGGGACGTGAATGACGTCATGCCCGGAAGCGATGCACTGAGGATTTTGGAATTTGAGAAAAACAGTTAGCTGAGATTCGACGTTAGAGGAAGGAGTTGATTTTCGGAGCTCACCGAGGCCAGACCAGTAGTTTGCGGCGGGGTGCCGCACGTAGTGGGGTCAGATGGAAAAGTCAGCATAGAAAAAAATTGTGTCTCTCTCTCCTCATGTCGGAAAGCCTTAAACTCAAAAAGATAATAAAAAGTTTCGTACCTGAACCAATTTCGTGTTTTTCGGATTCCTATATGCGTATGAACATTATAAACATTTGATGCATGTGAATATCTTGGTCGTATTTTTGGACGTGAATATATTACAAACAAACATAACAATTTATGTTTGGGTGATTTCAAAATCCAATATGCAACGAAATATAGAAAATTACGAGTGCAAATAGATATTCCTATTGATTTACAGCACCGTTTCCTATAAATCATTACAAATTTCTACAAAATATTAAATCCGGCAAAATCTCTACAGTTCGCTACGAATTAATGTATCTCGACAAATTATTAAATATCATCAAATCGCGAAAGATTTTTATAATTTGTACAATCTACAAATCTCTACAAATTATTAAATGTCTAAAAAACTCTACAAAATCTCTACAAATCTCTGAAAAACTCTAAAAATCTCGACAAATTTTTAAAATCGCCAAAGATTTTTATAATTTGTAGAATCTACAAATCTCTACAAATTATTAAATGTCTAGAAATGTCTAAAAATCTCTACAAATTATTACATCTTTACAAATCTCAACAAAACACTACAAATATCTACAAATTTTTAAATCTCTACAAATCTCTACAAATTATTAAACATCTACAAATTATTAAATCTCTACAAATTTCTATAAAGCTCTACAAGTTATTAAACATCTACAAACCTCAACAAATTTATAAAACTCTCTAAAAATTTTTAAATCTCTACAAATCTCTACAAATTATTAAACATGTAAATATCTCGAAAAAGCTCAACAAATCTTAACAAATTATTAAATCTCTAAAAATCTTAACAAATATCTACAAATTATTAAATATCTACAAATTATTAAACATCTACCAATCTCTACAAATTTTAAAATCTCTACAAATCTCTACAAAACTCTACAAAACCCTATAAATTTTCAAATCTCTACAAATTTCTACTAATCTCTACAAATCACTAGAAAACTCTACAAATTATTAAATATCTACAAAAAGATCTACAAAACCCTAAAATATTTTAAACTTTTGCAAATCTCTATAAAGGTTTACAAATCTCTACAAAAATCATTAAATCTCTACGAATATCTACAAAGCTCTACAAACCTTGACAAGTTATTAAACATTAACATATCTTCACAAAGTTCTACAAAGCTCTACAAATTATCAAATATTTACAAGCCTCTACAAATTTCTACAAATCTCTACAAATTATTAAATTTCTACAAAGCTCTACAAATAATTAAATCTCTACAAAGCTCAACAAATTTTACAAAATCTCTATAAATTGTTAAACATCTACAAAGCTCTACAAAGTTCTGCAAATCTCTACAAATATTTATCTCTACAAATTTTAAGAAATCTCTAAAAATAATTATCATCATCATCATCATCATCATCATCATATCGTGCTGGCAGCACGGATATCCCTGACCCTCTCTCGCCACTCCTCCCTATCGATCATCGCCCTAGGTAGGTCTTCAGGACAACAACCTGTATCCTCACATAGCTGCTGAATGTACGTTCGTGCTGGTCGTCCTGCTTTTGCGCGGCCGTGTGTGGGGATCCATAAGAGTACATCTCTTATGAGTTCATCTCTGCTTCTCCAGCAATGTCCTGCATGTCTGGTTCGCCTAACTTGAATAGTTTTCGTGATAGGGGGCAGGTGGCCGTACAGTTGGTGTCTTGTGGGGTGTTGCTGCCAGGACTTGTTCAGGATTGCACGCAGCATTCTTGTGTAATTGCCATCTAGTTTCTTCTCCAGCCGTTTTGTTAGCGTCCATGTAGTGCATCCATATAGCAGTATCGATGTGACCGCTGCCTGGAAGAAACTGCGTTTCATTTTATCGGTTAGGTCTGATTTCCATATAGTCGATAGCCTATTGATAGCTGTCCATGCTTTCGTTAACCTCGTTTCGATGTCCTTTTCGGTTGATTCGACGCTGCTTCCTAGGTACGTGAATTTGTCTACTAGTTTAAGAGGGGTTCCTTCTAGAGTGGAGATGTCCCCCGTTTGGTTATAGCACATATATTCCGTTTTGTGTGCATTAACATGGAGGCCTATGCTTGCTGCTGCTCGTTCCAGGCTATGCAGAAGTGTTTCGGCTTGATCAGGTGTATTTGCCAGTATCGCTATGTCATCGGCGTAGTCGGCGTCGGTAATTGTTGTTGCGGGGGGACATTGGCCCAGCGGTTAGAGTGTTCGCCAATGGCCCGGGAGACCTGGGTTCAATCCCAGGTCGAGTCATACTAAAGACTTTAAAAATGGAACTTGATACTACCTTGCTTAACACTCAGCATTATAAGGTACGGTTCAAGGGTAAAGTGGAGCAATCCTGGGAATGGAGTAGCGCCCTCCCCTACACCTTGGTGTAGTAGCTATCGAAAAAGGAGCCTTCGGGTCACCCCCCCCTTAAAAATAATTATAAAGCTCTAAAAATCTCTACAAATTAATAAATCTCTTCAAATTTCAAAAACTCTATACAAATCATTACAAAGCTCGACAAATCTCCTCAAATGATTCAATCTCTTCAAATTTCTACAAATCTCTACTACTCTCTTCAAAACTCTTGAATTTATCAAACTATATTTACAAATTAATAAATGTCTACTAATCTCTACAATTTATTAAACATCTACAAGCCTCTACAAATTTCTACAAATCTATACAAACTATTAAATTTCAACAAATCACTACAAAGCTCCACATTTCTCTACAAATCATTAAATCTCCACAAAGCCTTATAAATCTCTAGAAAATCTCTACCAAATATTAAACATCTACAAACCGCAACAAAATTCTACAAAGTTTAACAAATCTCTTCAAATTTCTAAAAATCTCTACAAACCTCTACAAATTTCTACAAAACTATACAAGTCTCTACAAATTATTAAATCTCTACAAAGCCATAAAAATTTCTAGAAATCTGTAAAAACTATTATATTTCAACAAATCACTACAAATCACCACAAATCTCTACAAATTATTGAATCTCTACAAAGCCTTACAAATCTCTACAAAATCTCTACAAATTATTAAACATCTACAAAACCACAACAAAATTCTCCAAAGCTCTACAAAGTTCAACAAATCTCTACAAATTTCTAAAAATCTCTAAAAATCTCTACAAATCTCCACAAAACACTACAAATCTCAACAATTTAAAAAAATCTCTACAAATCTCTACAAATCTCTACAAATTATTAATCATCTATAGATCTCATCAAATCTCTACAAAGCTCTACAAGGTATTAAACATCAACATATCTTCACAAAGCTCTACAAAGCTCTACAAATTATTAAATATCTAAAAACCTCTAAAAATACTACAAAATATTAAATCTCTACCACGCTCTACAAATTTCACAAAATCTCAACAAATTATTAAACATCTACAAATCTCTGGAAAACCCTATAATGTTCTACAAATTTGTAGAGTTTTGTAGATATTTTTTTAATTTGTAGAGATTTATAATCTCTCAATAATTCAACAAATTTCTATAAATCTTCAACATATTTCTATACAATAATTTTACAAATTCTACAAATTTCTACTAATTTCTACACAAGTTCTACAAATCTCTACAAATTATTAAATCTCTACAAATTAAAAAATATCAACAAAACTCTACTTATCTGTACAAAGCTCTACAAGTCTTAAAAAAATTATTACATCTCTCAATAATTCCTACAAATTTCTACAAATCTCTACAAATTTATACACAATAATTCTACTAATCTCTACAAATCTCTACACTCCTCTACGAGTTATCCAACATCAACATATCTTCACAACGCTTTACAAAGCTCTACAAATTATCAAATTGCTACAAACCGTTTCAGAGCTCTACAAATCTCTACAAATTATTAAATCTCTACAAATCTCTACACACCTCTCCAAGTTATTATCCATCAACATAAAACAAAGCCCTACAAAGCTCTACAAATTATCAAAGCTCTACAAATTTCTACAAATCACTACAAATTATTAAATTCCTTAAAAGCTCTACAAAGCTCTACAAATTTCTACAAAATATTAAATCTCTAAAAACTCAACAAATTTTACAAAATCTCTGCAAATTATTAAACATCTACAAATCTCTACAAAGCTCTATAAAGTTCTACAAATCTCTACAAATTTTTAAATCTAAACAAATTAAAAAAGAAATTTCTACAAAACTCTACAAGTCTCAAAAATTATTAAATCTCTCAATAATTCTGTAAATTTCTACAAATCTCCACGAATTATTCAATCTCTTCAAATTTCTACAAAGCTCTACAAATCTCTAAAATTAAGCAAACTTTTACACATATACATATATACGTACATATTTATAAATTAATAAATCTCTACAAATATCTGCAAAGATCTACAAATCTCTACCAGTTATTAAACATCTACAAACCTTACAAATTTCTACAAATCTGTACAAACTATTAAAGTTCCATAAATCTCTACAAATTATTAAATCTCTACAAAGCCCTATAAATCTCTAAAAGACTAATAAATCTCAACAAAATCACTACAAATTATTAAATCTCTACAAAGCCCTACAAATCTCTACAAAATTGATGATTTACGAAACAAAAGATGATTTATGAAAAGTTTAATAAACTTTTATTAATCTCTACAAAATTCTACAAAGCGCTACAAAACTCAACAAATCTCTACAAATTTCTAAAAATCTCTAGAAAGCTCTACAAATCTCTACAAACATCTACAATTATTAAATTTCAACATATTTCTACTAATTTCCACAAATAATTGTCAAACATTTACATATTCAACGAATTAATAAATCTGTGCAAATTGTTAAATCTCTACCAATCTCTACAAAACTCGACAAGTCTCAAAAAATTATTAAATCTCTCAACAATTCTATAAATTTCTGCAAATCTCTACAAACATTTTAAAATCTCTACAAATCTCTGAAAAGTTCTCCAAATATCTACAAGCTCTACAAATCTCTCTACAAATCATTACAAAGTTCTGCAAATTTCTACAAATTATTCAATCTCTTTAAATTTCTAAAAAACTCTACAATTTATTAAACATCTACAAACCTCTACAAGTGTCTACAAATCTGTACAAATTATTATATTTCTACAAATCTCTACTAAGCTCTAAAAATCTCTTCAAATTATTAAATCTCAACAAAGCCCAACAAATCTCTACAAAATTTCTACGAAGCCCTACAAATCTCTAAAAATTATTTAGCATCTACAAATCTCTGCAAATTTCTATAAAGTTCAACAACGTTAAACCAATCTCTACAAATTTCAAAAATGTCTACTAATTTTACAAAATTTCTACAAAGCTCAGCAAATCTCTACAACATTCTACGAATTATTAAATTTTTAAAAATTTCAACAAATTTCTACTAACCTCCACAAATCATTAAACATCTTAAAATCTCTAAAACGTTCTACAAATTTCTACAAAACTCTACAAATCTCTACATTTTTTAAATCTTTACAAATTTCTACAAATCTCTTCAAATCTCTACAAATCTCCATGAAACTCCACAATTTTTTAAAAACTCTACAAATTTCTACAAATTTCTGCAAAACTGTACAAATCTCAACAAATCTCAAGAAATTATTAAATATCTACAAATCTCTTCAAAGCTCTACAAAGCTTTAAAATTCTACAAACATCTACAAATCTCTACACAGCTCTACAAATTATTAAATCTCTACAAATCTCTACAAATTATTAAACAACTACAAATCTCTACAAATCTGTACAATCATCAAATCTCTACCAAATTTGTAGATATTTGATGTTATTTGTAAGGACAAATAAAATCAAATGTCTCCAAATTTTAGAGATTTCGGGAAATATAAAAAATTCAAGAGATTTGAATGTTTATTTGTTGGAAATTATTAATTTGAGTAGATTTCTAGACATTTTCTTGTAATTTGTAGATATTCAATATTTTGCAGGGATTTGTTGGGACATTATAATTCATTTGTAGAGATTTCTTGATGTTTCAAAATTTTAAAGATTTTTTGAGATATCCAGAGGTTTGTAGAAATTTATCGGTTTATTATTTTGTTGTGATTTTTTCCGGTTCACTTATTTTTAGAGATTTAATAATTTGTAGGTATGTGTCCATAAGAGTACATCTGGACCCCCACATATGGCCGGGCAAAACCAGGACGACCAGCTCGAACATACATTCGGCAGCTATGTGAGGAAACGGGATGTGGCCCTAAAGACCTACAAGAGGCGATGAAGGATAAGGTGGAGTGGCGAGAGAGAGAGAGAATCAGGGATATCCGTACTAGCGGCACGACATGATGATGATGATGATGGATGTGTACACATTTATAATAGTTTAATGATTTGGAAAGATTTGTACACTTGAAATTTGTACAAAGTATCTACAATATATTATATATGTACAAATCACAACAAATTATAAAACATCTTCAAAACTCTACAATTTTGAAATCCCTACAAGTCTTCATAAATCTCTACAAATCTCTACAAGTTTTTAAATCTCTGCAAATATCTAGGATTAAAAAAAAACTCTAAAAATCTCAACAAATTATTAAATCTCCACCAATTCCTATAAATCATCTTCAATTAATTATATCCCTAATAATTAATAAAATCTTTAAAAATCTCAACAAATATTTAAGTTATAAGATCTCTACATATCTTTACAAATATCAATAAAATATTAGATTATCAAACCTCTACCATTTATTAAATTCTGCAAATTTCTACAAATATTTTTATCTCTACAAATCTATCCAAATCTCAAGAAATCTCAACAAAATATTAAATTTCTACAAATCATTGAAAATTTCTACAAATTATTAATTTCTAGAAATCTTCATAACTTATCAAATGTGTATAAAGCTCTACAAATAATCTACAATATATTAAATCTCTACAAATCTCATCATCATGTCGCAGGTTAGTAATATATTGTCCTTTACTAAATTTTCATTTAAAATGCAAGTATGATTTTATTTGATTTTTTGATAGTAAAATCAGTGCTGTATACTATATGTGTTTTAAATAGAAGCACAGTTTAACTGTAAATCCAAAATTTTCAATTTGAACCTTGTCGAAATCTAATACTATTGGAACGTGAAAGTCTGTTTTTAGAACAAGAGTATAATTATTTGACTTCGAATTTTCAGTAGAAAGAAGGAAAAAGAAGAAAGAAAAGGTAGGGTAGTAACGAATCAGCGAATGGTCATTCTCCCCCGCTCCGTCAAACAGTCGAGCAACCAAATGTATATAAATGCTCATAAAAGCTGAAAAATTATACGGGAGAGACCATTTTGAAATAATTTAGGAAAGACCAGCACGTCCTCTCCAAGACAAACCCAAAAGTCCGTTACTAAATTGTCATTCAAAATGCATGTATGATTTTATTTAATTTATACATATCTACAAATTATTAATTCCCTACAAATCTCTACAGTTAATTAGATATCTACAAATCTCTGAAAATTATGAAATCACTACAAATCTCTACAAATTATTTACCCTCTAAAAATCTCTACAAATTGTTATATCTCTTACAGAAAAAGAACTGAGATATTATTTAACGCATAAGTAGTGGGAAAGAGACATTCATACGTTTCCAGAGGCCATTCTTCCAAAAAGAGTACATAATGGCAAGGTGACTATCTAGTCTAATTAATTTGATATTTTAGCGAATTTCCCATTTTGTTCTGTCATATAAACGCTAAAATAACATTCTTTTCCTCTTGTCAGTGGGCTTCCTATTATACTGACCAACACTTTTAATCAGTCAGATTTTCAAAATTACGCAAATAACTCTGAAATAATCTTTCACTCTTTTCTAAATGGAAGTATATATATATATATATATATATATATATATATATATATATATATATATATATATGTCCAAGATGCATGACAAGGTCAATTTTTGTGTGCTGAGTTTGATAGATTTTAATTGTCTTCTTTCACTTAGAATGGTTGCCATTCTAATGTTAAAGAGCCTATTCTGTTCTACTATTTACCCATAACAAGAGAAAGAATTGTTAGATCTATATTTTTCTCAAGGGTATTAGCAAAATGTGAAATGCAAGCAGCATCTTCCACTATATATATATATATAAGCATATCTACCAACCCCTCCGCTCGGGCAGGATATGACAAAAGGTCAATTTTTAAGCGGAGTTTAACAGGTTTGAATTCAGAGTTTTCCTTCTCCTAGACTAGGTGTCTCACCAAGGCTAAAGAATTTAGGCTGCCCTACTATTTACCTATAGCTGGAGTGAAAATAATTGGATTCATACCTTTCCCAAGGGTATTAGTGCTATGTGAAATGCAATCAGTCTCGTCCAGGATTTGAACTCGTGTCGCCGTGTCCATTTCTCACGACGATGTATATATATATATGTATATATATATATATGTGTTGTTTTTTTGTTTTCATTGAATGAAGAGGTAAGCTTTCCTTGAAATATTACGAAATCACATTTCTATATTTGGATGCTTCAATTCTAATTGCTTTTGTTGAAAGTACATTGTTTTTTCAACGTTTCTTTGAGTTATTAGCAATATAGGTCATGGTATTTTTAATATACATACATAAATACACACACACACACACACACACACACACATATATATATATATATATATAGGGAGAATTTGTTAATCTTTTACAGACAGGCAAAAGGTATAATGTACTAAAATCAAATTTGCGTGGCTTTGTTATTGGACCCAGGTGAAAGTTTTAATGAAAAAATATTTTCATTCCCTTGAGAGAATAGACGGAGTGTATCTTGAACAGTAATCAATAATTAGCGAGAAACTCCGTTCTAATCGTACAAAAATCAACCAAAAATATTCAATCATTGAATAACGTTAAGCTACACTGACTTAGATAAAGAAGAAGTCTCCATAAAACTTTACGTACAGTTAAACTTTTCACAGTAAAGTACAGCTGTATCAAATAAGTTGACTTAACCGCCTCCCATCGCTTAGTGATAAAAATCTTGACCTAATGAATATATATATATATATATATATATATATATATATATATATATGAATTGAATTACCATGATCTGAAAATCTGGCAAGCACTGCGTGCGACATGCGAACAACATGGGACAGGTGTTTCGACCATATTAGATCTTATCAGAAGTACATACCGAGGTCTCCTTCACTGGAAACCGAACCAGCGACCACAGAATGCAGAGCCAAAATTTTGCCACTGAGTCACTGGTCCACATCAAACATAAGCGTTCTCAAAATAACTTGTCATAGTAAAGCAATATATATATATATATATATATATATATATATATATATATATTAGAAAATCGTTGACAGAGTCAATTGCGCTTAGTGACTGTCTGAAGATTGTGTTTTTTTTTTCCAAATACATGAAACTTTTATTTATGAAGCTAACATGAAGGGGTGCGAAAACAATCCATTTTAGTCGTGCAGGACACATATCGTAGTGGATAAGGAGTTTGGGTGAAAATAAAATTAAGTCATCTGGAGGTTGCAGGTTCAAGAACAACAGGCAAAAATAACAAATAATATTTACTATAGTTTAACACTTGTAGCTGGCCATGGTTAATGGGATTAGAACAAGTTTTGTCTAAAATGAAGGATTATGTTTTGGCTCACGAATTAGACATGAAACAGCTAAAGAAGGCTGTAGAACATATCGGCCAAAACTTAGTGGGTATAACAATGAAGATGAAGACAATAGTCCAAATATTCTAAGTGATAAATTTTCATTTTAGGTTTGAACTGTTCTAGTTGCAAGAATTTGAAGACTTTCTTTGATCTAAGAAAATCATTTTCATAAAGATTTGATCTATCTATCTATCTATCTATCTATGTTTTGTATTTATGATTCCTTTCATCATCCATTTACTTCGAAGTTTCACCAGATGATTGTGTCTTCCATTCCATTGTTGATGCATGTTGTGGCCCCGGAAAGGGTCACTAATGAAAACACAAACATGGATATTAGATAACAGATTATATTACACAAGAAAGATAGAGTTACATAGAAAAAGTAAGAAGTCTCGTACTGTTCGTATAACACTGATATTGATCTGCGGTATTTGATGCACGCCCCAACTAACGTGCATGTGTGGCACAGGGCCCCTTTTTTTAGTTTGGTCTGGCGCAGGGCCGTAGCCCACACGCGCCCGGCATTCCCAAAAATGCCTACGGCCAGATCCGTGCCGCAGATTACACTGCCGGCCGAAGTGCTACCTGGCAACTGGAGAGGTACAGAACGAGATTGGTCTGCGGTATTTGATGCACGCCAGACCTAACGGGCACGTGTGGCACAGGGCCCTTTTTTGGTGGGTCTGGGCGCAGGGCCGTAGCCCACACGCGCCCATCATTTCTAAAAATGCCTACGGCCCCGTCAGCATTCCCCTTATTAGGTGCGCCTCAGGCGCCGGGCGATGAACCCCTCCACCCGAAGGGGGTAAAAGCCTGGGGAGAAGGCCTCCTGAGGCCGAAGGAAATCTCCTGGTACCGAGACACACTCGGCCAGATCCGTGCCACAGATAACACGGACGGCCGAATTGCTACCCGCAACTGGAGAGATTCAGACCGAGATTGATCAGCCTTCCTGGCAGCGAAATTTCCCAGTAATAATAACGGTGAAAAGAGTCCATTATGATGAGATGGGTAAGGCTCCTACAACAATGCATGAAACATCCACCAAAGTTATAATTCAAACACTCAGATTAATAATTAGCTTTCAAGTGACTCTAAAAAAACCCTGAGGAAAACCGAGTTTAAATCCTGGACGTGGCATTTCACATAGTACTAATACTACGAATCCAATTATTTCCCCTCTAGATGTGGATAAATAGTGGGTTTATTAGCTCTGGTTAGGCAACTAACCTAAGAGACGGAAGACTGAATTCAAACCGGTTAAACTCCGCTCAAAAATTGACCTTGTATCACATCCTGCTCGTGAGGAGGGGTTGGGTAATTAGATACATACAAGACTTTAGCCAAATAAGACAAACGTGGGTTAAATTTTGTACTGGGTTAATGGGATCCATTTTTGAAATATCATTTTTATGAATCCTCAGGTGTTGTTTTAATCCAGGACTTGATTTGCACACTTTACCTTAACGAATATATTTATATTACCATTGGGACGATGTGAGAACAGACAAATTTTGGACAATTGAACATGAAAAATTTATTTATCCTAACATTGAATTTTTATTTTTTGAGTTGTTTTTTAGTTTTTTCCTCAATAATAGCCATAACGGATTAGTGGTCGTTGGTGACTATGCTGCAGTAGCAGAACATATTGAAATAAATAGCAAATAAAAGAAGTCTCCACTTTAATTTATATCAGATGTGTCAAATTCTTATTGAATTAAAAAAAGAACTTAAAATATTTTTTCTTCTGTATTATGTCCAGCTTTTAAAATAGATTGTATGAACTTTTGCAAACACTTAATACATATAAAAAAAATTATATGCACACACATTTTATGGCATATCAACCTTTGTCGGTTATTTAATGCCAAATCCATTTTTGTACTGAATAATCAATTCTATTTCGAACAATTCAGTTAAGCATGAGTACATAGTTTGTCAAAAACGTTTCTATTTCAAGCTATTCAATTTAGTCAAACAGTTCTAATTCAACCAGTTAAGTTTAGTATAAGTACAGATTTTGTTTACACACAGTTATATGTCAAAACGGTTCTATCTCAAACAACTCAGTTTAGCGTAAGTACAGATTCAATGTCAAAAACAGTTCCATTTCAAAGAATTCAGTTTAGCATAAATTTATATCTAAGTACACAGTTTAATTGTCAAAACATTTCTATTTCAATCTATTCAGTTTAGTCAAACAGTTCTAATTCAAACAATTTAGTTCAGCATAAGTATGCAGTTTGATTTTATTTAACCCATAAATTGGGCCCTATCAGGTGCTACCATTCCCTGCCAGAGTGGACCAGGGAGCGATGGCAATAAAAGGATACTCTACATTCCCCAAAGCTCCTGCATCACTGGAACCTTACCATCAGATTATTTAGTGTCGTATCCAGGACACTCATTGGTGGGGGGTCTTACCTCTTTGCAGAGATGCAGCCGGTGTATTCTACAGCCCAAACCGACTGAGCAACCAAAAAGAAGAGCCATTGCTAAACGTTTTTGTTATGGCAACGCACTATCCTGATTCATCTGGTTTTATGAGAAGTGGTAGTGTGATGCCACAATAAGAAAGTTCAGTTATGGCTCTTCTTTCTGGGTGAGGCTTAGAACTTTTTGAACAAAGTTTGCATCTATCTATCTATCTATCTATCTTGTGTTTGTAAGAGTGATTCTATGTGTAATTGGGCACCTGATACTATTTTTCTTTTAAAATTTGTGGCCTGGATCATCACGAAGTAAAATCCTTTCAGGCAACAATTGCCAATTATATAACCTGGATTCGTTCATGTTACATGAAAAGCAATCTCATGTTTTCATCGCAATAAATACAATACGATTATTTATCAGCTTTAACAATAGATCAAAATGGCGGAGAAGTTAAACGACTCGGCGCCTTACTGCGTTCAGTAGATTCGAGACTTGTCTCGTGCGAGTGTTCACTATTAAAGACACCAGAACTACAAAGTTGGGTACACACGACGACATTAATCATTTTATAGTGCATGCTGCGAACATTCTTGAGAATTGGGTGAGAAAATGTGAGAAAAACCAAAAAAAAAAAAAAAAAAAGAAAAGAAAAAAAAAGTTATTTCATGTACTGCGCAGCTTGACTTATTTGCAACCAGGGACGGGAAACGATCGTTGGATCATTTGCGATGCAAAACCAGAGAAAAACAAAGCAAAAAACAAAATAAACAAAAAAACGAAAGGAAGCGATGTTCATGCCTGGCCATCAAGTGTGGAACTAATATGTTCGTCATCCGAACAAAAAGCATCTTGTATATATCGTCGTAGTAAAAAGATACGGCGACCCGAGTTCAAATCTTGGACGAGGCTGTTTGCAATTAAAATTGCAGTAAAACTCCAGGGAAAGTTATTCATCCAACTATTCCCTATCTAACTATGGTAGATTGAGTTCTTTAACCTTGGTGTGGCAACTCGTCTAGAAGAAAAACTGTGAATTCAAGCCAGTTAAACAACACATAAAACCTAGCCTGATGTCAGATTCTGCTCATGGCAAAGTATACACATATCATCATCATCATCATCATCATGTCGTGCCGTCAGCACGGATATCCCTGTCCCTCTCTCGCCACTTCTCCCTATCATTCATCGCCTCCGACAGGTCTTCTGGGTTACATCCTGTGTCCTCACATAGCTGCTGTATGTAAGTTCGGGCTGGTCGTCCTGCTTTTGCTTGGCCATATGTGGGGATCCATAGGAGTACATCACTTACTAGCTCGTCCTTGCTTTTCCAGCAGTGTCCGGCGTGTCTGGCTCGTCTAACATGTATAGTTTTCGTGATGGGAGTTAGGTGGCCGTATAGTTGGTGTCTCGTGGGGTGTTGTCGCCAGGACTTGTTCAGTATTGCTCCCAACATTCTTGAGTAGTTGCCGTCAAGTTTCTTCTCCAGCCGTTTAGTTAGCGTCCATGTAGTGCATCCATATAGCAGTATCGATACAACCGCTGCCTGGAAGAAACTGCGTTTCATTTTATCGGCCAGGTCTGATTTCCATATGATTGAGAGCCTATCTATAACCGTCCATGCTTTCGTCAGTCGTGTGTCGATGTCGTTTTCCGTTGATGAGACGCTACTTCCTAGGAAGGTGAATTTGTCCACCAGCCTCAGAGAGGCTCCGTCTAGAGTGGTAATGTTGCCCGTTTGGTTGTAACACATATATTCAGTTTTGTGCGCATTGACATGGAGGCCAATGCCTGCTGCAGCTTGTTCCAAACTATGCAGTAGTGTCTCTGCTTGATTAGGCGTATTCGCCAGTAATGCCAAGTAATCAGCGTAGTCGGCGTCTGTGATTGTTTTTGCGGGGTACCTTTTGTTTCTTACATATATAATCCTCGTGACCTAGTGGCTGACGTGCTGGACTGCGCCATCATAGTGAGTTCGAGTTCCATTCAGGTTATTACGTTCACATTCGGACTTATACCATTGACAAAGGCATGAACCCCATTATCCCCCTGGTATGGATTAGATAGTATCACTTCTGTTCTTCTCAGGGGATTGCTGTGGCATAAGATACCCCATGAAGGTTGATATGTCATTAGATAAAGAAACCAAGCCAAAACATATATCTATACACATGCATACATACGTATACGTACAGACATACATATGTATATGCACACACACACGCACACTTGCTTCTCCAGCTGTGTCCAGCATGTCTGCTTCGTCTAACTTGGATAGTTTTCGTGATGGGAAGCAAGTGGTCGTATAGTTGGCGCCTTGTGAGGTGTTGCCACCAGGACTTGTTCAATAAGATATATATATATATATATATATATATATATTATATATATATATATATATATTAAATCGACGTATGATAAATATTAAAAAATCGATATATAATTGTTGGTAAATTAGTTTTATCGATTTGTAATTAATATCGGTTAAAGATAATCATCAGGGAGTGGTTCTTTAAAGAATTCATTTAAAAGTTGGTTAAGGTAAAATGCTTACTAGCATAAAGTGAGCATAAGCGTTTATGAAAATCATATTTTAGAACGATATATATATATATATATATATATATATATATATATAGAGAGAGAGAGAGAGACAGAGGTTTCAGTTTCACTGTTCAATGGCATTTCATCCCATATAGGGTATTAAATGCTATCTTTGTAGAAGAACAGTAGTGTTACTGTCCAACCTATAGCTGGGGCGGGGGAATAAGGCGGTTCATACCTTTCCCAACGTGGCTGGAGTTCTAACTTGCTTACTTAGATATCGCTGTTCAGCACGTTCATCACAACACCATGAAGACACTCCTATTTGGTAAAAAGAAACTTTTTTATTATTTTGTTATACGTTCAAATTTGAAAATAACAGTTTTCCTTTTTTCTCTTCTATTCTTTTAAGAGATTTTAAACAGAATTATCACTCTAAAATGTTTATGAGAAGGCTTTTTATTATTATTTGATATTGACATCAGCGTTTATTTTATTAAAAATGTATTTTTTCGACATGATTCAATTTTTTTTAGTCTTAAAAATCTTTAGAAGGTTAAGCTTTCGAGATGTAACATCCATCTTTCTTCGAGAATTTCTAGTATTGATGTGATTTTATTTGATATATGTTTTTTATTGGTTTTCTTTCTTTTTATAATGGCATGTCAACCTTAGAATGTTATTCAATTCCAAAGTCATTCTTGTAGAAGAACAGTTGTAATACAATTAGATCTATAGCTGGAGGGATAAAGATGTTCATGCTTTTCGAAATATTTTAGTTCGAAAGTGAATGTAGTAGCACGACTCTAGTTCGAACTTACTTGCTTCGATGCCGTAGTCAAACAAGTTAGCTATTACGCCATTGAGACTCCCAATGTATTTTTTATTCTTTATTTTAACCAATTAAAATGAATTCTGAGGCTGACGTAATACTTAGTAACGGAAGTAACCTACACGAAGCTATTTGTGTAATGTGATATGGTAAGTTACAAAGGCTAATTTCTCAGGAAGGAGAGAGAGAGAGAGAGAGAGAGAGAGAGAGAGAGAGAGAGAGAAGAAAAAAATATGAAGGGAAAAAAGCAGACATAGGAGCAGGTACTATTTACCAACCCCTCCGCCCGGGCAGGATATGACACAAGGTCAATTTTTAAGCGGAGTTTAACAGGTTTGAATTCAGAGTTTTCCTTCTCCTAGACTAGTTGCCTCACCAAGGCTTAAGAACCTAGTCCGTCCTACTATTTACATAGCTGGAGGGAGAATAAGGGGGTTCATACCTTTCCCAAAGGTATTTGCCCGAAAGTGAACGTAATAGCGCGACTGGAGTACGAACTCGCGTACTACGATTCTGCAGTTCATCGCTTTAACCATTACACCACGAGGACACCCCAGGTAGTTGACCACTGAGTGACTTTAGCTAAAGCAGTTGTGGGTCAGCCGGTCACGGGTGAATAACTGCGTTTGTTTAGGATTGCTTGTGAAAACTAGAGGTTCCAAGATCTGGTACGCATGTGCAGGCGCAGGGGAAGCGGATGTTCCTCCCGCCGACACCAGGCGTGAGGGAGGAGACGACTCATGTTTTTGAGCATTTGACGGTGAGACGCGATAAGGTAAAGACAGTTGAACACCGCCACGATGATGTGAGAAAACGAAAATTTACCAGCCCCAATTTTAGTGGTGCGCTCCAAAAGGGGGACTTAGATTAGACGCGACCGAGCGGACAAGCATGTTAGAAATACAACAGAAAACCAGGAGAAAAAATTAAAATCTGTGTCTACTCTCTTTTTCTCACCAGGATAAATTGCATCTCTTTGCCTATCGTCTCAATTTCCATACTCTCTTTCTTTCTCCCGGTGACTATCTACAAGTTGCTGTAGTAAATAAAGCTGTAGGTAGTTAAATAGAGGTTCTTGCGTTCGTCAACGTTTACCATGGCTGGGTCACAACAGTGTCTAGACGGTGCCGTTATGGTACATACGATCTCTTTGGTACATTTGTATTTCACTTTGCAGTTATGCACGTTGGAAAGGCACGAGTTCCTTTTTCTTCTTAACTTACCTGTTGTTAATAAGTAACTTTTAGTGCGGGGACATCAATAGATATCAATTTCATGTGTGTTTTTGGACGAATTAAACTTTTCAAACCGGTTTTCAGCTAAAATGTTTTGGGTATGCTTCCCGCGTCTTTCTTTCACGAGTCTTCCTTCAGCGAATTTTTTCTATGCACTTCTTCTATGCACTGGAGTCGACACCTTAAACCTAAGAGTGTGAAGGGAGAATAAATCATTTTAAGTATTTTTACTCTCAAAATAGTGTCGAAACATTTTTGATGAAAATTGACCAAGAAGGTCTAATTCATATGGTAAACAAGTAAAACTATTATTCAGAGAAGTGCCTCCCCTTTTTAGTGCCTCCTCTTTTTGATATGAAAATTGCCCAGAAATGACTTATTCTCCCATCCCACTCAGGCTATTTGGCTGGATTGACAGACTGGGATCTTTAGCCATGGTATGGCAACTGGTGTCGGAGAAGGAAAATTCTGAATTCATAACATGAATTTTATTAGAAAATCTGCCAGACTCTTCATCCCATTCTTTTATTATCAGCTCTTCCGTAGTATGGGGCTGATTTTGAATAAACCTTCACCTACTTATAATTATAGAGAACACAAGTGTAACGTTCTGTATGTACATCTGTGTGTCTGTGTGTAAAAGAAAGATAGAAAGAAAGAATAGAAGGTGAGATCTCTGACGTTTTTGTTGTAGTATTTAAAGAGAGAAAAAAATAAAGTGAAAAAGAAAGAAAGAAAGAAAGCAAGAAAGAGCCAATTATGTGATTTGTAGCTTGCTAGATCGAAAGAGAACAGAAAAGAAAGCAGACCAGCTATCAAGTCAGCTGTCGTAACAGCAGACCGACTCGAGAAAGCGAGAAAGAAAGAAAGAAAGAAAGAAAGAAAGGTGATATGTCTACTATTTCTGTTGGTGTTTGTTGAAATCTTAAAGAAAGAACGAAATGAAAGTAAAAAAGTAAGAAAGATCGAAGAAATTGGGTGATTTACAGTTTCCCAGCGTCGAAGAAGATACCAAAAGAAAATAAACACGGAGAATAATTCTAAGTTATGAAAACTGTTATGTCAATGTTGTTTAAACAGTCATGTGTTTTAGGAGAAAAAATATTTCCCAAATTGGAAAATGTTCCACTTAGAAAGAAATTTAATTTTTTTTTTAGTTTAAAAAATCCTAAATTCATTTATTTTAAATATGAAAAGAAGTTTCTTTGGGGTATTTTTGAGTCATTTTTTCGCGTTTCATATTGATTTTTTCTCATCATTTTATGAGATATCTATTTATGGAATCATCAGTTTATATTGAACAATTGTGCTCTCATTGGTCAGGCGTGACTGTAGATTCTTAAAAATAGGGAATTTAGTATCTCGGTAAAAGTCGTGGTCTGTTAGGCGGAAATCTTGCTCAACCGAGTAGAACTTATTATAGTTTATTGATTCTATTCTCTGCCTATAATACTTTCTTCTGAAAGTCAAATGTCATTCTGATTGTTTCGAGGAACGTGTGCATTCTAAAAGGTAAATAATGCTTTGGCTATAACAGTTTGGATCGACGAAGATTTATAAAAATTACATTGGGTAATAGACTAGTAAATTAATGTATTAGTTGTATTTGCAATGGAGGCTTTTTCTTCCAGTACAGGGTAGGAAAAAAAGTTTTGTGAGGATATTTGCATTGGATTATATTGTTTTGAATGATGCTATTTCCAATCATATCTCTAAGACTTTTAGAAAAAGTTTAGAGAGAGAGTATAGTAATGAAAGCTCTGTTACATGAGTCATTCGGCCATTGGAGAGTAACCGTGGCGTAATGGCTAGGGTACTGGACTGCGGTGTCGAAGTAAAAGTTGGCGACCTTATTCGAGGGTGACCCGAAGGCTCCCTTTTCAATAGCTACTACACCAAGGTGTAGGGGAGGGTGCTACTCCTTTTCCTGGATTGCTCCACTTTACCCTTGATACGTATCTTATATTGCTGAATGTTGAGCAAGGAAGTATCAAGTACCATTTTTAAAGTCTTTGGTATGACGTGGCCTGGGATTGAACCCAGGGCTCCCAGGCCATTGGCGAACACTCTACCCACTTGGCCAATGGTCGAATTAAGCAACTGCAAACTCCAGTCGTACTGTGACATAGAGCGGGGAACCAAGCTTGAATAATTTTTTTAACCAGAAAAGTAAAAAAATTAACTGAAAGGGATTTTAGAAGTATGATTTAGTATATAACAAAACGTGAAGATTAATTAAAATGGATTTTAGAAGAAAACGAGACGGAAAAATACGTTATAATTTTGGCAAGAAAAAAACATGGAAAAGTATTGTTATTATTCAGCTTTAAGCTGAGAAAAATATAAGCGGATTTATTTTGACAAAAATTTGAAAATGAAAAAAATTTTAATATAATTTTTTCCTAATTTCGAAGCCGTGTAAAGAGCTTTCTTAATTTTGACGAATTTTTGACGTCATATCACGTGACTGGATTAACTGCCTACAAGGAGGAATGGGTTCAAGTGAAAAATATTGAAGAAGTGGGAAAGAAAGGCCTTCCTCTTTTTGAGTAAAAGTAGACGCCAGAATTAATAAGTAGAATACAAATTAGGAAATACCTGCACCTTTGAATAAAGGTGACAGGAAATCGAACACTAAAAGTGGAGGCAGAATCAAAGCGGTAGAATTAATTATTGGAATTCAAATTCGGAGAAAATTGATATTAATAGTTCCGCAAACCACCACCCCACGGTAGAGAGAAAATGCTTATAAGCTGAGGATTTCGTTCATTGCCATAGAACTGCGCGGAATGGCTAAGAGAGTTAAACCTTAACCTTTTACCAGACTACTTAACGCATAGAATTAGAGAAGAACGAACATAGTATGCTACTTGAATCATCATGTGTCAGACCTTCAATGGATAGAGAGGCAGAGGGAGAAGAGCTGAAGCGAATAACTAACATAACCTACTAGAGATTGCGTTATACCAGAATATCGAATGCGAGAAGCAGAAAAAAGCCTAAACGTAATACGATAATTTGAGAGGCCTTACACCTGATTCTGGGTGCCGAGACATTGACTGACAGTTATATCGTTGGCTATGTCTCCGTGTCACTTGACAACTACCTATCGAGAAGGGTGAATGTATGTAGCATGAATGAATAACGACGAGTTTGAACCTGAGTTGGAGGTTAAAACGGAGGAAGTCAAGGAGGCTAGTGGAGCCCATCATTATTACAGAACCTAATAGGAGGACTCAGGCTACATATGTACTGCGGGTACAGCTTCAGAACTGGATAGAAGCTTTGCAGAAGAAGCGGCTAACTGGCCGAGAGTTAGTACTGCTGGCCGTTGATAGGGGCGCAGGACCGATCTCCACGTGTTATATTTTGACCTTCGACCCGGCCCAACAATACTATTCCAAGGTAATACACCGGAAGGAAGTGACACATTCCAACGGCCAGTAATCGAAAGAGATCGCGTGGGCGGATTAAGGCTTATGATATGGGACAAGGTGAAGGTCCCATTGTGCCATTACAGTCATGCACCGGAAGAGAGTAACCTCTGAACTGCATGACAGTTATTTCCGCTTGATGACGATTAAACATCCGATTTCAAAGATCCAGTAGGCGATCGTGTGGGCGTTGAGTTATTATTTAACTCACATGCAAACCTTGAACAACCTTTTCAAACCTTACAAATAAAGTGAGATGTAAATATATTTTGTAAAGAAGTCTTCCTGCGTCCTTCATTCCCGCGTCCTTCCTTCTTGCGTCTTTATCGTTGTGTCGTTTTGATGCTGTATGAACATGTATATGTGTATATAAGCATATTTATTATGTGAGTATATAACACACGCTCATGGGGGGGTTGTATGAGAAAAATCTCGAAATGACTTGGAAAGAAATGAAAAAAGCATTAGTGGATCAGTTTGCTAGTTAGAGATTATCCATTGAGGCTATTAGGGGTCTAATGAAACACAAACAGATGGGGGTGGGAAAGAGTTCCACGAGATAGTAAATTAGGATGGCTGTCTTGGTCTACCCTGACGAATACAAAGGGAATAGCAGGGTGTTCAGATTCAGTCGGCGGACCTCAACGTGGAGAGCATCCATGTTGAAGTCGTTTAGAGAGAAGTAATCCGGGGCACCTCAGGCATGCTTGAAAAGGCGTTAGCTCTGGCTAGAGAGCTCGAGAGACTCTGGGAAAAAAGAGGGAGGAAAGGTCAGGAATCAGGGAGGACTCAGAGGTGGAGTGAACCAATTAAGGTAGACCCCCCCCCAGCGATTGAGGTATGCAGGTGTAAGGGCACAGTTTTATGACATTCACTTTCGGATTAATACACTTGGGAAAGGCATGAACCCTCTTATCGCGTCTGAAATGGGTTAAATAGTATTATTGTTGTTCTAAAAGGATGGCTTTTGCATCAAATTACGCACGAAGGTTGATATGAAAGAAACCAAACCTATATACATATATATATTCTATTTTTGTTCATGAAAATCCACTATGCTATTGCTCTTATGAGATGACTTAACAATTTTTATGATTTCAGCTACAAATGAACAGCTACAGAAGGAATTGGAATACACCCTACTAAAGCCTGATTGTCACAGCTGGTGGATTTCAAAAATGCAATCTGGACTCTAGAAGAACGATATGTTATAAAATTCTGTTTTAAACTTGGAAAAATGCCATGCGATGAAAGCTGGATCTACTGCTATGAACCAGAGACTAAGAGACAGAGTTCCCAGTGGAAGCATGTTGGCTCTCCCAGACTCAAGAAGGCCAGACAGAGCAAATCCACCCACACACTTTTGATGATCTCTTTTTTTTTGACAGCACTGGCATGATCTACATGCACTGGGTTCCCAACGGACAGACAGTCAACAAGGAATACTATCTTGAGGTTTTAAGGGAGTTCAGGAAGAGATTCCGTCGGAACAGGCCAGCACTCTTCAAATCGGGTCAGTGGCATTTCCAACAGGACAATGCATCAGTCCACAACTCCATCCTTGTTACAGACTATTTGCCCAAGATGGGCATCAAGACAGTTCCTCAGCCTCCCTATAGTCACGACTTTGCTCCTTGTGACTTTTGGTTATTCCCTAAGCTCAGAGGCTGTCGTTATGAGACAATTGAGGAGCTGAAAGAGGCTGTGACGAAGGTCATTGACACGCTCACACAAGAGGATTTTGATGGGGCCTTCCAGAAGTTGTTGGAACGGTACAACAAGTGCATTGCAGCCGGAGGAGATTACTTCGAAAGAGACTAGAGTTTCATGTGTGTACTATCTATAAAAGTGCCCATACGAAAAAAGCGTGGAAACATATTTAATGCTCCTCGTATATATATATATATATATATGGTAAACAGTGTACGAGTCGACATAGTATTTGAGTCAATCTCCAGATTTTTAGCTCCAAATTTTGGGTTAAACCTATCCCTTCTGAAGAGGCCAATTCCTAAATATTCAGAAGACTTTTATGCTATTCCGATTAGTTTTTGTTGTCAGTGCATCAGATGATGAAAATGCCGTGTAACATCGCGTTAATATAATACTTAACTTGTATTAAGTTCTATTATCTTATCTTTGTTTTATTTTCTTAAATAGGTTCAGTAAACATGGTTAAAGAATTAGAAATAGATAGCTATTGAAATGATGTAGATAGCAACAACCGGGAGATGTCTCTGTGGCGTCGTGGTTAACCTGCTGAACTGCAACATCGTTTTAAGCGAGTTCGAACTCCGGTTGAGCAATTAGAGTCACTTTTGGACTAATACTTTTTAATTTTTATCATTTTTTCCCCTAGCAGCGGTCGTGTCAGTTCTATTAGAAAAATCCACCAAATGGACGCTGACTAAACATATAGAAGAATAGCTTGGCGGGAATTGCATAAGAATGTTCCGAGTTATATTTGTTATATGATTACGGAATGATTTTTTTCATATAATTTATTTGTCGTTAATTATATTTTATCATTCGGTTTGATTGGGCTTTGAACTATTCGGCTCTTAGTGCAGGTGCACACACATTGAGTACAGTTCACGCTCGTGCGCAGAGGATATGACAGTCACAAATGTCATAATAAAAACCCCAGATAGCAAATGCGACTGGGATGTGAATGACGTCATGCCCGGAAGCGATGGGCTGAGAATTTGGTGATTTTGAAAAAGACGTTAGTTGAGATTTGACTCTGGGCCGGGCCAGTCCAGCTGGGGGGTTGACTGTGGCGATGTAGGGACAGTCAGCAGAGTAAAAATTGTGTCTCTCTCCTCGTGTCGAAAAACTAAAGTCAAGAAGTTAATAGACGTTTCGTATCTGAACAAAGTAGAGTGTTCAGTGTTTCGTATTTCCTTGCACCGGTATATTTTACATATTGAACAAATCCGAGAAGCAACATCTCACAAAATAGTAGCTATAAGGCCACCTAACTCCCATCTTTAAATAAGAGGAAAAACATGCAGGACACTGCTGGAGAAGTAAGGACGAACACATAAGTGACGTTCTTCTATGGACCTCTTTATACGGATGGGCATGTGTTGAGCGACCAACTAGAACTTGTCTATAACAACTGAGTTATAAGTAGAGCGTTTGCCACTGGTCAGGGAGACCAGGGTTCAATCCAAGGTCGAGTCATACCAAAGACTCAAAAAATAATACTTGATCCCGCCTGTCTTAGCTCTCAGCATTATAAGGTTAGGATCATGGGTAAAGTGGAGCAACCCAGGGAATGGAGCAGCGCCCTCCCCTACACCTCGGTGTGGTAACTATTGAAAAAGGAGCCCTCGGGTCTCTATCGACTAAGGTCGCCAACTTTACTTACTTTACGGACGCAAGATGTAATCTAGAAGACCTGATAGGGAAGAATGGTGTGTGTGTGTGTGTGTATGTATGTGTGTGTGTTTGTGTGTGTGTGTGTGAGTGTGTGTGTGTGAGAGAGAGAGAGAGAGAGAGTTAGGGAAATCCGTGCTGGCAACATGACCTGATGATGATGAGGATTGGAGTAATATTTTTGGGAAAAGTATGACCATTCTTATTCACACCGTTTTGGGTTAAAAAGTATACAATCACTGCCCAAATTCCATTAATTTCCGGGAAATCCGTGTGACATAGTGGCTAATGTGGTGGACAGCAACATCGCAGAAAACGAGTTCGAACTCCAGTCGCACGATTCATTTCTAGTATAAACCCCTTACACTTCCCAGCTATGGGCTATTTTGTGCCACTAGTAACCATCCAAATAAGACGAACAACACATCCTGGTGAACTAAGGACGAACTCATAAACAACGTTCTCTTATGGACTCCTACGCATGGATACACCAGGGTTAGCCGACCAGCAAGGTAAAACATATATTAGCTTTGTGCAGACAATAGACTGGCTGGGAGCGATCGAGATCGAGGCGGATGGCAAGAGAGTCAGAACGACATAATCACGACTGTCCTACAAGGATGGCATTGCGTTAAAAAACCCATAAAAAGAAATGCCATGAAAAAGAAATAAAGAAAAAAGAAGGAGAATATTCATGATTTTACCGGTGCATAGTAGGTATTTTGACAAAGTGATGCATCAGTATTTTGATGGCTGTTATTGGTTCGTAGGGAAATCATTTCCTGTGCTTCAGATTCATTTTTGAATCAATTTTTATTTCTCTGGTTTTGATTGTCAGAAGAAAGAAATCAACGGAAAAGTTACTGCGTCATTTTTCCCCCAGGCTTTTCCAGTATATTGGTTCTATTGACATCTGTCATTACAAAAATGCATCTCTGTTCTGGGTTTTCGATTTCTTTTTGCCCTACATCTGTATTCGTCAATTTAATTTGCAAGTTTTTTTTCTATTCGATTGACGTATTTTATTTCCCCTGCCGTTTCAAAAAGAAGCGACAAAAGAAAAAAAATTATTTATTTTTCATTTATGTTTTTTCTTTTTTTTTTCCTATTTCAGTTTTTTATTGAACTTATTTTTCCCTCATTTTTTAAAAATGTTTTCTTATTTTAATTTATTTTTTTAGTTTTAATGTTTTAAACTTTTTTATTTTTCCATTTCTTTTTACTTATTTTTCTTAATTTATTATAACTTCCTTGTTTTTACTTTTAAAAAATTCTTAATTTTTTGTTTTTCATATTTTTCTTATTTTTTTAAAGATTTTTTTCTTTTTATTGTATTTTTCTGATTTTATATTTCTTATTTTGAATTCGTAAAAAACTTTATTAAATGTATTTTTTTCTTGTTTTCCTATTTAAAATTTTTTTTTCTTACTTTTTAATTTCTTATTATTTTATTAAATGCATGTGATTTATTTATATTTTTTTTTACTTATTTTATATCCATAATCAGGAGATTCTGAATTAAAAAAGCAAAACAAGATATCATTTAAAAATGTTTTTCTCCTAAAAGAAAGAAGAAAAAAAAAGAAAGAAAAAAAGAAAACATCAAAATGATAAAGGACAAAACCCCAAAAAGCAAAATCAAAAGCCCCCCACCCACCTTAAAATAACAACAAACAACAAAAACAAAACGCTGAATCTTTGTTAATTGTCTTTTCTCCTGAGTTGATTGATGACCCAAGTTTTAGATTGACTTCTATTGTAATTCTCTTGTCGAAATCTTGTTGCATGTTGTTCTCCACAAACTTCCTTGGCACTCGGCAATAGCAGACGTGATAGACAGAGATGGGTCAAAATTTTAATCACCACTGAGGCAATCTTGATGAGGTTTTGAGAAATTTGAAGTATTCACGCTGCAGGAATTTGGATAGACTGACGAAAAAAGATAGGGAAAATAAGAACCATCGCAGAATCAGTAGAAAAAAGCCACAAGGTGACTTCAAAATAAAAGGGAGGCCCTATGGATTTTCGCCATTGGAAATCAAACTAAGAAGTGGCGAGCCTCCATCTGGGTTACCTGGATAAAGGGTCTTAAGAGGAAAGTTCCAAAAACCCTGATGAGCTCAGGAAAATAACTAATGACGCAGCCCTGCTAAACCAAAAGTACAATTGGCGTTCGTGGTGTAGTAATGAACATGGCGATCCGAGTTCAAATCTTGTGTCACATCTTGCTCGTGTCGAGGAGTTGGTATATATAGGTTATCGGTCATACGGAAGTCAGACCAGACCGATAAAATGAAGCGCAGTTTCTTCCAAGCAGCAGTCATATCGATACTGCTGTATGGATGCACTACATGGACGCTAACTAAATGTATGGCGAAAAAGCTTGACAACACTTACACAAGAATGCTGCAAGCAATATTGAACAAGTTATGGAGGTAGCACCCCACAACGTAGCAGCTGTAGGGCCACTTACCACCCATCAGGAAAACTATCAAAGTTAGACGAACCAGACATGTGGGACACTGTTGGAGAAGTAAGGACGAACTCATAAGAGACGTACTCCAGTGGACCTCTTCATATGGATGAGTAAACGCAGGAGGACCAGTTAGAACCGACATACAGCAGCTCTGTGCCGATATGGGATGTAGCACTGAAGACCTGCCGAAAGTGATGGACGATAGAGAAGGGTGGCGAGAGAGGGTCAGGGATATCCGTGCTGATGGTGCGACATGATGATAAAGATAATGATATAAGTGTGTGTGTGTTAGTGTGTGTGTGTGTGTCTGTGTGTTTATTGATTTTTGGCGTTATACGCAATAATATCCGTTTATTGCATAATGTGTCACTTTAAATGATGAAATGCTGGTGTTTTTGATTAAAAAAAAGCTTTTATTGAAAAATTTGCCGGGTCGTTCTCACAAATAACCGATACTGTATATGAATGATCTATTTTTTGTTATTGAGAATTAACTTTCGTGACATTTATGTGATCATATCTACATCTAGTGTATAGGTTGGTGTAATGAGTAGGGGAGGCCAGCAGACCTTTGTTAGTGAATTAGATTCGAGTTGAGAACTGCATTCTTCTGTCCTAAACAAAATTCATCAAATGACAGCATCAAGTGTTAGTCACTAAAACTGTATCCTGTTTCTCGATATTGGTAAAATTCTTTTCAAACTTCTCTGCTCAGAAACTTTGGCTTCCAAAAAATTCAAAATTCCAATATTTTGATCAAATTTGAAATATTTCGTTACAAGATTGTACAGATTGTTTTCCAAATTTGGTTTCGTCAATTTGTTTAACGGCATATCAATTTCTTATGGGTTATTTAAATGTCAAAATTTGATTCATTGTAATTATGAATTAACCATTCCTTTTTTATCTATTTATATTGATTTGTCTCTACATGGTGATGTCTTCAAGTATTCCTATCTAATACCAATAATTCAAACAACTATTCCTGTTTAATTAGCATTTATTTGTATACAATTATATAGTTTCAAGTAACTAATAATTAACATTAGTATTAATTAATACTACTAATTTGCTCACAAATATGCTTTTGTTGTATAGCCATGAACAACTATACATACACATATACAGATGCATCCAGAAACATAACGACGCAATGAAGACTAGCGGACACAGGTCTTTAGAAAAATATATCTCTCACTTTATTTGAAAGGGTTCGAATGGGTTACTAAAGTTTTTACTGTGTGAGAGGTGAGCTGGAGACTGAACAGAACTGCAACATATTGACCCCACTCTTATGGCCTTAACAGCGTTTTCCTCCCGTTCTCCTGGGCTGCTCAACCGGAGGCCTGGGGGCCCAGCCTCTCTGGGACATGGTCCTCATTCCAGCATCTTCTCTCCAACTGATCTGAGGCTCTGAACTCTAACTGCTCAATCGGAGGTCCTGAAGGCCTCCTCTGCTGAGTGCTGGTTCTCTCTACAGCATCTTAACTCCAACTGACCTGAACTTCCTGTTGCCGGGGTTATATAATAATTTGACACCCACTCTTCTTCCTGCGTGCGTCATAATTTCGCATTCAATTCAACCCTTCGACAGTCAAGGTTATATCCTGATATTCCTCGACTGGATGCACCTGTTATTTACGCTGGTGCATTTCCTATTTTGACAGCTTGGCCGGGTCGGAGGTCAATATACAACATTTTCAAGCATTTCAAGTTATCATATGACTTAAGGTAACTAATGATATATGAGGTATGTTTTAAAAATAACGATATGTAAGAGCTATGGGCGAAAGAGTGATAAGCGGATCGTGTTATCATATAACATGATATCTTGGGAGTCTATAGATATAATCTTAGCTTTCTTCAACCATTGCATTTTTTCACATGCTTTTATTGACACCTCTTCTTTTTCTGGTCGTTCAGCTGTGATCACTGAGGAACGAATGATGAACACCGAGAAACGGATTAAACGGAAATTTTTGGTTTGGTTCAAGGAAACACCGTCACAAGCACTTGATGTGCCAGTTTATGGAGATAACATCATGTGACGCTCACGCGTTTTTCAGTGGCATAAAGACTCAAAGCTGGTTGCGAGGAGGTGAAAGATGATTCCAGGAGCGGGAGACCTTCAACAAGCAGGCGATCGTCGGTTGGTGGTTTGAATGACAACAAATCAGCAGGTCATGAAAAAAGAAAATATATCATCGGTGATTTGGGATGGGGAAAGTCTGCGCTAAATTGATGCCAAAACTGCTGGATGGTGATGCATGCAGGAGTATTAGCATATCATTGAGCGTCTTCAAACTTAATCAAACTTGCTTCATAGAGTCATCACTTGGTGTTGAGACAAGGATTTATTAGTACGACCGGGAAAGAAATCCCCATAATAAACAGTGTAAATCTCCGACGTCGCCGAGGCCGAAGAAAGCAAAACAATCAAAAGTCAAAGTAATTTTGATCACGTGATGGGCATCGTCTACTGCGAGTTCTTACCTCAAGTCAAGATAATCAATCAGCAAGTCTACGAGAAGATCTTGAGGCGTATGCTTTGCTAAGTGCGCGAGAAGAGATAAGAGTTGTGACAGGATAAATTGTGATTTCCTCTCCACGATAATCCACCTGTTCACAACGCCTGGAGCATCGGGTAGTTCCTGTGTTGTATAGCCACGTACAAAGCAGAAACATAATCAAACATAATTTATGAACTTCAATGAACGAAAGAACACTCTTCTTTATAAAAAATATGTATCTCTTACACTTTATTCTCGAGAGGGTTGATGTTTCTGTTGTGTGTGAGAGATGAGTGGAGACAGGGACAGACTGCTATATTGACCCAACTTCTTCTCTTGACCATAGCAGCACTTCTTCCGTATCTTGGCCGGAGTTGCCCAAATGGGGGTCTGCAAGTTGGCCCTCACTCTTGCCTTCCTGTACCAACTAACTCAACTGCCGCCTGCACCTGTCTATATTCCTTTATAATGCCCACTTGCTTCCGCTTCTTCATCTTATCTACACAGATGCATCTCTGGTTGACGGCTTGGTCAAGGGTCAATATTCAACACCTGGCCTAACAGAATATCACCGTATTGGAGCAACCTCTCTAATCACCTGATTTTGCCCCGTGTGACTATTTTTAACCAAATCTCAAAGGAGATCATCAAAGGAACCCGTTTTGAATGCATGAAGGCCCTCAAGACATTCGCAACAACGTAGCTGAATGGGCATATCGGAAGAATCCTTTCAGAAGTGCATAGAAACGTGGCAAAGAAAAATAGGAAAGCCTATTCAACCCAAAGGAGTTTATGTTGAAGGAGAAAATAATTTATTATTTGGAAATGAAATAAATTGTTTGTGACAGCAGTCCCGTTACTTCTAAGACACATTTCGTGTTTCTCTTTTCATGCAATCATGATTTGTTTAATCTTATTAGCATTCTTAACATTTTAATGATATTCCTATCTTTTACTGTTTTCAGTCTATTCCTCTGATAATTTAAATTATTTGTCTGCTTTTATCTCATAATGTTAATCGGAATTTGAATCATTTCGAAGTCTTTTATTATACTCATGACTATATTTTCAACGTTATATTGACGTCACATTTTAAAAAATAACTCTTATATTTTCCTATATTAATCAATAATTTATACGCATTTATATCTTATTAAAAACTCGATGTAATACAGATATTTTGAGGGGGTGACCTGGTGGTGTGATGGACTGCGGAATCGTAGTAAGCGAGTTCGTACTCCAGTCAAGCTATCACGTTCACTTTCGGGCAAATGCCCTTGGGAAAGGTATGAACCCCCTTATCCTCCCAGGTTAAATAGTACCACTGCTTTCTTCTAGGAGAATGGCTTTGGTATTAAATAACCTACAAAGACTGATATGCCATTAAGCGAAGAAACCAAACAAATATTTTGCACACAATAATATGACTTCAAGTTTTCATGTCTAATACTAATAATTTATTGAGAATTATATTGTTTTATATAACTATCCCTATTGGATTAGGGCCTTGTCGGCTGGGGCTGTAGAATACATCGACTGCATCTCTGAAGTGGGGTAAGATTCCTCCAACGAATATCCTGGTATGATACTAAACAATCTAATTGTGATGCTCCGGTAATTCTGGAGCTTTGGTGTATGCAGAATACCCCTTCGTTGCCATCGCTCCCTGGTCCACTCAGACCCGGAGTAATAGCATCTGATCTATTGGTTAAATAGAACTAAACTGTGTATATGTGCTAAACTGAATTTCTTGAAATAGAATGGTTCTGACATTTAAACTGTGTACTTGTGCTAAACTAAATTGTTTGAAATAGAAATGTTTATATGTATAAAAATGGATTTGACATTAAATAAACCGTAATAGTTAATATGCCATAAAACCACACACACATACATATATATATATAGTTTCAATTTAAGTTTCTTTGTTTAAAAGAATATCAGCGTACGTGGGTTACTTTTATGCCAAATCTATCCTTGTAGAAAAGCAGTAGTGATACTGCTTAATCCATAACTGAGGGAATAAGGGAGTTCGTGCCTTTTTCTAGAGTATTAGTCCAAAAATAGAAAGTAATAGCGAGACTGGAATTCGAAGTCGCTTACTACGATGTCACAGTGTAGCACGTTAGCTACTACGCCTCTGGTTCCCACTCCCAATATACTTTTCCTGAAGATCCTTTTCGGTATAACCCGGGTAGTAAACTTCAGTTACATATTCGGTCCTCTAACCGGCTTTTCATATGTATTTAACACTTTTTCAAAATCCATCGTATTGCGACTTGGTTGATTTTTAAATTTTTTTCTGACGAAATCAGTATTGGGACTAGTTCGGTATTTTATTTGTTTTTTTTTTTTTCAGATGTGGGTTTGGTTATCAATCATTTCAGGTTATTTAATGCCAAATCCTCTTTTAACATATATAAATTGTAAAGTTGGGAACCGTAATCGAGGACGATCCGAAGGCTCCCTTTTCAATAGCTTCTAAACCGAGGTGTAGGGGAAGGCGCTACTCTTTTCCGTGGATTGGTCCACTTTATCCATGATATGTATCTTATAATGCTAAGTGTTAAGCAAGGACGTATCGTATACCATTTTTGAGTCTTTGGTATGATTCGACCAGGGATTGAACACTAGTCTCCTGGACCATTGGCGAAAGCTCTACCCATGAGGCCAATACATTAAATATATGGAGTTTGTAGACATTTTGTTGCGAACATTTTTGGTTTACTTTGGTTTTATGGCATATCAACCATTTTAGGTTATTTAATGCCAAATCCTCTTGATACATATGTATAAAATATATATTATTTGTGAACACATTTTGTTGATAAAATTCTTAAACGAGCCTAAGCTCATTCTTTTGCAGTTAAATAGTTTCAAGTATTCGAATGTAACACTAACAATTCAATGAAATATCAGACATTTGTCGACTCACAGTTCAAATAGTTCTATTTATAACAATTCAATTGAGTGTAAGTCAATTAAGTTAAATAGTTACAAGTATTGCTATGAATCGCAAACAATGTACCACCACCACGGAACTCAATAGAGGTTTGTAATGCTACGGCGTAAAATAGATGTTTGTACTACTACGGTTCTCAGCACTATCCCTTTTTGTAGTCATCGAGAAGAGAGAAACAAAGTATGAAAATGAGTCGACCAATTTTGATCGACAGAGAGAAATAAACCATCATGTGGAGAGAGACAGAGACAGAGAGAGAGAGAGATAGATAGATAGAAAGAGAGACAGAGAGAGACAGAGAGAGGGAGAAAGAGACATTGATATTATCCTTCTGGTTTTCTGTAGTAGTTTTCGCACGTCCTTGCTCGAGGTTCCGTCTTCACAGCTCTGTGTTCGATGTGGGACCCCGTCGCGGAGATCACCACTAATGGGTGCCGTAAATTCCTGCCCATCTTTACATCTCTACGTCTGGTTTCCAACAGACTTTCTTTTCTTTTTTTCTATGCCACGTCACTTTAACGGCCTTTCTGTTTTCGTTTTCTTCAGCCAAACACAGCCGTTGGCCAATTTGCTGTCCCGACATAGACTTGAAGAGAACCCCCACGGCTCACCTTCCCTTCGGTTCTCCACTACCATCGTACTTCTATCTTCCCCTCTCTCCCACTGCCTCGAATCTCCCTCTCATATATGTCCCACCTTATTTTATGTTTCTTGGATGACCTCAAATCTAGCTAGAAATCAACTTATTACTTAAAAAATCAACCGGAGTTCTTGATTATATTACAAAAATTCAACTTAACATCAGTCATTTGTTTACAAGCACATGATCAAACAGTTCTATTTCAAACAACTCAGTTTGTGTGTACTCATTTTAAATGTAAGACAGTTTTATTTGATTGATAGATAGGGACTCTATCCTGTGCTACCTCTCCAGGCCAGAGTGGACTTGGGATGACAATGAAGGGGTACTCCGCATTCCCCAAAGCTCTAGCATTACTGGAGCCTAATTATTTTCCTGACGAGTCATTTTCATATTTCAATTATATATATATATATATATATATATATATTCAAGCAGGTTTTGTTAAAGACGATGGAACACTGTTTATTATTTTTATTTTTTCAAGACTATTTGTTATTTTTGTTGTAAAGATAGTAAAGGAATTGTCCCATATCTTCTACCCCAGCGCTTTCCATCATACTACTACTAATAATGATAAACAGTGTTCCGTCGTCTTTAACAAAACTTGCTTGAATAATAACTTGCTGCCTAAATATACACTCTTCTCTCTCTCTCTCTATATATATATATATATATATAGAGAGAGAGAGAGAGAGAGAGAGAAAGAAATGTGCCCAATATTGATAGTTCGAAAAAATTGAACGTTGGCCGTAATTTATACAAAAGTTAAAAATGCCTAATTGTTTTTGATGTTTTTCCTTTTTTGTTGTGATACAGTAACGAGCGTAATAGAAACATTTATTCTGTTTTGTGCGTCTACGATGCCGAGACAGGTGTCTCCGTGACGTTGTGGCTAATGTATTAGACTGCGAAACTCTAGTTAGCGAGTTCTAACTTCAATCTAGCTATTATGCTCCCTTTTTCACAAATACAGTTGGGAAAAGTATGAATCCTCAAATCACACCGATATCGGTTAAATAGTACCTCTGCTTTTCTTCTTGAAGGACGGCTTTCGTATTAAATAACCCATGAAGGTTGTTATACCATTAAAAACAAATAAACGAAAACGAAACCTGACTTCGATGATAACTTTCAAAAATCTCTGAAACTAGATTCCAAATTCAGAATTTCAAATGCCAAATTATTAGTTTATTAAATTTTGAAATATTGAATTTTAGAATTTAAAGAAAATTAATTATTATATTGGCGCAACTTCTTCGCACGGAGGAATTTTTTATATACAACTTCGAATGCGCTTTCATATCATTTTGCAATAATAATCCTTAGTAAACAATTATAGTTTTAAGAATTGCTTTCTAATTGTAAAAATTATATGGTTTCATGTAATAAATAATAATCTTTAGTAAACAATTATAGCTTCAAGAAATTAATTGTTATACAAATAATCTACAGTTATGTCAAGTATTCATATCAAATACGAATAATTTATAAAGAGATCCATAGATGAAACCTTAACAGATGTTAACCCTCCGGATCAGAATGGTCCCTGGCTTTAAGTCAAGCGTGCTCAATCGCGACGTCGTTGTAAGCAAGTTCGAATCCCAGTCTCACTATTACGTTTACTTTGTTAACTAATACTCTTAAAAAAGGTATGAACCTCCTTCTTTTTCCAGCTAGGGGTTAGATATTACCTTTACTGTTCTTCTAGAATAATAGTTTTGGCATTAAAAACTCACGAAAGTTAATATGCCATTAAAATGAAAAAAAAAACACCAAAACCAACCGAACCAGAATGAAACTATGATTAATGGCAATAAAGTGGTACTTCACACCCCTCAGATCTCTTGAATTGGAGCCTCACCATCAAATTCACGTTAATGTCATATCCAATTCACCCTTCTTTGGTGGAGGGGCATTGAACGCTCTACAAGAGATACAGTCGCTTTATTTTAAGCCCCACCCGCAGGATGCAATTCATTTGAGGCTATTCTAAAAACCATTTTGCTACTTAGGCTGAGGGTTGAGTGACTAGTCTTCCCTTGAAATTAACTTTTGAAATCCTTTATTGTTTGCTTGATTCAATTTCCATCTTATTTCAAGAATATGAAATTTCTCAGCATCTCAACAAGAGGTATCATTAAATTACATCAAAACATCTTTTGGTGAAAGTTGTGATGCGCTTATGAGCTTAACGAGTCTATTAAATGTTTAATAAATGAGGCTAATGACTTAATAATACCTCCATTAATCAAGGAACGTTTCATTTCACCTGTTGGAGAAATATTGAATTATATTTCCGTTATGTTCTCATGACCTGAAGTGTATGTTATGATTACATAAAATCTTTAAAACTCACATTATGTGTGTTTTGTATAAAATACGCGTGCATTGATCAATCGTAATGGTTTCATCTGGGTGTATATAATGTGAAGTAAGCTGTTCACGAGGAAATTTAATTTTGAGTAGTAAATTCAATCCTGACTAGGCCTCTCCTACTTGTAACTTTGTGCTTGGACAAAGCTGGAATTAGTAAATAAATGTCAGTAATTTCATTTTCTTGGTTAAGATCAGTCTGAAGTATCTGTTCGTTTTTTTATCGTTCTTAGTATGAAATTAAACAACATCTAGCGACGAAGCCCCAGTTATGGAGTGCTGGAAAGTGTAGAGTCATCTCTGTCCTTAACATTAATCTCAGGTTTACTCTGACCCGGATTGGCAGTCCCCGTTAAGGTTCCATCTGTGGGTCAAATGGATCTGTTTGGGATAATGTTTAAAATTATTTTGAACAACATTAATCTATTAAAAAGGCATGAACTGAACTCTTATCTCCATGGCTATGAATAAATAGTATAGCAGACTGGGCTCTTTAACCTGGGTATCTCAATCGGTCAAGCGGAACGAAAATTCTGAATTCAAATTAAATGCACCCCGCTTAATAATTGACTTTGTGTCATTTCGTATTTGTGGCGGAGGGGTTGGGTAAATACATACATTAATATTTATATCACAGCTGCTACTCATCATCATCATCATCATCTTGTCGTGCCGCTAGCACGGATATCCCTGACCCTCTCTCGCCACTTCTCCCTATCGTTCATCGCCTCTGGCAGGTCTTCAAGGCTACATCCCGTATCCTCACATAGCTGCTGTATGTATGTTCGAGCTGGCCGTCCTGCTTTTGATCGGCCATATGTGGGGGTCCAAAGGAGTACATCACTTAAAAATCACAGCAAATAATGAAGTGTTCATCTGTTTAAAATTATTGTGAAGATAGATAGTTTACCATACATAATTAGAAAGTAAATATGTGTGCATATGTGTGTGTGTGTAAATGTGTGTGTATAGCCAATTTGGTTTGGTTTGGTTTTATGACATATCAACCATTGTAGGTTATTTAATGCCAAATCCTTTTTATACATATATATTAAATATATATGATTTGGTTTGGTTGGGTTTTATGGCATATCAACCATTGTAGGTCATTTAATGCCAAATCATCTTTATACATATATATTATATATATATGATTTGGTTTGGGTGGGTTTTATGGCATATCAACCATTGTAGGTTATTTAATACCAAATTCTCTTTATACATATATATTAAATATATATGATTTGGTTTGGTTGGGTTTTATGGCATATTAACCATTGTAGGTTATTTAATGCCAAATCCTCTTTATACATATATATTAAATATATAGGACTTTACACTCCTATAAATTATTTTGGGCGGTATGCCACTTGTTCCCAAAAAGATGGCGGACGCTCACATATTCAGTCTCGGGAAACCATTGGCCAGGAGAACCACGTGACATGTTTAAAACTACGTGCTTAAAACTAGTCCTGCATTTTTGAGCCACCTACAAGACGCGTATTTTCTATAAATACGTCGTCTTCAAACACCCTTGTTCTCTCCTACACACATTCTTCGCAGCAGCAACACACCACCTCCAACGTGAATCAACAGGCGTGAAAAGCAACATGGATGGGCCTCGCAGACATTCAAGATATGCATTGACTATGAGACGCTTTCCAGTCTCAAAGAAACTGCCCGTTTCTAATCATAAAAAAAAGGACATTTTAAATATGTAATCCTTTTATAGCTTAGTTGTGTTACACGCACACACACACACGAGCTCACACATATACACACACTATTATTTTGTTAGTAAAGTTAGTAATATTTTTTATGTATCAGTGTAAGTTTTATTATTATAGTATATAAATTTGTTTTTGTTCGTCGCCTTGTTTTAAATGTTCATTTTGTCCACGCCGTTTTACAACCTTTACTCGTTTCATTCGTTTTATATCTTTTACTCATTTGTTTCATTGGCTTCCTTCATTTACTACTTTATCCATGTGCCTATATTAGGTCTATATTATGCCTATTCAACCTTTTTTCAAAACACTCTATATATCAAACTTCAACATTAAACCTGTGGGGAAGCATAAAAACTAAAAACTAAAACATTAAACTTATCGGGAAGCATAAATACTAAACCTTTAAACGCTAGATATTAAACCTTATTCTATATATACACAAATCAACATAAGATTGTCGGGTACCATAAAAACACTGTCACTCCTACAAATGGTAACCCTGACTTTGAACACGCAACCAAAAATAAAAAATAAATTAAACATACGCATAGCACATGGAACTCTTTCTACATTACCTCCTACAAATTTGAAACTTTACTTCTTGAGAGAACACTCAACCACAAATGTTAATCCTACGACGTAAAATGAACATACAAAATTTCCTAAACATTCGAAACATTTAAGAATATATTTCACTCATTTCAAAGGCAACAGGAAAATTCTCTCACGGTGCGAGGACTTTAGAAATAAGAGCGGCGAACACATGCAAATTCTTTAAATATCTTATTCAAAATTTTCATATAGAACAATTACATGTAAAAAATTTAAACAAAAATTTCCAAGCTAAAATTCCTACACAGAAACAGGACGGCAGAATTTTGACATGCTGCTGATTTTGATACGTGGCATATTTCTTCACTTTCCCCACTACCAAAAATCAGGCAACCTTTCAACTCTTTTACTTGCCCACCTAATCTTACTGGCCACCAAAACACTTTCTTCTGCTACTACCAGACTGGTCAGTAGACGACACACAGCCCTTTTATTACTATCAAACTTGTCAGTGGGACGACATCCACAAGGAAGAACAGGACTACGCGATATTCTCCACCAGCCAAAAAAATTCCCGACATTTTCTGAACAAATACAAACAAAATGCAAGTCAATTCACTTACTATCTTCGTAATTCGACAAACTATCCGTGAGTGCCAGAGTGACGAAGCCAAAAAGCACCCAATAAAGACCGGATCCAATGTTAGCTCTTGCTCTCAAAGCAAACAAATCACAAAATCTACTAAGACATCTGAAAGTTTGATTTTACGAAAACGAAGACAAGCAAATCTTCAAAAAAAAAAAAAAAAACGACACTAATACTCAGACGTCCAACAACTAAAAACTATGAAAGAAACTTGTTCCAAGCTGACACTACATTCCATTATACAACATTCAACTGCGAAAATTTTCAACACAACAGGAATTATGATAGCTAATTAATTGTGCACACCAACAAGAAAATTCGAGGCGTGGTCAATACGTGCCCACGAGCCACGCTAAACACCGGATTTATGGAAAAGCACAAACAACCTAGCTACACTCAATTCAAAAATAAATAATCGTTTCAACCAAAAACGAACTTTAACATAAATTCACCTATCACTTCATTCAACTGCACACAAAACAACTTTCATGGAATGCTCAAACAAAAGACAGTTTCCACGACTTCAATTATCAACACATCCTAAAATGAGCCTAACACAAGATACGTAAGACATTATTACAGCGAATTGAGTTAAACACTGCGTACTTGCTGTTCTACACACAAAACAGCACTAAAATTTCACAAGGAATGCCAAAAGTCCTGTATTTTTGAGCCACCTACAAGACGCGTATTTTCTATAAATACGTCGTCTTCAAACACCCTTGTTCTCTCCTACACACATTCTTCGCAGCAGCAACACACCACCTCCAACGTGAATCAACAGGCGTGAAAAGCAACATGGATGGGCCTCGCAGACATTCAAAATATACATTGACTATGAGACGCTTTCCAGTCTCAAAGAAACTGCCCTTTTCTAATCATAAAAAAAGGACATTTTAAATATGTAATCCTTTTATAGCTTAGTTGTGTTACACACACACACACACACACACACAAGCTCACACATATACACACACTATTATTTTGTTGGTAGAGTTAGTAATATTTTTTATGTATCAATGTAAGTTTTATTATTATAGTATATTAATTTGTTTTTGTTCGTCGCCTTGTTTTAAATGTTCATTTTGTCCGCGCCGTTTTACAACCTTTATTTGTTTCATATCTTTTACTCATTTTGTTGCATATTCTTCACTCATTGTTTATCTTCATTCATTCACTCTCCTACAGATATATATGATTTGGTTTGGTTTGGGTTTATGGCATATCAACCATTGTAGGTTATTTAATGCCAAATCCTCTTTATATTAAATATATATTATTTGATTTGGTTTGGTTTGGTTTCATGGCATATCAACCATTGTAGGTTAATACCAAATTCTGTTTATACATGTACATCAAATATATGATTTCTAAACACATTTTGTTGATAACATTTTTGAAACAAGCCGGAGGTCATTTTTTTTTCAGTTTCTATCAAATACGAATGATTCTATTGGCTATTAATCATTTGTTTTCACTCTGATAAATGTTTTCAAGACTTGCTATGTACGACTAAGAATTCAATTAGATATCAGTCGTTTGTCAACATGCAGTTAAATGATCAAACAGTTCTATTTCAAGCAATTCAGTTCAGCATAAGTACATAACTTAAATGTCAAACAGTTCTATTTGATCCATAGATAGGACTCTATCCGGTGCTATCACTCCGAGCCAAAGTGGACCTGGGAGTGATGGCAATGAAGGGGTACTCCACAACCCTAAATCTCCAGCATTGCTGGAGCCTCACCATCAGATTGTTTAGTGTCGTATGCAGGAGACTCGTTGGAAGAATCTTACTCCTCTGCAGAGACGCAGTCGGTGTATTCTGTAGCCCTAGCTGACTGGGCCAGTGTGCTGCCGAGTTGCTAGACAAAAGTCGATTAGGCTGAACGTCTTGATCATCCTCATCTGTCAAAATATATCGGGTTTTCTATCTTTCCAGGCATTTCAAACGTCTCTACCACTCAGACTATCCGTAAATAAAGTCTTCATTCCCTTTCATTTTTTTTTATTTGTTTGAGAAAACTATTTTGAACATTACAATCCGTCAGTCGAAGACAAACCTATAAATATATCTTCGTCAACTTCTTTGTCCAGATAACTTTGTCCACTAAAATCGATGTTCTTTTTGAAGAATAAGACTTTTTTTTATTGAACCTCTCATTCTTTATGACCCATGGCAAGGTTTCTAGGTGAGAGGATAAACATCAACCAAGTAAAAATTTCTATCAACAGATGTATATAACGTATCAAAAAAGAAAAAAAAGTAAAGTTGTTCTATTTATATCCATATTCAGAGAATTCGGATAAGAACATTAATACGTAGGTAAAAAATAGGTTTGGATTTGAATACGTGAAGCAGATCAGTGGTTAGCCTCGCGGTCATGTTAGCCACCTTGTGCTTGATATGGCTGCGTATTTAACCCTTGTACCAGCGGTCGGTCCTTCCGCCTAAGTAAAAGTTAGGATTTATGATGCTGGTTTTAGAGGCGGTAAGCTTTGTTTAGCAATACCACTCGCGGAAAATAATCTTTCTATTTCTTTTTTGGAAGTATTCGTTGCGTATTTGTTATCGTCGGAGGAAATGGACTAGGGGGACCGAGTTCAAGACCCGGACGAAGTAATTGGCATTTCACTTCGGGTTGATACTTTTTGGTAAAGGCATGAACCCATTTATTCTTCACCCAGCTATATACAAATTGTAGGGTAGTGTGGTCTCTTTAGCCGGGGTGCACATCAGTCTAAAAGAAGATAAACTTTGGATACAAACCAGCTGTACTCAGATTAGAAACTGACTTGGTTTGTTTTATGGGATATCAAACTTTGTAGGTTATTTAATGCCAAATCCACTTTTATACAAATAAACGTTTCTATTACAAATAATTTAGTTTAGTAAAAGTATACAGTTAAATTGACAAAAACATTTCTATTTCAAGCTATTCCGTTTAGTGCTAATGCAAACAATTCAGTTTAGTATAAGTATATTTTTTACACACAGGTCAATCTCAAAACAGTTCTATTTCAAACAGTTCAATTAATCGTAAGTACAGTTTCAATGTCAAAAACAGTCCATTATAAACAATTCAGTTTAGCCTACAAACACAGTTCCATTTCAACCAATTCAGTTTACCATAAGTACGCATTTTAAATGTCAAAACAGTTCTATTTCAAACAATTCAGTTTAGCATAAGTACACCGTACAACCCATAGACAGGACCCTATCGGGTGCTAGCACAGCAAGCCAGAGTGGAACTGAGAGCGATGGCAATAAAGGGGTTCTCTGCATTTTCCAAAGCTACAGATTGTTTAGTGTCATATCCAGAACACTCGTTGAAGAAGTTTTACACTTCTGTAGAAAAGCAAGCAGTGTATTCTACTTACCAAAGCTGACAGGGCAAACTGACCTTGTGTCACATTTTGCTTGAATGGTAGGGTTTGGGGGAACATATTCTTCCTATTTAGCCTTGTAAGGTACTAAAGGAAAAATGATAAACAACAATTCAATGTTTGAGAAATGCTGTCTGCTCCTTGTTTTACATGAAGGATACCATTTTTTTTCACAAACTTTGCTTTCCCATTAAATACGAAACCTTACAAAACAAAACGTTGTCTCAAGCAATATTTCTGAAAGCGACAATTTTTCTTTACATAAAGAAGCTTACAAATGGCTGAATTTGGATTGATAAGATTTACACTTTTTTCAACAGAAACCTTGAAAGAAACGCCCTTAAACTATATAAAATGGTAATGATTAAAAGACAAAGTTCTGTCATGAGTAAAAGGTGTTTCAAAAGATTCGTTGGCTGGTTGTTTGGGTTTTATGGCATATCAACCTTTGTTGGTTATTTAACGCCAAATCCATTTTTATGAAATCGTTCTATTTTAAACAATTCAGTTGTAAATGTAAGTACAGTTTAATTGTTAAAAACATTTCTATTTCAAGCTATTTAGTTTAGTCAAGCAGTTCTAATTCAGCTAATTCACTTTAGTATCAAAAGATTTGATATCATTTGAGATGTAAATATCTAAATAACTACATATTCAAGGCAAATGAAACAATGGGGACTTAAAGTCGAGTAAAATAAGATTTAATCCTTAAAATTTCAATGAGAAATTCAAAGGTATCTTGATTTCATAAACGATTTCGCAAGTTTTTGACCATCTATTCTGGTGGTCGTTCATATCTTTTTGACAGACTTTTTATTTGTCATGATCAACTTTACATTGGATTTAGTGCATTTTTTGAAGTTCTCACACAAATGCACACCCCATCGTCTTCTTCGACTCTGTTTGAGCAGTCGCTAATATGTTGTACAGCCACATAATACGTATGCATGCAGAAACATAACGACGCAATAAAGACGAGCGACACAGGTATTTTATAAAAATATACCTCTCACTTTATTTGAAAGGGTTGTGTGTGAGAGGGAGTTGGAGACCGTTTCTTTCCCGTTCTCCTGGGCTGCTCAACCGGGGGCCAGGGGCCCAGCCTCTCTGGGACATGTTCTTCATTCCAGCATCTTCTCTCCAACTTCAACTGCTCAATCGGGGGCCTGAACTGATTGAACTTCCTGTCTTCACCCGGGTTATATAATAGTTCGCCGTCCACCTTCTTCTTGTGGGCGTCACAAATTGCACTCATTCAACCCGTTCACGGTTAAGGTTATATTCTGATATTCCTCGACCGGATGCACCTGTCATTTACACAGGTGCATTTCCTATTTTCACAGCCCGGCCGGGTCAGAGGTCAATATACAACAAATACCCAAAAGTCTTTTTCCGTGTTCAGTGAATGATATATATACATATAACCAAAAAAAAAAAAAAAAAAGACAAAACCCGTAAAACATTGAACGTAGAATTTAGAGTTGTTTCTACATATTTCGTTAAAATCTGAGATCATATAAACTCGAAGTGGTCTAGTTACTAGATTACAAAATGATAGCAGTTTTTCTGAAACACCTTGAATTTTCAACCAATAGAAATACAAATAACAAATATAACTATTTTTAAAAATCAAATTAAAATATTAGCTTATAAATTATTCTTTAATTTTGGATATTTGACGAAGCTGACAATTATAAAGTAAGTAAAGTTGTCGACCCTAGTCAAAGGCGACCAGAAGGCTCTTTTTTCAATAGCTACTACACTGAGGTGTAGGGGAGGGCGCTACTCCTTTCCCTGGATTGTTCCACTTTACACGTACCTTATATTGCTGAGTGTTTTTAAAGTCTTTGGTATGACACGACCTGTGATTGAAACCAGGTTTTCTGGACCATTGACGAACACTCTACCCACTAGATCAATGCAACCATTATACATAACAAAAAATTAATTTTAACATTGTAATCAGTGTGGGTTTTTTTTCGACAATGCACGCAGCTTACTCAAAACAAAAATTATTAAGCCAATCTTGATTCTTTATTCATAGAATTAATGTTAAGAAATGGATATTTTTGATTAACAAGAATGATTTCTTTCAACATATATCTTCTGCTTTCTTTGCTGATGATCTCTGAAAGTAAACATGGTTTTCTTTCTTCTGTTGATAATCATCTGTTACTGTTACATACAGACACCGACACACTCACAAACTCATACAAATATATATAAGGATCGGATGAAAAGTTCTTTGGCTGACCAAGATACTATCATAGAATGTGATTGAATGAGATTTATTTTTCAACATAGTCTCTCTTGTTGTCCATGGACTTCTTGGATTTCATGATTAAGTCATCAACAGATTATATATATATATATATATATATATTGAGAGAGAGAGAGAGAGAGAGAGAGAGAGAGAGAGAGAGAGAGAGAAAGAGAAAGAGAGAGGCTGAGGAAGAGAAATAAAGAGAGAGAAAGGCATGTGTGGGTTTAATCGTGTCCGTATCCAACTAGGGAAAAACATTTTTTTTTAAAACAATTTTTCCGCATCACCTTATTATTTTGTCAATGTATTAATTTCATGTAGAATATTATTTATATAGAAACATTTCATATTACGATTCAACTAAACATGAGTAAGACAGCAGTCTGCACACTGATTAATAATCGGATATATATATATATATATATATATATATATATGCGTGCGTGTGCGTGTGTGTATGTGTGTTGGGGTATGACCACACTCCTTATATAGAGTGTTCTGATTAGTAATTTGCTAAGTTTTTTGCCTAGATATGACGCAAGGCCACATGAATAGGGCACTCAATGAGACTCGAACTCACTCTTGAATGTTTGCTAGTCAAGCTTGCTAACCATTACACTACCCGATGCGCCCAGAGTGTTCTGAGTATGACTCCAAATTGCATTCGGTGGTGACAATCCAGGTTGGATTTCTTGGGAGTCTGGAGTCACCTTTTCGTTGCCTTAACTCCCAAGACCATTGTGAATTTGAGTGGTTAGATCAGAAAGGATTCCTTTTATGGGTCAAATATATCAGTTTGAGACATTGAAGTATTTACCGGTTTTAAATGATACATTTTCTTTATATATATATATATATATATTCGTAGACATTCTTACTGATTCCAGCTACAATGACAAATTCATTACATCCCTATACAAAAAATCAACCTGTTACAACTTCCCTTTAATTAAGTATTATAACGAATGTCCCCCTAAGATATAAAATAACCCTTGTAAAAACTTAATTCATAAAACCATTCGCACATCTTCCAATTAGACAATGTTTTACAAAGAACTAACATAAAACAAACCTTAGTTAATGATAACGTTCCAAAACGTCAAACCTCATCGTTAAGAATAACACAAACTCCCCTAAAACTTTCCTTACTCAAATTAATGAAGTGCATAAATTTACATGACCAGATCAAGAGTGGCTTTCGGAAAATAACATAACACCTAATATCTACATTGGTCATACAACAACTACACTCTCTCGTTGGCTTATGTACCACCTCTCCGACATAAACACCATAAAACAGCATTTAATGACAAAGCATAATAAAGACACTGACAAAATCAAATCCCCGGATATAAGAAAGATCCTCATCAACAACACAAAAAACATATATAAAAATAACAATAAAAACTGATTACAAATCTTCGAAGTTATAGCTATAAAAAATCCAACTATAAATAAAATAGCATTCAATACAAGTATTATCAAATTAAACATATTCAATAATTTATCACCCACCCAAACGGTATGAGTCAACCCCATCTATAATAAAAAAGAAAAAAAGAAAGCCCCAGATTGATATAAATAAAACTCACAGCAACAAACAATCTAACATAACCCCCGAAGATGACCGGCGAAATGGTCGAAACGCTTGGGATAGTATATAGTTCTTTTTTCATCATCTTGACGCAAACATAAGAAGAATAGCAAGAAGACTCAAACGTCTTCCCTTAAAGATTTTGAAAAAGAAACAATCCGCAGTATTCAGCCAAACATATATATATATATATATATATATATATATATATATATATATATATATATATATATAACTGGAGATACTCATTAATCGGATATCCGTATAAAAGAACCCAACTAAGGTTGATAGGATGCAAAATCCTCAACGGCATATAAGTAGTAAGTAAGTAAGTAAGAAAGTAAGTTGGCGACCGTAGTCGAGGGTGACCAGAAGGCTTTCTTTTCAATAGCTACTACACCGAGGTGTAGGGAGGGGCGCTATTCCTTTCCATTGATTGCTTCACTTTACACTTGATATGTACCTTATGTTACTGAGTGTTAAGCAAGGAGGTATCAAGTACCATTTTTAAAGTCTTTGGATTGAACCCAGGTCTTACAGACCATTGGCGAACACTCTACTCACTACGGCATATATATATATATATATATATATATATATATATATGTATATATATATGTAGAGAGAGAGGAGATGAGCATTTGCATGAAGAAAAAGTTCAAGGTAGAGTGGTTAATAGAGAAGGTCATACTGACAGTTTTCAAAGACTTGAAAGAATTCATCATGATTGATTTAATTAAAAAAATGTACAACTGTCAACATTGCTTTCTATTGTCAACTCGTTTGACAATCTTTCACCTTAGTTATTGAATGACCTTTGTCTATATATACACACAATAGTATATGATATACTGATAGTCTTTTCGTTTCCTTTCATTTTCACTCTGTGTTCCACTAGAACGACAGAATCAACCAGACGTTTAGTTTGTTTTTTCTTGTTAAGTAATACGATGTCTTTCTGGATGAGATTGTGTGTCGCTCAAAAAACAAGAACAATGTGATAAAATCGTAGGCCCGAGGACACACAGACACATACACACGCACACAAGCACACATTCACAACCACATATATGAGGAGAGTCACCGTAGCGTAGTGGCTAAAGTTCTGAACTGCGACGTCGTAGTAAGCGAGTTCGAACTCTAGTTGTCCTATTACGATCACATTTGGACAAACACTCTTGGGAAAGGATATTGTGTATAACCCTTATTCCCTCCAAGAATGAGTTAAATAGTATTGGAACGTGGTGCATTCAATAAGTTCCCAGACATTTTTCGTACAAGCATTTAAAATTGTCGTAGACTCTTGAAAATTCAATATGTTATTGCTATACATTTTATGAGATGACTGACCAATATTTACGATTTCAGGTTCAAATGAACAGCTACAACAGGAATTGGAATACACCCTACTAAAGCCTGATTGTCACAGCTGGTGAATTTCAAAAATGCAATCTGGACGTGAGGACACTTTAGAAGAACGATATGCAATAAAATTCTGTTTTAAAATTGGAAAAAATGATGCCAGAGAAACGTATGGAATGCTTCAGACTGCTTTTCGAGCATTTTGCATGAATCGAGCATCAGTTTTTGAGTGGCGTAAGAGATTCAAGGAAGGCAGGGAGTATGTGAGGGATGATGAGAGATGTGGGAGGAGTAAGGAAGTCAATACACCAGAGTTGATTAGATAAAGGGTTAAGGTTAGTATGTTGAGATTTTAAAGGAGTTCAGGACGACATTCTGTCGGAAGAGGCCAGCACTCTTCAAATCGGGTCAGTGGCATTTTCACTAGGACAATGCACCAGTCCACAACTCCATCTTTGTCTTTGACTATTTGAGCAAGATGGGTATCAAGACAGTTCCTCAGCCTCCCTATAGTCGAGACCTTGCCCCCTGTGACTTTTGGTTATTCCCTAAGCTCACAGGCTGTCGTTATGAGACAATTGAGGAGATTAAAGCGGCTGTGCCGAAGGTCATTGGCACGCTCACACAAGAGGACTTTGATGGGGCCTTCCAGAAGTTGTTGGAACGGTACAAGTGCATTGCAGCCGGAGGAGATTACTTCGAAGGGGACTAGAGTTTCATCTGTGTACTATCACTAAAAGTGCTATACGAAAAAGTCTGGAAACTTATTTAATGATCCTCGTACTATTTAAAAAGGATGGCTTTATCATTAAATGACCTATGTATGTTGATATAAAAAAGTAAGTTGGCGACCGTAGTCGAGGGCAACCAGAAGGCTCCCTTTTCAATAGCTACTACACCGAGGTGTAGGGGAGGGCGCTATTCCTTTCCTTGGATTGCTCCACTTTACCCTTGATACATACCTTATACTGCTGAGTGTTAAGCAAGGAAGTATCAAGTACCATTTTTTAATTCTTTGGTATGACTCGAACTGGGATTGAACCCCGGTCTCCCGGACCACTGGCGAACACTCTACCCACAAGACCACTGAGCCGGTTAAATCTTGATATACCATTCAATAAAGAAACCACACCAAATAATCACACGCACTCTTATGTCTGTCTGTCTGTCTGCTAACGTTGTGTGAACTCAGTTCAAAAACAGGAATGTTCGCTATAATTTATGAAATTTGTGAAATACGAAATACACATTTTCACCTTATCAACAAAGAATTCTTTCAACATAAAGACGTTTTGAGTTTAAACTTTAACCCAAATTTTATCCTAAAAATTACATTTTTTCATCAATTTAATCCAAGCTTTCCCCGTTCAGTTTCCCATTGAACTGTTTTTGTTACATAATTTGAGACTCAGTGTGATTGTTTTAGTAATAAGTTGTTTCTTAGCTAGACTTAGAGTTTCCCCAAGTCTGGGTCGGTAGAGCAGGAGATGCCCGGGTTAAAAATAAAAACATACCAGCAGCAAATTAGCGACACATTCTGATTGACGGTAAGAAGCTCAAACAGAGGAGCTGTGGAAGTGGACGCGGGATATAAAAATCGAAAAGAGAATCTGTTAGATACTAGCCACGATGATGTGAAGACTGGCTGAAACTTTCGGCCCCCATTTTTGAGTGGTCTCTGCAAAACATCCACTGCAAAACTGTGAAGATGGAACCAGCGACCAGCTCGTGTGAAAACTACAACAGAAAACGAGAAAGTTATTATCAAGATCTGTGTCTGTTCTCTCTTTCCTCAAGACGTTTCATTGTTCCCTGTCTAGCTAAAGCGGTTGACTCATTTTTCATACTTTGTTTTTCTTTTCTCGGCGACTACTAAGAGATATAAGTAACGTTAGCGACCTTTAGTCGAGGGCGACCCGAATGATCCCTTTTCAATAGCTACTACACCAAGGTGTAGGGAAGGGCGCTACTCCTTTCTTAGGATTGCTCCACTTTACCCTTGATACGTACCTTATATTGCTGAGTGTTAAGCAAGTAGGTATTAAGTACCATTTTAAAATTCTTTGGCAAGACGCGACCTGGGATAGAACCTAGGTCTCCCGGTTCATTGGCAAACACTCTACCCACTAGATAACGAGCCGGTTTACTGACCAAGACGGTGTTTAAAGTTTTCGTCACTTTTTCTCACGGCAATGTTACAAAGGGGGTCCGACTGACACTTAAGGCGTTGTGCTACACTTATAGACCCGTCAGAATCGTTGTGGTACAATCGTCTATTTGGTGTCGTAGCATTACAAACTTCTATTGGGTGTCGTGATACTATTATATTTAAAAAAATATTCTAAGAAATTATTACACAGCACAAATCCCAGCGTTGACTAAAGGAAAAAAAATTAACTTAAATAAAACAAAACAAAACAAAAAACAAAACAAAAAAATAAACAAACCTGCACTGTTTTATATTTTTTTATTCTTTGTGTTTTTTCCTTGGTTGATCTGCTTATTTTCTCATCATTTCTGTTATGTTATTTTGTTTACCATTTTCCCAATGGAATTCAATTGTCTGACATTTTCTTAAAATAATCTATCTCCTGTCCGAAACAAAATATATAAGAATAAATAAATGAATGAAATAAAACAGAATTGAATCATCCATTGTACATACTGAAAACTAAGCTCACGAAAATATATTTTCGGTGAAGTCATGATTTGTCTATTCGTATTGCACTGTTCCCATTTTACACTCACGTTTCTAGGTGGATATTGCAAGGAGTTTCAATGAACGTCTTATTGACTTATTTGTATTAATAAAACGTCAACACTTTGGTCTTTAGCTTTGTTCAAAACCAAATTGAATAAAATCTGATATATTTTTCAACTTAGTGATGAATACTGAGAATTGTATTTTCTAGATGAATATAGATCTCTCTTCTCATCAATTTCATTTAGCAAGATACTCTGATAGTCTAGTACAAAGTGAAATAACATAAAAATGTAACCCAAAATGGGAGGAGAAATATGGTTGCTTAGAGAGATATGTATTTATTTGTTATGGGGACATATCCTATCATACCCCAAAGATGGACTCGTCCAACCTAAACATATTCTCCGAGCTTAGCTCGCTCGGGAGAGGCAACTTCGCGTTCCTTACGAGACATTTGACAGACGTACTACAAGCCGAGAACGGCGAGTACTTCCTATGTATGACTTCCTTTTTCTGCTGATACATTAACGTTTACTTTTCACCCGTTGTTTGAGTTATTCTTCCACCGGTCTTGTAAACTTCAGATAACTGAAGACCACAACATTATTCCTTGACAGAGAACCAAGAAAGCCGTGGAATATGAGGATGACGGTGACATCAGTTGTAATTGGCACTCTTGGAACGGAACGGTCCATAAAAAATGCAGAAAGGAGAGTGGAGGAGTTAAAAATTGAAGGGCGAATCGAGACCACCCAGAATACAGCAGTGATGAGATCGATATAAGATTTTATATTTATTATATTACAAGATTTATTATACTACAAGATTTATTATACTACAAGAATTTCTATTTATTATACTACAAGGTTTTATATTTATTATACTACAAGATTTTAGATTTGTTATATTATAAGATTTATTATCCTACAAGATTTATTATACTACAAGATTTTAGATTTATTATATTACAAGATTTATTATACTACAAGATTTATTATAGTAGAATATTTTAGATTTATCATACTAGAAGATTTTTGATTTATCATATTACAAGATTTATTATACTACAAGATTTTAACTTTATTATATTACAAGATTTATTATACTACAAGATTTTAGATTTATTATACTAGAAGATTTTAGATTTATTATACTACAAGATTTTATATTTATTATATTAGAAGATTAATAATACTACAGGATTTATTATACTACAAGTTCTTATATTGATTATATTACAAGATTTATTATACTACAAGATTTTAGATTTATTATATTACAAGATTTTAGATTTTAATAACAATACTACAAGATTTTATATTCATTATATCATAAGATTTTGTATAATACAAGATTTATTATACTACAAGAATTTATATTTATTATACTACAAGATTTTATATTCATTATATTACAAGATTTATTATACTACAAGATTTATTATACTTCAAGAATTTATATTCATTATACTACAAGATTTTAGATTTTTTATACTACAAGATTTTAGATTTTATTTATTATACTACAAGATTTTAGATTTATCATATCATAAGATTTATTATAGTACAAGATTTATTATACTACAAGATTTTATATTTATTATACTACAAGGTTTTTGATTTATTATACTACAAGATTTATTATACTACAAGGTTTTATATTTATTATACTACAAGATTTTAGATTTGTTATGTTACAAGATTTATCATCCTACAAGATTTATTATACTACAAGATTTTAGATTTATTATATTACAATATTTATTATACTACAAGATTTTTGGATTCATCATATTACAAGATTTATTATACTACAAGATCTATTATACTACAAGATTTATCATACTGCAAGATTTTAGATTTTATTTATTATACTACAAGATTTTATATTTATGATATCATAAGATTTATTATACTACATGATTTTATATTTATTATACTACAAGATTAATTATACTACAAGATTTATTATACTACATGATTTTAGATTTATTATACTACATGATTTTAGATTTATTATACTGCAAGATTTATTATACTACAAGGTTTTATATTTATTATACTACAGTATTTTAGATTTGTTATATTACAAGATTTATTAACACACAAGATTTATTATACTACAAGATTTTGGATTTGTTATATTACAAGATTTATCAACGCACAAGATTTATTATACTACAAGATTTTAGATTTATTATATTACAAGATTTATTATACTACAAGATTTATTATGCTAGAATATTTTAGATTTATCTTACTAGAAGATTTTAGATTTATTATATTACAAGATTTATTATACTACGAGATTTTAGATTAATCATATTACAAGATTTATTCTACTGCAAGATTTATTATACAACAAGATTTTAACTTTATTATATTACAAGATTTATTATACTACAAGACTTATCATACTAGAAGATTTTAGATTAATATACTACAAGATTTTATATTTATTGTGTTACAAGATTAATAATACTACAAGATTTATTATACTACAAGATTTTAGATTTATCATATTACAAGATTTATTACACTACAAGTTTTTATATTCACTATATTATTATATTAGATTTATTATATTACAAGATTTATTATACTACAAGATTTGTGATACTACAAGATTTTATATTTATTATATTACAAGATTTTAGATTTTAATAATTATACTACAAGATTTTATATTCATTTTATCATAAGATTTAGTATACTACAATATCTATTATACTACAAGAATTTATATTTATTATACTACAAGATTTTAGATTTATTATACTACAAGATTTTATATTCATTATATTACAAGATTTATTATACTACACGATTTATTATGCAACAAGGATTTATATTTATTATACTACAAGATTTTAGATTTATTATATTACAAGATTTATAATTCTACAAGGTTTTATATTTATTATACTATAAAATTTTAGATTTGTTATATTTCAAGATTTATTATCCTACAAGATTTATTAAACTACAAGATTTTAGATTTATTATATTACAAGATTTATTATATTACAGGATTTATTATAAGTACTTGCAAGGATACTATTATAACTACTACAACAAATAATAATAAAAATACAACTCAAGTTTAACTGCCTAATGAAGACATCTAACTGTTTGCAAAAAATGAAAAAGAATTGGAGACTCTGACCCAAACAATAAGAGTATATAGTCCGGATAAGGGAATTGAATTTGGCATAGAAAAATGTGTCTTGCTAATAATGAGGAGTGGAAAACGACAAATGATTGAAGGAATAGAAAGATCAAATCAAGAAAAAATCAGAACGCTTGGAGAAACAAAAACTTACACGTCGTTGGAATATTGGACTCTATCCAAAAGTGATGATTAAAAAATAAATAGACAAATAAAAAGAATGTCTTAAACGAACGAGAAAACTTCTTGAAACCAAGCTCTGTAGTAGGAATTTTATTAAAGGAATAAAGACCTAGGATTTCATTGAAGGGATAAACACCTTGGATGTCCCCCTTTATAACATTCTCGGGGCCATTCTTAAAATGGACTAGGGAAGAACCTCAACAAACAGACCAGAAGACAAGAAAGGTAACGACGATGCACAAGTCTTTACACCCGCGAGATGACATAGACAGACTATATATGTCAAAAAAAGAAAGAGGATAGTATCGATGCATCAGTATCAAAACTCGAAGATTACAAAAAAAAAAAAAAAGGAAAGAAAACGATTAAAAAAAAAGACTATATACAGCGACCAGAAACAGCACTAACCACATAGAGATCAACAGAAGAACAATAGCTAGAAAACAGGAATGGAAAGAACAAATGTTTAGATATTTCAAGAGACAAACAAGCGAAATGTCACACAAGAAGACGTTGACATGGCCAAGAAAGAGAGCTCTTAAGATAGAAACGGAATCTCTTCTAAAGGCAGCACAAACCAACGCCATAAGGACCAATTGTGTTAAAACGAAAATAGATTAGACACAACAGAATAATAAGTGTTGATTATGTGGTGATAGAGATGAAACAATAAATCATGCAATTAGCGAATGCAGCAAATTGGCGCAAAAGGAGTACAAGACTAAACAAAACTGAGTGGTCAAGGTGATTCTCTGGGAATTGTGCGAGAAATTTCAATTTGACCATACTACAAAATGGTATATGTACAAACCTGAATCTGGAATTTTGATATGCAACGGATCCTCCAATTTCGGTTAGAAGACCAGACCTATTGTTAATTAACGCCCCGAAAAGGTAAAAAGAAAAACAACAAATAAAAAAACCAAGAAAGAGACTTGCCGTTTAGTGGAGTTTTTCTATTCCGGCGAATCACATAGTGAACCCCCACCCGAAAAGATAGACAAATATTTAGCCCTTACCAGAGATTGATTAAGCTATGGAACATTAGGGTGGAGGTATTACTTTTTGTAATTGGTGGGCTTAGAATGGTCCCCAAGGCCTTGGATGAGTCTATTAGAATTTGAAATCAGAAGAAGCGAGACAATTCAGACTACAACATTGTTGGGATCGGTGAGAATACTTTGAAAATTCATGTAGATCTAAGGAGACTTCCTGCGAAATAGCCTCCAGTAAAAGACCCCCAGTTAACACTGGTGTGAAAATCTCGAAAGGAGTGAAATAGAAATTAAGACAATGAAGAAATAATAATAATAATAATAATAAAGTAAAAAGATTTACTACTAGCTAAGAAGCCGCGGATTGTTCCCTGACGAACAGAAAATATGCCGCAAAGGATCCAGAAGCAGAGCAGAATTACTCTACTTAGATCAACACATCCTAAATGAGAGCAAGACAAGACGGAAAAATCTAGCGATGGCCTAGATTGACTACAAAAATGTATATGATATATACACTGTCTCAAAATGTACAAAATATCACATAAAGTCATAAACTTCATCGAAAAGACCATGCAAACCTGGAGAGTGGATCTGACAGCAGGAGGAAGAAGCTTAGCTGAAACAAAGATCCAAAGAGGGATTTTCCAAGGAGATGCACTATCACCCTTACTATTCATAATAGCCATAATGCCACTTAACCATATACTCAGAAAATGCACAGCCGGATACAACCTTAGCAGATCGCAAGAGAAGATCAATCACCTAATGTACATGGATGACGTTAAACTATTTGCAAAAAATGAAAAAGAACTGGAAATTCTCATACACGCAGTTAGAATATACAGTCATGACATAGGAATGGAATTTGGCATAGAAAAATGTGCCATGCTCGTCATGAAAAGTGGCAAACGACATATGACTGACGGAATGGAACTACCAAATCACAACAAAATTAGAACGCTCGTAGAATACACCAACAGCATCTCTGCAGAGGAGTACCCCCAATCTATTTTTAGGATATGACACTAAGCAATCTGATGGTGAGGTTCCAGTAATATTGGAGCTAGAGGGAGTGCAGAGTACCTCTCCATTACCATCGCTCTCAGGCCCTTTCTGGACCAGAGTGGTAGCACCTGATAGGGTTTTAATTATAGGTCAAACAGAACTAGACTGCGTACTTATGCTGAACTGAATTGTTTGACATAGAACTGTTTTGTCATTCAACTGAACTGATTTGATATTTAACTGTGTAAACAAAATCTATACTTATACTAAACTGAAATGTTTGAAATAGAAATGTGTTTTGATAGTGAAACTGAACTTATGCTAAACTGAATTATACTAAACTGAATTGTTTGAAATAGAACTGTTTTGGTATTTAACTGTGTTCAACCAAAAACTTTACTTATACTAACTAAATCATTAGAAATTTGATTCGGCATTAAATGACCCGGAAAGGGTTGATATTCCGTAAAATAAACCATCCAGCCAATCAACCAACCAACCAAAATTGAATCCTAAAGGAAAACCGATGGAAAATAAGTTGCAACATTCCGATTGAGATGATGAATTTGTATGCTTGATGTTACCCCAATAATTTTACATTCTGTGCACACACACACGCACATATATATATATATATATATATATATAGTAAAGTTGGCGACCGTTGTCCAGGGTGACCCGAAGGCTCCCTTTTCGATAGCTACTACACCAAGGTATAGGGAAGGGCGCTACTCTTTTCTCCTGGACTGCTCCACTTTACCCTTGATCCTTACCTTATAATGCTGAGCGTTAAGCAAGGTAGCATCAAGTACCATTTTTTGAGTCTTTGGTATGATCTTACCTAGGATTGAACCCAGGTCTCCTGGACCATTGGTGAACACTCTAACCATTATGCCAATGTCCGGTTCCATTCACTGCAATCCAGTCATAGCTGTTTCTGACAACCCCACTCCAGTTTAGCAATCTTCATCTCTGATGAATATAACTTTCGGAATTCGTTCTTCCCAAAGTTTGGTAGATCGGTACTTTTGTTGCTTGGTTAGACATGCCAGGGCCTACCGTGGAAAACATCCATTGTCACTGCAGTGCTACGATGAAGCACTGAAGAAGGATATACTTAATATATACTGTATTTAAACACACACACACACACATATATATATATATATATATATATAACAATAATCCATCGATAAGTAATCATAATGTGATAATAGAAAATACTGAAATAGAATATACTAATTATATTAAAAGATCTCAAATAACACAAAAAGTAAAAATATGCGTGGTTGATTGACAATATCAGTCGAAACGGAAATATCCGATGTTAAACCCTTAAATCCACACATAAGATTGTACCTAAAATCCACACATAAAGTAGTATAAAAAATTCACAGAAAATTGTACATAAAATTCATACATAAAATTGTACGCAAAATCCATTCCTGAAGTCGTACCTAAAACCAACACATAAGATTGTACCTAAAATCCACACGTAAGATTGTACCAAAAATCCACACAAAATCGTACCAAAAATCCATACGTAAAATTGTTCCAAAAATCCACACATAAAATTTTACCTTAAATGTAAAATGTTACCTTAGTGTTTTTTCACAGAAAAATATTTTGAAAATCTAAGCTGTATGTTGAAATTGCCAAAAATATAAATCCTTTAAATTTGCTCCAACTTGTTTTCGTGAATGTTAATTATTTTTTAGAGAACTTGAGGAGGGCTTGGGGTGTTACTGTGTGCATCTTAAGATACATCCGTCTATTGTGAAGAAAATAAAAAAGAAAGACGGTAGCATTCAAATTATTTTCTGAAATGGCTGGTTTCATTGATTGATTTTCTTTCTGGAATTTTAATCAGTGAAACGAATTAAAATCTTAAGTTTTTATAAGTTAAACAGCTCGAGGAAGCAATGAAGAGGTAAAAAACAAATAAAAAATGTTCCCTTCTTTCTTCTGTGTTTAAAACAAAGAACAGTTCTTAAAACTATTAACATTTTAGAAGAAAGAGTGAAAAACAGGTTTAATCTATTAAAAGAAAATGTCTACGCAGACTTGTGTGCACAACATTTTCAAATAACTAAAATTTAACACATTATATGTTGTTATTTTGTTGGATAGCCATCTTGTTCTTTTTCGGCTTCGATTGGTTCTCGTCTTCGCCTGGCTGTTCCATCTTCTTTACTGACAGCTCTGCTCTTCGCTGGGATGAATCCCAAATACGAAGCCGCCTTTTCTCGTGTGCACACACAACCTTGTTCCTTTCATATATTTTACCGACCCGGTATGCATTTCAGGATGAACAGAACATAGATGGAAAGATCCTCTCTTTTTGGTTTGTCTCGACTAGCCAGTTTAAAGTTAAAATCTAACTTCAAAATTCTAGGCACTTGATTTTATAATCCTACAATGACATCCAAGCTTTTAACTGCGCTTAAAGCTCATTAACTATCAACTACACTTAGTTGACACATGGTATTTTTCCAGACGTTTTAACGATTATTCGAATTCTCCACAACATGAAAAATAAAATATTCAGTCAATCGATTAAATAACACACACACACACACACATATATATATATATATATGTGTGTGTGTGTGTATGTGTGTGTGTGTATGTGAATGTGTGTGTTTGTATGTCTATGAGCGTTTGTGAATGAAAGAATCCTTTAAAAATTTTTTTTCTTTAATCAAAGAAGTATTCAAATTCTAGAAGAAAACCTACACTAAATTATATCTCCGTAGTAAATCAGCTTCATTACTAAAAGTTTCATACATCTGAAAACACACACACACACACACACACACACACACACAGGGTGACCCAAATAACAGAACTCATTTATTTTTGACTGAAATTCATAAATTTAATTCTAGCCTTTTCTTTTTTTTTTCATGATATGAAGTACATTCTGTGTATGAAAAATTGGGACTATAGTATTTACCAACATGTCCAGAAGTTCGAGTACACAAAATTAGAATTATTTTGCTTTATTTTTTAGAAGTAATAAAAAATTTTATGGGTTCTGTCTTTTTGGGGTCACCCTGTGTATATATATATATATATATAAAGTATATAATATAGAGGATTTAAAAAATTCTAAAGCAGATTTTAAAAAAACTTTCAGTTCGCAAATACAAATACTTGCTGTCACTTAGACCCCAACGAAATAGCACCAGTTAAAACTGATGTGAAAACTCACAAGAACTAAGATAATAATAATAATAACAATAATAATAATAATAATGGATAAAAGACTAGACTCGATTGGGAGATGTGCAAGAAATTTAAATTTGACCATACCAACAAATGGTATATGCACAACCCAGCACCTGTCCAAGAAAATAGCCCATATAAACTCCCATGGGAATTTGACATACACACGGATCACCACATCTCGGCCAGAAGACTAAACCTAATAATAATCAACAAAAAAAAGAGAAATTTTTCAAAAATTCGAATAAAATTTCGCATATGGAATTTATATTCTTTAAACAATCCCAAATTAGGAGAAAATTGATTTTTTTGTTTCGCCCCGTCCTTATTCTCAGTTGAAAATATTCATAAAATATCCGGGTTTGTCCCTCGCAGGAGTAGAGCAGCGAGGACAGTGCGTGAGTCGGTGAGCTCAATGTATTTTCTTTTTTACCAGACTGCTCTGAGTATAGAAAGAGAAGAAAGCCGACCATAATATAACGCAGCGAAAAAGCAAAGAAGCTTAACGTAATAAGCACTTGCGAAGTAGTACCAAAGATAGTGGAAAGCCAAAATAACCATCTTTTAAGATTGCCTTGCGCCAGACTATTTGCATCGAGAGATAGAAAAGTCTAAACCTTATACGAGGAATTAACGGACTGTTAATACGTGAACTGGTCTCAGACTAGAACTTGCCACCTCTGGGATGGGTAAATATATCTATCATTTTTGAAAGACATTTTTATAGACTGAATATTGTTATTTTGCAAGCCGTGTTTTGTTCTGTTTCTTGGCGTGGATATTTCTTTTTACTTCCTTAATTGTATAGTCTCATTCGTCTAGTCGCTTGACCGGCGACCCCGACAAGTGACTGATCTGGATATAAAAACACAACGTGAGCAGATAACTCATCGATCCGCAGATATATGCCACCAGTGGAACGATCAGCGGATTAGAAGCGGAATCACTCTCGTGTTTAGTGAGGACGGCTGTACCGTCACCAGGAAACCTTAAGAGAGAAACGGAATCTCTTCTCACAGTACAAAACATCGCTGTAAGGACCAACTATGCTAAAGCAAAAATAGATGAGGCACAACAAAATAGAAAATGTAAGTTATGTGGTGATAAAGACAAAACGATCTTAGAACAAAAAGACTATAAGACTAGACATGATTGGTGGGGAAAGGGATTTACTGGGAGTTGTGCAAGAAATTTGAATTCGACCATACGAACTAGTGGTATATGCACAACCCAGAATACGTACTGTACAAATTTCTTTGAGATTTTGAGATACAAATAGATCACCTAATCTCGACCAGATGACCAGACCTCGTGATAATCAACAAAAAAAGTAAGAGAACTGACCGAATAGTGAATTTTGCCGTCCCGGCAGACCACAGAATAACGTTAAAAGAAAGCGAAAAAGTGATGAATACATAAACCCTTCTAGCGAGTTAAAAAAAAAACAGCAAAAAACTATGGAACATGAAAGTGACGGGGATACCAATTGTAATTAGAGCGCTTGGAACAATCCTCAAAGGATTAGTACAGAGATTGGAAGACTTGGAAATAATAGGACAAGTAGAGACTATCTAGACTACTACCTTAATAAGATCACCTAGAATAGGGAGAAGAGTCCTGGAGACTTGAGGAGACTTGCTGTCACTTAGACTCAAGTGAAAACCCATCAGCTAATGCTGGTCTGGAAAACTCTCAAAGGGGTAAAATGATAATAAAGTAAACAAATTAGAATAAACGGCCAGGATAAAGGTTTGGAATTTGGGATTGCAAAGTGTGCCATGAAAATTGGGAAAAGTGAAAGAACGGACTATATGTGTCAAGAAAAGAAGGAAAACAGAATCCGCTAGCATTAAGGATTGTGTATATGCATCAATAAAAAATTTCGAGGAATACATTTAAAAAGCCCCCCCCAATGAATAATCAAACCAACCAGTAATTGCAATGGCAGCCAAGCAGAAAACAACAAAACAATAAAACAGTAATAGAAAGAAAAACAACTGTACGGATACTTCAAGTGACAAACTGTCGAGATTGTTACCGAGAAGACCTGAATATAGCTAAGAAAGAGAAACCACCTGAGAGAAAGTGAATCTCGGTTAAAAACAGCACGAAATAACGTCATAAGGATCTAGCATGTTAACGTTTGAGTTGATGATAGGCAACGGAATAGCAAGTGTAGGTCATGTGGAGACAGAGATAAAACGGTTAATCACATTATAAAGACTAGGCACGATTGAATAGGAAAAATGATCCACTGAGAATCATGAAAGGGATTAAAATTCGACCATACGGACAAATGGTATATTCATAAACCAGAATCTGTCCAAAAGAATGAGATGCATGGAAATATCTGGGATTTTCAGATAAAAAAGGATCAACAAATACCGACAAGATCAACCTTAGATCTCAGAGTGAAAATAAAAGAAAACGAAATGATAAATAAATACTTAGACCCTGCCAGAGAACTAAAAACTGTGGAAAATGAGGATGATGGTGATACCAATTAATTTGGAAAAAAAGACAAGATGATTAGGAAACCAGAGGAAGAATCAAGACTATCCAAACCATATCATAAAGATCGGTTAGAATACTGAGGAGAGTCCTGGAGATCGGAGGAGACTTGCTGTCCCTCAGACTCCAGTGAATGACCTCCAGCAATGGCAAGGAATAATAGTAATAATAATCACAATTCCTGCAATACCAGAAGCGTTAATATATCTGACCTACCAACATTCCCTTCTCCTCAAATAAAACGTAATGCCAATAAAATAATAAGCGAATACAGAAAATTTGCACAAAAGGAATACAAAAACAGGTACGACTGGGTGTGGAAGTTGATCCGTTGGAAACCGTGCAAGAAAATTAAATTTGTGCATACTACGAAATGATATATGTACAAACCAGAAGCTGTTCTTGAATATGAACCACTAATTCAGTGGAACTTTGAGATACAAATAGATTACCCAATCCCAGTTACAAAAACCGACGTAGTATTGAATAGCAAGAAAAAAAAAAAAGAATTCGTCTACTAGTGAAACTTTACGTTCCAGCAAAAGTCTAGATTTAAATCTATATTCACATAAGATCTGTTTGGTAAATGCTTGTAATCAAAAAAGTCGGCACCGAAAATATATACTGCAAGCAAATACCCGTATTACCAAAGGAAACCCCCGTGGTGATGTGGCTAATGTACTGGACTGCAGTATCATAGTAAGCGGTTTCGAACTACAGTCATGTTATTGCGTTCATTAACGGAATAATACCCTTAGGAAAGGTCCCCTTATTCCTCCTGCAATGGGTTAAATAGTACCGCTGTCCCAGTTCAAATTTTAAGGGAATAATAATTTGTGACTTTTGGATTGAATGATCCAAGAAGGTTGATATGCCATTAAACAAAGAAACGCAACCAAACCAACATTTTCCCCATGATCTCAATTGAACTATGTTTCTCGTCCAACGCCACGAGCAAACCTCTGCTAGAATTTTCAGAAGAAGAATAGAGGTATTGTGTTAGCATTCAAGGATATCTATTCGGCTTCCAGTCAATTAATGAGAAAAAAAAAAATGAATAGAGATTGGTGAACTGGAGAACAAAGGATTAGAAAGTATTGTCAGTGACGAAACTTGATCATTGTTATTATTTAGAATATTGATCTCATCTTTCTGAAGTTTCGGTCAATATGTCCTTCTTCAGGTATTTTATGTCGAACTCGGAGTCAACACAAAATCTCGAACTGAACGCCTTATTTGAACCACAGAGGTAGACTGTTCCATTTTTATCAATCATGACCGCATTCAAGCTATTGTTATTATTACATGTTGATAAGATTGAACCTGCAACCTCTAGATGATATCACTCAGGCGTACGTTCCTAACAAACGCCTTACCTACTGTGCCAAGTATCCTTACCGAAGAATACTATTTACCAACCCCTCCGCTCGGGCAGGATATGACACAAGGTCAATTTTTAAGCGGAGTTTAACAGGTTTGAATTCAGAGTTTTCCTTCTCCTAGACTAGTTGTCTAACCAAGGCTGAAGAACCTAGTCTGTCCTACTATTTACCCATAGCTGGAAGGAGAATAATTGGATTCATACCTTCCCCACGGGTATTAGTGCTGTGTGAAATGCAATCATTCTCGTCCAGGATTTCTTACCGAAGAATGCCCAGTCGGCTGGGGCTGTAGAATACACTGACTGGGGGGTGGGGTAAGCCCCCCAGTGAGTGTCCTGAAATGACACTAAACAGTCTGATGGAGAATACGGAGCACCTCTTGGGGAATACGGAGCACCTCTTAATTGCCATTACTACCAGGTCCACTCAGGCCCGGCGTGGTAGCACCTGATAGGGCCCTTTCTATGGGTTAAATAGAACTAACGGCATACTTATGCTAAACTGAACTGTTGGATTAAACTGAATTGCTTGAAATAGAAATGTTTTTGACAAATAAACCGTACTGACATTTAAACTGCGTGCTTATGCTAAACTGAATTATTCAAAATAGAACTGTTTTTGACATTGAAACTGCACTTACACTAAACTGAATTGTTATATATAACTGTCTGAATAAACTGAATGGTTTGAAATAGAAATGTTTTTGACAAACTATGTATTTATACTAAACTGAAGTGTTTGAAATAGAACTGATTATTTACATAAAAATGAATTTGGCGTTAAATAACCTACAAAGGTTGATATGCCATAAAACCAAAGCAAACCAAATCAAACTTACCGAAGAAATTTTGGGACTTATAAACCTAATGTCTCTATCAACTCATAAGATACTCCTGTCCTCAAGCATATCAAACGTTTCTTTACCCTCGCTCATATCGTAATTATTTTCTGAGTGAAATTATCTGGAGGTTGCAGGTTCAATTCCAACAACAAGAATTAATAACAACGAATACTTACTATAACTTAACATTTGTTTTTACGGTGTTGTTATTTGATAATTAATTCAAATTCATTGCTAGAAAACTAACCGAGTTGTTAAGTTTTTTTTCTGTTCATTTTGAAATCAAATTAATGTTACGTTATGATTAAAATTGTGTTATGAAGTAAATAATTTAATATTTGTTATTGGTAATTCATTTTTCATTTTATTATTAATAATTTTACAGTATTTGAAATTTAAAATTCACCATTAAAACAAATAAACGGTCGTAATTTGATATAAATTTATTAACCTTTAAAGTAATTTTGATATAGTTTTTTTTTTAGTTCTAATATATCATTAAACTCTAATTCATAAGCCTAAATATTTAAAATTGTAATTAGCATTATAAGGTTGCTAATTATAGTTTTATTTATTTGTTTGTTTTTACTAATGTTGTTATTCTTCATACGGGAAAGCTGTTAAAATTTAATGCTATTTTTGTTCGTGGATTTGGAAAAAAAAAAGGAGAAAAATACTGAAAAAACGTCTTAATAGAATTTGTTTTTTTTTTTGTTTTTTGTTTTTTGTTTTTGTTTTAACAAGATATTTGATGGAATAAATGAATAAATAAATGAAAAAAACAAAGACAAAAAAACAAAACAAAACAAAAGACAAATCTTAATTAATCAATCTTTTTAATTACTTAAGATTTACTAATTTTGAATGAATTTTTAATAACACTAGTCAACAAAAAATAAAATTTGAACTGGTGTTGAGGCGCCGAACATATTTTTTTAGCTAATTTGAAGGCGCTGAATCTGAAAATTACCTTACTTTTTCTTGGTTAGCTACCGTTTTTGTTATACAGAAATACCTCATTTTGGGAAAAATCCTGTTTTTCAATTGTTTTCTGTATATATGATATTGACTGTTGTCAATATTTCTCAAAGTAAAGAAATAAAAACCTTTTAATTAGTATTTAAACCAACAAATATTGACCTGCTCATTGACAAATACTATTTTTGTAATAACAATCAGACCCTAAGTCTTTAAATTAACACTGTTGAATATACTAAGACCAACAAATTAAATCAGTTAATAAACTAACAGCAGAAATAAAACATCCGTGAACATAAGAGCTATGATAAAAATTTTCTCTTTCATAATTGTTTGTCATGTTCAATGTTATTTAAGTCCCTTTTGATACTCCATCAGAATCAACCATCATTCGTTTGTCCTGACATCCCTAGTAGTGCTCTTCCATTTTTTTGATATTCAGACGGAATCGTTCTCTGTACACATCACTCACATCGCCGTGATTATCCGGAAATTTATTAATTTAAAAAATAAATCCTAATACTCAATATTAGCGCCTGAGTCCTGTAGACTTTTCAACAGCTTTGGAAACAAAATTTCGAGAATTTACTCGGAAACCCTCCGAAAATTACATATGAACCAATCGAGAGAATTATAAGTAAACAATTGGAATCAAACTAGGACCGTTTACGCAAGAAGAAATTGACTTGGTACTAAGAAAAATTAAACATAGAAAAGCAGCAGAGCTTGATGAAATACCCCCAGAAGTATGGAAGATCAGGCAATTCGACGACATACTGCTGTTACACTGTAATGCCGTATATAATCAAAACAATCGATAGATGGACAAAGGGATGCATCCTCCCGCTACCTAAAAAAGATGACCGCAGATTAGCCAAGAACTACCGAGGTATAACCCTTACATCCTTAGCGACCAAGATATACAATGCTCTACTACACAACTGCATAGAACCCAAAATTGAGAACATGCTTAGGAAGAACCAAAATGGCTTTCGGAGAAATAGATCCACGATGTCACAAATTTTGACTATCTGTCGAATTCTTGAAGGTGTACGTGCAAAAAACCTAGTGGCAACAATGTTATTTGTCGACTTTACTAAAGCCTTTGACTCCTTTCATAGAGGAAAGATGGAGCAAATTCTACTCGCCTACGGCCTACCCAAAGAAACCGTCGCAGCCATAACGAAACAAAAATGTTAAAGTCCGTTCTCCGGATGGAGACACAGACTACTTTGACATTGTGGCACGTGTACTGCAAGGAGACACGTTAGCCCCATATTTCTTTATCATCTGTCTAGATTACGAGCTTAGAACATCTATTGATAAAATGAAAGAAAACGGTTACAAGCTAACAAAGGAAATAAGCAGAAGGTACCCCGTAGAAAGAATTCTGGCAAATGCATCCGCCCAAGCCAAAACCCTGTTACATATTCTGGAGCAAGCAGCTGCAGGAACAGGCCTCCATGTCAATGCACACAAGACGGAATATACGTGCTTTAATCAAAGAGGCGACATCTCCACACTAAACGGTAGTTCTCTGAAACTAGTAGACAAGTTCACCAACCTAGGAAGCAGTGTCTCATCAACGGAGAAAAACTTCAACACGCGACTAGCAAAGGCATGGACAGCTATCGATTGACCATCAGTCATATGGAAGTCAGATCTGACCGATAAAATGAAATGCAGTTTCTTCCTAGCAGCGGTCGTGTCGATACTGCTGTATAGATGTACTACATGGATACTAACTAAACGTATGGAGAAAAAGTTTGACGACAACTAAACAAGAATGCTGCGAGCAATATTGAACCAGCCTTAGAGGCAGCACCCACAAACAACAGCTGTATGGCCACTTACCACTCATTATGGAAACTATCAAAGTAAGACGAACCATACATGCGGGACACTGTTCGAGAAGTAAGAACGAACTCATAAGTGATGTACTCCTATGGACCTCTTCACATGGATGAGCAAAGGCAGGACGACCAGCTCTAACCTACATACAGCAGCTCTGTGCCGATATCAGGATGTAGTGCTGAAGACTTGCCGGAAGCAATGGACGTTAGAGAAGGGTGGCGAGAAAAGGTCAGGGGTATCCGTGTTGATGGCGTGACATGATGATGATGATGAATATGGTTTAAGTATAGTTTATTACGTTAAACTTGTTTTGAATATTTCCTCCCCAATCCAGATTTCCAACCTGAAATATATTTATGGTGGGGTACATAGGGACAGGTAAACTCTTTTTCTTTATTATTTCGAGGAGATGTGTAGTATTCATTAGAATACAAAGCGCATAAATTTGTAATATAACTTATAAGTAAAAGTAAAATTGCCGACAGTTGTCGAGGGCGTCCCAAAGATTCCCTTTTTAATAGCTACTTCACCGAGGTGTAGAGAAGGGCGTGACTCCATTTCATGGATTGCTCCACTTTACCCTTGATCCGTACCTTATAAGGCTGAGCGCTAAGCAAGGCAGCATCGTACCATTTTTTTATTCTTTGGTATGACTCGACCTGCGATTGAACTCCGGTTTCCTGGACCATTGGCAAACACTCTACTCATTAGGCCAATTTATAACAGAACATACATTTTCTATCTATGGTTTACTAATAGATATGATGATAGAATATTTTTCTGTGGATGTTGTCAGCAAAATAAAATCAACACTTGGCAGTAAGAATAACATGCACCAAAATCATACATGAAAACTACTCTCTATGACACACTCCGCTGATTAAAAAAAAAAAAAGAACAGCGTCTCTTAATGATGAACTTGATTGGGATTGAAAAGTTAGCGACTGGAACCAAATCCTCTTCTTACTTCGGTAATTATTAGAACAGAGAAAATACCAACTCTGATTTCTAGTGATATTCACTATTACCAATAAAGAAAAATGGTCAAATGAGGATTATAAAGAAATATATGAAATATCCATGCAGTTGTTTTCCTTCCTATTTTTGTTTTCTAGTTATTGTTGTTTAGTTGACCTTTATGTTGTCAGTGCTGTTTCTGGTCGCTGTATGTATGCTCATTTTTAGTTGTGTTATTGATGCATCCATGCCTTCTTCAATGCTGGCGAGTCATCTTCCTCCTTATTTCTTGTTCCCTGGTCTATTTGTTGAAGTTCTTCTCTCGTCCACATCAAGATTGGTCTCGATTATCTTACAGGAGGAAGGGGAAAGCCTTGGTGTTTATCCCTTTGTTGAGATTAATTCCTAAAGCCTCCGCGGCTCCCAACGGTAGTATAGAATAAGAACTAAAAAGCCTAGGAAAATGTCCTAATACCGCCAAAAAAAAAAAAAATTTCAGTACCAGTGAAAGTCTGACGAAAGTACCTTAATCTTGGACTTTAACTAAGTTAAAACTTAAATCAAAATTACCCCCACCTTTTTTTTCGTACACATCGGAAGAAGCGTGATATACGTAAAGGTATTTGAATAAACCCATGGACAACCAAACTCAATACCTAAACAGGTCCTGGACGTGAGTTTGACGACTTTACGCTCAGGATCGTTAGTTCGATCGGGGAACTACTGCTGCTCCTCTATAAGAGTGGCGTCTATAGAAGAGAATAAAACAGCCATCGAAAGATAACCATGACCCACACTCAAACCACATACACAAACTGCATCGCTCTTCGCGCGGGTAAAAAAGGGGCGCATCTTGCTGAAGTTGGAGCCCTGGCCTCAGTGTTCGAAAAATCAGCTACAGAGCTCAAACGACAAAAACTACTAAAATGCAAGCAAACACTACAAATAGCGACATTTAACGTAAGAACCTTAAATAGAATAGGACAACTACCAGAGCTAATCGCATCGGCCTTAGAACATAAGATTGACATAATATGCATACAAGAACACAGATACACGCACACCGAAGATATCAAATATCACGAAACTGGCAATGGATGGTCGCTTGTCACTGTATCGGCATGGAAAAACTCTGTCAACGCCGCAGTAGGAGGGGTAGGATTGCTTATAGGACCTAGCGCATTAAAAACGCTAAATAGCATTGAGAAAATACAACCTAGAATGATGGCAGCTACTTTTAACGGCAACCCCAGAGCAACAATCATATCCTGCTACAGCCCTACCAATGTTAGCGAAGAAACTGAACTAGTCACTTTCTACGATGAGTTATCCTCATTAGTTCGTAGCATCCCGAAACAAAACATATTAGTCATTGGCGGAGACATGAATGCCCAAATCGGGAAAAACGGAAACAACAAATACAGCCACCACAACACGTCAAATAGGAATGGGCAACATCTAACAGATTTCATGATAGAAAAAAGATTAGCATGCCTCAATACAAACTACCAAAAAAGGGAGGGCAAACTATGGACATACACGTACGCGAACAATACTAAAGCTCAGATAGACTACGTCCTTATAAACAAGAAATGGAAAAATAGTGCAATGAATTGCGAGGCATACTCCTCTTTCGAGGGTGTGTCCACCGATCACCGAATAGTCACGGCGAAAATACGTCTGAGCCTACGAAAAAACGCCAAACGAACAGCGACCACCAAACACTATGACTGGGCCCTTTTGAACAACAGAGATATAAGAGATAAATACGTATTAGAATTAAGAAACAGATTCGAAACACTACAAGAAAAGACGGAAAAAAGTACACCAAACAACGAATATGAAAATTTCGTCAATGCGCACCTCGAGGCAACAGCGAAATGCATTCCAGCCAAACTCAAAACTAAATATAGAGTCCCATGGGAAACTTTAGCGGTGAGAGAAAAACGTGCACTAGTGAAAACAGCCTCCAAAAACTATCGAAAAAACCCAACAAACACAAATGCCTTAAAACTAAAAACGGCACAATATCACTTAGCAGGCATATATATAAAGGAACAGACAGAATACATTCAAAATCAGATAGATAAGATTAGAGACTCGGTGGAAGATAGACAATCTAGAATAGCCAGGCAAGCAATAAACGAACTGAGTAGAAGAAAGAGCACAGCCAAAGCAAAAATGAAAGCTGTAAACCAACAAGAAAGAATAAAACAGTGGAAACAGCACTTCGAAAACCTACTAGGAAACCCACCGAAAATAACACATGAACCAATCACCAGAATAATAAGTAAATAATTAGACATTAAACTAGGACCGTTCACACAAGAAGAACTCGACTCGGTTCTCAGAGAAATTAAAGATAGGAAAGCTGCAGGGCTGGACGAAATTCTCCCGGAAGTATGGAAGACCAAACAATTCGACGACATACTGCTCCGATACTGCAACGCAGTATACAATCAAAATCCAATAGATAGATGGATGAAGGGATGCATACTCCCCTTCCCTAAAAAGGGGGACCTCGGATTAGCCAAAAACTACCGAGGCATAACACTTACATCCATAGCAGCCAAAATCTACAATGCCCTACTACGAAACCGCATAGAACCCAAAATCGACAACATACTTAGGAAAAAGCAAAATGGCTTCCGAAGAAATAGATCCACGACCTCACAAATATTAACCATCCGTAGAATCCTTGAAGGTGTAAGGGCAAAAAACCTACAAGCGACATTAATATTTGTCGACTTTACCAAGGCCTTCGATTCCATTCACAGAGGAAAGATGGAACAAATCCTATTAGCGTACGGCATACCTAAAGAAACAGTAGCAGCAATAACGATTCTCAAAAGAAACACCAAAGTAAAAGTGCGATCACCAGATGGAGACACGGAATACTTCGACATTGTAGCAGGAGTACTACAAGGGGACACGCTGGCTCCGTACCTCTTTATCATTTGTCTAGACTACGTACTTAGAAGATCGATTGACAAAATCAGAGAGAATGGCTTCGAGCTGACGAAGAAAAGAAGCAGAAGGTACCCCGCAAAAACAATTACCGACGCCGACTACGCCGATGACATAGCGATACTGGCAAATACACCCGACCAAGCCGAAACACTACTGCATAGTTTGGAACGAGCAGCCGCAGCCATAGGCCTCTATGTTAATGCACACAAAACGGAATATATGTGCTATAATCAAACGGGGGACATCTCCACTCTAGAAGGAACCCCTCTTAAACTAGTAGACAAATTCACTTACCTAGGAAGCAGCGTCGAATCAACCGAAAAGGACATCGACACGAGGTTAACGAAAGCATGGACAGCTATCAATAGGCTTATTGATTATATGGAAATCAGACCTAACCGATAAAATGAAATGCAGTTTCTTCCAGGCAGCGGTGGTGTCGATACTGCTATATGGATGCACTACATGGACTCTAAAAAATGGCTGGAGAAGAAGCTAGACGGCAATTACACAAGAATGCTGCGTGAAATCTTGAACAAGTCCTGGCGGCAACACCCCACGACACCAACTGTACGGCCACCTGCCTCCTATCACGAAAACTATTCAAGTTAGACGAACCAGACATGCAGGACACTGCTGGAGAAGCAGAGACGAGCTCATAAGTGATGTACTCCAATGGACCCCCGCACATAGCCGTGCAAAAGCAGGGCGACCAGCACGAACATACATTCAGCAGCTATGTGAGGATACGGGATGTTGTCTTGAAGACCTGCCTGGGGCGATGAACGATAGGGAGAAGTGGCGAGAGAGGGTCACGGATATCCGTGCTACCAGCGCGACATGATGATGATGATGATGATGATGATGAGATTTTGCAATATAGTTTGGTTTCGAGTATTTTTCTTTCGAGATTTTCTTTTTTTTGTTGATTCTTTTATATCCAATATTCCCAAAAACTTACAAATTTCCTTTTCTTTTTCGTGTTTTGATTTTTTCTTGATATGCTAGTTCTATTCATCCTGTCATTTGTCGTTTTCCGCTTCTCATCATTAACATGTCACAAATTCCATCCCTATATCCTGATTTTTACCTCGGATAATTTTTTTCCTCTTGCTGTTAATTTCACTTTCCAGTTTTTTCATGGTTTTCTCCATAAACTTTATGACTTCATCGGATATCTTCTAGATTTTGATACAGTCTATAATCCATGTTTGCTTGACCGTATCGTATGTCTTTTAATATCAATCCACGCTATAGCCAGATTTTTTCATCTTGTTTTAATCTCCAAGAGGATGTGTAGATCAACGTATAGTAGATCCCATGTTCCTCTTGTTCCCTTATGGCATCTTTTCTGTTCTTCGAGAAGCAGTCTGCTGCTTATTAGTGAATAATAAATTTCTTCCCTAATATGTACCATTAATATTTTCCACATTATCGGTAGGTACGTTATGGATGTGCAGTTTTTGGGGCGGTTCCTTTTTGGACCAGATTAGGTTTTTTTTTTTAGTCACCCATTTGTGTATATTTGTTTCTTCTAAGCATCCATACTTTTCGATTTCCAGTCTGTCGTGGATGAAAGTAATTTTTCCAATCAGAACCCATATATTACATCATGGCTTGGCGTTTTCGAATTTAGTACTATTTTTGTGTTGCTCTGATTGATTTGAGGGGTATTTTCGTCTTAAGGCTTTCTTCGAGTCCTTGTGATTCTTTTAATGTTATTTATCCATTTGGCTTTTTTCTTGTGTTCTTTCTGTTCCTACATTTTCCACCAAAATTGTTTTGCTTCCCTTGTATCCGTTTGATGATAAGTCTTCGTGCATCCTCCACTTACTTGCAGGTAGAATTTTCTTTCGTTATTTTGAAATGTCCTGCTTTGTCTGTATTGTTTGACCCAGTCTCGGTATCTTTTTTGTCTTCCTTCTTTCGCTCGTACCTTCCGATTTATATCCTCAAGTTGTATTGTTACTTTTACTTGTGCTGCTTTTCTCTTTTCAACCCAAAATATTTCCTCTGTTGTCGTAGATTTTCTATTTGTATTTCCAGTCTAATTTCTAATCATGGTTTTAAATTTTTATACGTGTTCTTTACAGGAACCCCGATTTTATCACGTACTAATCGAGCTTCTGCTTTGATCAGTTTTTTAATTCCATGTTGTTATGTGTTGAGATATTTGTGAACAATTTGTTTATTTTTTTCAGTTTCTACTTTGACTGTTATCTACACTTGGTTCCTGAGAGATGCTTATGCGGTCCTTTTTTAAAACATAATTCTCTTTAATATCTCTACATTCAGTTTCTTTTCTTGTGTTTGTTCTTGATGCTTAAGTGTGTGGTGCTTCGATTACTATTCCTCTGCGTTTCAATTCGCTTCGGAAGGGTTCTTCTTTTTCAGTATTTAGCGTCTCGGGAACTGAATTAGGGTCTTGCTGACATGAGTCTCTATTTATTTGTTAGTATATTTCTTATGTTTCAAGGTCAGAAAACCAACATTTCTTTATTATCATTCTTACTTGGTCAGCGACTCTTTGATACGTTGTCTTAAATCTGAAGCATTGTTCCAAGATTTCTATCATTTTTTCTATGCCTTCTTTGCGTAGAGTTGCTCCCTCTTTGCGTTGGGTTGCTCCTAAAATAACAGTGAAGTGCAAGTTCATCGCTTCACTAGTCCATTTTCAGCGTTATTAACTCAAATTTGTGAGGTTACTTAGTGCGTCGTTCGTGTATCTGAAAAAAGAACACGCAATATTTGCAGGATGCCACCGGATCCACCACGTTAGTTATCAAGGAAGCACGTGCCGATCATGACACCCAAACCTGTAGTCTGCGTCCTATGTTACATTTTGCTTCGATTTCTCATCTTTTCATGGGTAGTATGTAGAAGCTGTACGAGACACAAGTTTTTATTATCTATGACTAAGTACCCTTAAAGTAAGTGAACTGTTAAGTGGATCACAAAATCTTTATTATTGTTTGGGTATCATCCCTCTTTCCGATATATAATGGACTCTTCCAATAAAGATATAACATTCGCTGAAATCCCCTCAGCGGGATAGTAGCAAATAGTTATACTTGCGACATTGTTTGTTTTACTGTTATATATAAACTTTATTCTTTTGTCTAAACACGTGTTTGTCTTATTTATTATTATTATTATTATTATTATTATTATTATTATTATTATTATTATTATTATTATTTACTCATGGAGAGTTTTTCACATCAGTTTTAGCTGATGGAGTTTCACGGGAGACTGAGTGACAGCAAGTCTACTCAAGTCTCCGGGACTCTTCTCAGTATTCAGGCCGTTCTCAATAGAGCCGTAGTTTGGATGGCCTCCACTCCTCCTCCAACCTCCAGTCCCTTTAATAATCCTTTAGTTACTGTACCAAAAGCACCAATCCCGATTGGTGCAATTGTCACCATCATATTTAATAGTTTTTTCAATTCCCTGACAAGGTCAAGATACTTATCCTTCGTTTCAGCCTCCCGAGTGAAGGTGGGAGCAAGAGTTCTTAAAATTAAGATTTGACATAATTTATGTTTATATCGTCCATGTGCAGTGGTTAGCGATATAGATCCACATCCCATTTAGAATTGCGTTCGATACTCGTGGTATAATCCTTTAACATCTTGACCTTGCACTTGTAAGTGTCAAGTTGGAAGAAAAATGAAAGGGTGAGGTAGATATAATGAAATATTGAGTTATCAAATTAAATTTTACCGGCAACTTTTTTATTCAAGCAAGGGCTTGTTTGCCCCAGAAAGAGTTCGTCTCTAGACCTTGAAGGGTGCGTTTCGAATCCATAGTTGTTGTTTTTGGCAACAACATTCCTCACCCACCATCCACCAGACCTACTTCAACTTACCAGTATTTCATAGCCAGCAACACTACTTCTTATACACCCGCTTCAACATTGCATATTTGAAGATTATATACCTGCTATTGTAAATAAACCTGCATTTTAAAGTTTATTTGCGTGTTGAGATTCTTATTTTTCAACTACATCAGACAAGTTTACCACGGCATATCATCATTGATCTTATCATTGGTGGTGTGAAACACAACGACCAATGGGACAGGAACAAAGACAATAAGACGATGAGAACGATAATCTGATTACCAGCCACAAGCAGAAAATACGTGGGCGAAGAGGCCTGTTCATATTTCCGCGTTGGAGTTGAAAGACAATATAAGGTCTGTAATTTTGGACAGAAGAGAGAGATCCGCTGGTCGCTAAAGCAAACCTGTCAGCTACCCTGTGTGTGTTTTCCGGCCGTCGCTCTAAGTCACATAAAGGGTCCCCGCTACCGAAGAAAGGTATGTGCGAACTCTCTCTCTGATTGTACTCCTACTTCACTCAAACGTTGCCGTTGAAGAATAGAAATATAAATTATATTTTCATATATCTATGTGTTCTTCGTTGTTTGTCCAGCGGTACAATATGCAACACCAGTCTGCATCATAGTTTTTGGTTTAGTCACTACTGATGGTGACGTTTTGCCTTCATTCGTTTTCCCACTTGGCCTCACACTCAATAAGGAGACCTATATCAAGTGCCTAGCGGATGTAGTGCTAACCTGGATCGATACGTGGCTGTTGGAAGATCCAATGTCTGACAACAGGACAACGATTCATGGCATACAAAACAGGTGAACCCAGTGTTGATTGCCAGAAAATTTCTGCGACCACATCACCCCTAAAATCTGGTCCTTTAATTCCCAAGATTATTATATGTGAGGCGTTGTTGAACGAGAGACTAACAAAACTCTATGTTACACCAAAGATGGTTCGTTATTGGTTGGTTGGTTGCTGGTTGTTTCGGTTTCATGGCATATCAACCTTTGTAGGCTATTTAATGACAAATCCATTTTACTCAAATAATCAGTTCTATTTCAATCAATTCAGTTTACCATGGGTACACAGTATAATTACCAAAAACATCCATATTTCAAGCTATTCAGTTTATTCTAATTCAGTTAATTCAGTTTATTAATATCGATTTTGTTTACACACAGTTAACACCCACGATAATCTGAAGGCAAGGATAATAGCAGCAATTTACAGATTAAACGAGAGGACAGTCGGAATGGTTTGCAGGGAATTTTAAAATTGCCTGACAGCCGTGGTTGAAGCCAAAGATGAGTTCTTTAAAATAAATTTAATCAATAGTATTTTAAGAATTTTTATGTAATATTGGTAAATATATCTGACAAACAGAGACGTCAGTATTATTTTCTTTTTTGTGTAATTTAGTTAACCCATTGTACCTCGTATATATGTATGTATCTTTTATTCATAATCTTTATTAGTAAATGTTTAACATTTAATTTGTCTGCTGTAAATAACAGTTTAAACTGAAAAGTGTAAAAAGATGAACGTAAACGGTGCCATTTTCCTGTGAATTATAAATAAAATAACATTGATCATCACTGTACGTCTGGTTTTGACATTTCAAAACTGTCTAGTGACCCTTTCATTTTGTCGATGAATTACAGAAATGTAGGATAAACTTGACAGAATCTACTATTTCTTCCCCTCGGGGAAGTACACAGATATTTCTAAAGTTTGCAACACGAAACCAATTCTTATTTTCCCCTTTTACGAATCGGAATCAGGTTAGTGTGATTTAAAATATATCAAAAGAGTTCTGTAATTTCTTGATTGAAATGAAATCCAGTGATCAACACAGAGGAACGAGCTTCCGAGGATCATTAAATAAGTTTCCAGACTTTTTTCGTATGGGCACTTTTATTGATAGTACACTCATGAAACTCTATTTCCCTTATAAATTCTCTCCTCCGGCTGCAATGTACTTGTTGTACCGTTCCAACAACTTCTGGAAGGCCCCATGGAAGTCCTCTTGTGTGAGCGTGTCAATGACCGTCGTCACAGCCTCTTTCATCTCCTCAATTGTCTCATAATGACAGCCTCTGAGCTTAGGGGATAACCAAAATTCACAGAGAACAAGGTCGGGACTATAGGGAGGGTGAGCAACTGTCTTGATGCCCATCTTAGTCAAATAGTCTGTGACAATGATAGAGTTATGGAATGGTGCATTGTCCTGGTGGAAATGCCACTGACCCGATTTGAAGAGTGCTGGCCTCTTCCGACAGAATCACACTCCTGAACTCCCTTAAAACCTCAACATAGTAACCCTAACCCTAACCCTTTGGCCAATCAACTCTCGTCTATTGACTTCCTTACTCCTCTCATCATCCCTCACAGACTCTGTGCCTTCCTTTAATCTCTTACGCCACTCACAAACTGCTGCTAGATTCATGCAAGATGGTCGAAAAGCCGTCTGAAGCATTCTATACGTTTCTGTGGTATTTTTTCCAAGTTTAAAGCAGAATTTTATTGCATATCATTCTTCTAAAGTGTCCTCACGTCCAGATTGCATTTTTGAAATTCACCAGCTGTGACAATAAGGCTTTAGTAGGGTGTATTCCAATTGCTGCTGTAACTGTCCATTTGAAGCTGAAATCATAAAAATTGGTCAGTCATCTCATAAGATGTATAGCAATAACATTGAATTCTCCACGTACGTGTACGACAGTACCATCGTAGTAAGCGAGTTCGAACTCCCGTCAAGTCATAACGTCCACATTAGGACTAATACACCTGGGAAAGCTATGAAGCAACTTATTTATGGATCAAATAGTACCACGGCTGTTCTTCTACAAGGATGGCTTCAGCAATAAATAATTCACAAAGGTAGCTATGCCATAAAACAAAGAAACTAAACAAAGACTGCTTATACTGCAATGTCCAGATAGATTCAGTTTTAATAGATCTTTTCATATACCCCAACACACCTACGTATAAGATATACCGATATATATGCACAGATAGGAACATAGATATTTATATACATATTCACACACACACACACACACACACTCACATATATATACATATATATATATATATTTATGTATTTACATATAAATATATATACATAAATAGATATATGTATACATATAAATAGGTACATATATATATATATATACGTATATAAATGTATATATATATATATATAAGGAGAGAGAGAGAGAGAGAGAGAGAGAGAGAGAGAGAGAGAGAGGTTTGCTTCGAAAATCTACGCTGCTTTACCAGAAAGCAATGCTAGTCCCTTAAATTTCACACCATCAAAAACATAGGATCAATATTGAGAGAGGGAAATAGGGATCGTATTCCGGTAATCACGAAAGACGTTTGGTCTTCTGGTCGGGATTGGTTGATCCGTTTGTGGATTTTTAGCATAAAGGATGCATCCATTTAAGCATATTACCTGCAGTTGGATACGTTGAGCCAGCATGACAACCCACAGGAAAAATTTATAAAGAAAAGTATATACATATTTTAGGAAGGTGCTTTATATATAAATTGTGGGAGCGCTACTTATGTGACGTGTCTTCCGTATGAATTAAGAGTTTTCCTTCTCCTAGATGTGCTCAAGGGCTCTGACTTCACTACCGTTACATTATGTTCGGGGGTGGATTGTACTGTTTGATTTAAATAGATAAACTAAATCAACGGTCAGACCACACACGCAGACAAATAAGTTACAAATCACAGAGAGCATTGCGGCCATCTTTTCATCTATTGACTGCAAATATAATAATGTCTACATAAATACGTTGGAAGGTGTTCAAGGATATTTGCTATTGCCTGCAAATATAATAATGTCTACATAAATACGTTTGAAGGTGTTCAAAGAGATTTGCTATTGACAGCAAATATAATAATGTCTACATAAATACGTTTGAAAGTGTTCAAAGAGATTTGCTATTGACTGCAAATATAATAATGTCTACATAAATACGTTTGAAGGTGTTCAAGGATATTTGCTATTGCCTGCAAATATGATAATGTCTACATAAATACGTGTGAAGCTGTTCAAGGATATTTGCTATTGCCTGCAAATATAATAATGTCTACATAAATACGTCTGAAGGTGTTCAAGGATATTTGCTATTGACTGCAAATATGATAATGTCTACATAAATACTTTTGAAGGTATTCAAAGATTTTTGCTATGGACTGCAAATATAATATCTACGTACATACGTTTGAAGGTGTTCAAAGATATTTGCTATTGACTGCAAATATAATAATGTCTACATAAATACGTCTGAAGGCGTTCAAAAATATTTGCCATGGACTGCAAATATAATATCTACATAAATACATTGGAATGTGTTCAAAGAGATTTGCTATTGACTGCAAAAAATAATGTCTACATAAATACTTTTGAAGGTGTTCAAGGATATTTGCTATTGCCTGCAAAAATAATAATGTCTACATAAATACGTTTGAAGGTGTTCAAAGAGATTTGCTATTGCCTGCAAATATGATAATGTCTACATAAATACGTTTGAAGGTGTTCAAGGATATTTGCTATTGCCTGCAAAAATAATAATGTCTACATAAATACGTTTGAAGGTGTTCAAAGAGATTTGCTATTGACTGCAAATATAATAATGTCTACATAAATACGTCTGAAGGCGTTCAAAGATATTTGCCATGGACTGCAAATATAATATCTACATAAATACGTTGGAAGGTGTTCAAAGAGATTTGCTATTGACTGCAAATATGATAATGTCTACATAAATACATGTGAAGGTGTTCAAGGATATTTGCTATTGCCTACAAATATAATAATGTCTACATAAATACGTGTGAAGGTGTTCAAAGAGATTTGCTATTGACTGAAAATATAATAATGTCTACATAAATACGTTTGAAGGTGTTCAAAGATTTTTGCTATTGACTGCAAATATAATATCTACGTACATACGTTTGAAGGTGTTCAAAGAGATTTGCTATTGACTGCAAATATAATAATGTCTACATAAATACATTTGAAGGCGTTCAAAAATATTTGCCATGGACTGCAAATATAATATCTCGATAAATACATTGGAATGTGTTCAAAGAGATTTGCTATTGACTGCAAAAAATAATGTCTACATAAATACGTCTGAAGGTGTTCAAGGATATTTGCTATTGCCTGCAAATATAATAATGTCTACATAAATACGTTTGAAGGTGTTCAAAGAGATTTGCTATTGACTGCAAATATGATAATGTCTACATAAATACGTCTGAAGGCGTTCAAGGATATTTGCTATTGCCTGCAAAAATAATAATGTCTACATAAATACGTTGGAAGGTGTTCAAAGAGATTTGCTATTGACTGCAAATGTAATAATGTCTACATAAATACGTTTGAAGGTGTTCAAGGATATTTGCTATTGACTGCAAATATAATAATGTCTACATAAATACGTTTGAAGGTGTTCAAGGATATTTGCTATTGCCTGCAAATATAATAATGTCTACATAAATACGTTTGAAGGTGTTCAAATATTTTTGCTATGGACTGCAAATTTAATATCTACATAAATACGTTTGAAGGTGTTCAAAGAGATTTGCTATTGACTGCAAATATAATAATGTCTACATAAATACGTTTGAAGGTGTTCAAGGATATTTGCTATTGCCTGCAAATATAATAATGTCTACATAAATACGTTTGAAGGTGTTCAAAGTGTTTTGCTATTGACTGCAAATATAATAATGTCTACATAAATACGTCTGAAGGCGTTCAAAGATTTTTGCTATGGACTGCAAATATAATAATGTCTACATAAATACGGTTGAAGGCGTTTAAAGATTTTTGTTATGGACTGCAAATATATCTACATATATACGTTTGAAGGTGTTCAAAGATATTTGCTATTGACTGCAAATATAATAATATCTACATAAATACGTTTGAAGTTGTTCAAGGATATTTGCTATTGCCTGCAAATATAATAATGCCTACATAACGTCACTTTTAAAATTTTCATTTTCTTCGGCGAAAAACACGACGAAACCTACGCCTTCATTTATATACATATCAATAAACATTATTTTTGTTTATCGTTTTGTATATCTGTCTGTGCAGTTCACATTGAAAGCACCAAAAGATGTGTCTTCATAAGTTACACAAATTTAATCTCCGAAATTTCAAATACAAAGAACAAAAAAGAAAAAAAATGAGACGAAAGCCCAGTCAGCGGAGGCTGTAGAATACACTGACTGCATATATGCTGTTGGGTACACCCCAAGCAACTGTCCTGTATATGACTCTAGACAATCTGATGGTGAGGTTCTAGTAATGCTGCAGCTTTGGGTAATCTGGAGTACCCCTTCATTGCCATTGCTCCCTGATCCTTTTGACCTGCAGTGGTAGCGCCTGATAGGATCCTATCTATGGGACAAATAGAACAGTTTGACATTTAAACTGAGTGCAAACAAAGGACTTATCCCTAATTGAATTGTTTGAAGTAGAACTGATTGATCCTTAAACTGCGTGTGAACAAATGACTGATGTTTAATTGAATTGTCAGTGATACATAGCAACACTTGGAACCATCTAACTTCGTTGACTTATGCTAAATTGTATTGTTAGAAACAGAACTGTTTTATCATTTAGCTGTGTATCTACAAAATGCGTTAACATACCATATATTTAATATATACGTAAAAACTGGATTTGGTATTAAATAATCAATAATATTTGACATGCCATAAAACCAAACCAAAAGAGACAAATATCAGTATTTCATTTTCAAGTTATAAAGTTGGCAATAGCAAATAGAAAAATAATTTCGTTATGTCCACTAAACTGGCTTCTATTTTTATCTTAAGGGCATTCTGAAATTTTTCTGTTTTCTGATGAATATAAATACCGTTGATTTATATCAAAATTTGTTTTCAATTTCAATCAATGAGATGTCGTGAAAAATAATTATAATGACATGTTAAAGGTATCACTTTTGTAGGGTTTGGAATCATACACAAACAAATATTAAAATAAGATAAAATCTAAATATTATTATCGCGTGGCAGGGTCTTCAAGAGAGTTGATGGAGGTGAAAGGAAAAAATCTGTGGTCAAAGAGATAATGCTATTTCTTTTTTTTCTGTGTTTCGACCTCTCAGTAAATTGGTCTCAAATCGGGAGACATGCAGTGATGGTTTTAAGTTTATGAAGAAATTGGTAAATCCCAACCAAACTGCGATGGGGACAGGCGGTTTTGCCAACCCGGAAATTCAGCTCGTTTCTTGTTCCCTGCCATTTACTGGCTCACTGAAATTGTTCAAAAATTCGTGTATCCGTCACTTGCAACTACCATGAGATTACTCGAGGTTTACCCTTTCTTGTTGATCACACTGCCTGTCACCAGGTTGACTGGTATTGGGAAGCCGCAATTATATTGTTTTTGGCTTTTTCAGTCTTGTGTTTTTATAGAAAAATAGGGTTCTTAAATTAATCACAGAGCCATGCGTCTGCCTATGAATTTTATGGCAACAGATTTCGATTCTAAATTATTTGATCGGAAAAAAAAGAGCACTGAAATACACCAGAAATTGCGTGACGAGAGGCGACAAGAAAAATAAAAAAGTGGGAGGATGTTACAATGGTGTTATTTGAATAGGTTCTGTTATATCGATGTATAGAGCTGCATGTTTTGCGAATAAATACAAAATGGCAATATAAACATCCCGTAAATTGCGGTGTACAAGTTACGTTTTAAAACTGAAAAAACTCTACAAAAATGATAGCCTTTATACAACAGGGTGAAAATGCAAACCTTTTCCACAGAGTAGTCAACCAGTGGAACAGTCTTCATAATAATCGATATATATATATATGTATATATATATACCATTGGCTATAAATCAAGGAAACTGCCATAAACATTTTCAACTTAAACTCGTGTTTGCTGAACATATTTAACTAATCAGCGAAGAGATTAATGCAAAATAATTAAACTGTCTTACAAACTAAGATCCATGAACGAATTTTGTAGTTTTCCTGTTATATACTTAGCGGTATAAAACTAAATTTCAAAATTTCCTGCAATATATAAAATAACCCATAACTAGAAAAATATCACAATGTCTAGATGCAAGTAGTTGGTTTTATTCAATGATTTTGCTACATGTAATCATTGCCAATTATCGTTTAGACCTTTTGGGTACATTTTGGCTTACCAGTAGCCTACTGTCTGCTTGGAGATTAGTTAATCGAGCTGGTATTGGTCTAATCCAGAATTTTTAGCTTGGAATAGTGAGATCAACTTATATACCAGATCGATATGTACATCGCAATTTAAGCTAACGAAAACATAAGAAAATCATAAGGAATTAAGATGACATATATAAAAAAAATGACGATATACATATATATACCTACGAAAAAAATTGTACGGCCACTTATCTTCCATCTTTAAAACCATCCAAGTAAGACGAATAAAACATGCGGGAGCCGACTTGAGAAACATGTGACGTTTTCTTATGGACCCCTTCACATAGTTGTACCAGTGTTGGCCGACTAGCAAGAACTTATTTACGTCATCTCTGGAGGTGCCCTCGTGGTGTAATGGTTAAATGGATGGACTGAGGAATCAAGGAAAAGCGAGTTCGAACTCCAGTCGCGCTATTACGTTCACTTTCGGACAAATACCCTTGGGAAAGGTATGAACCCTCTTATCCTTCCAGCTATGGGTGAAAAAATACCACTGTTCATCTAGAAGGATGGCTTTGGCATTAAATAACCAACAAAGGTTGATATGCCATTAAACAAATAAACCAAACCAAACCTTACCTCATCTCTGCCCGGACTCAATATGTAGTTTGAAAGACCTACAGGGAGCGATGGACGATAGGGACGGATGAAGGGATAAAGACAGGAGAATTCATGCTTGTAGCGTGACTTGATGATGATGATAAGTTTGTTGTCTGTTATTGATACTGAACATAGTTTGTTTATAAATATAGCTAACTACACACACACACACACACACACACACATATATATATACACACACATATATATATATATATATATATATATATATCAGGGGCAAATGTATGCCTTCCATTTTTTTCCTTGCCCAGTCGGCTGGGGCTGTAGAATACACCAACTGTTTCTCTGCAGAGGGGTAAGACCTCTCCCCAACGAGTGTCCCGGATATGACACTATGCTATCTGATGGTGAGGTTCCAGTAAGGCTGGAGCTTTGGGGAATGCGGAGTACCCCTTCATTACCACTGCTCCCAGGTCCACTCTGGCCTGGAATGGTAGCACCTGATAGGGCCCTATCTATGTGTTAAATAGAACTAACCGCATACTTATGCTAAAATAAATTGTTTAACTCAACTGAATGGCTTGAAATGGAAAAGTTTTTGACTATTAAACCGTACTTTAAACTGCGTGCTTATGCTCCACTGATTTGTTTGAAATGGAACTGTTTTTGAGATTGAAAGTGTACTTACACTAAACTGAATTGTTTACTATAGAACTGTTTTTTCATTTAACTGTGAGTAAACAAAATCTGTACGTATACTAAACTGAATTAGCTGAATTAGAACTGTTTGAATAAACTGAATAACTTGAAATAGAAATGTTTTTGACTATTAAACTGTGTACTAATGCTAAATGAATTGTTTGCAATAGAGCAGACTATTTGCATAAAAATGGATGTGACGTTAAATAACCTACAAAATAGATATGCCATAAAACCCAACCAACCAACCAACATCGATTTTTCCAGGTTAATCAATTTTGTGTAATGTAAAATCAATTATGGCTAATTTTCACAATCTTCTTTGCTCTGGTATTCTTATTGTATTTCCCATTTCTCTATTTCCTTTGATCACAAGTGATATTAATTAGGGAGTGTAAGTAGAGAAAACATTCATTAGTTTAGCGAGAAGAGACACAAGTAAAATAGATCACTTTAGTTGCTTCCCTTGTCTAGAGAGCATGAATGACAGAACATTAGACTGGTTGGTTGAAAGAGAGACAGTCACAGAAAAGCAAACATTGTTTGCTTGTGTTCTCGCTATTGTAAAAAGAAGCGGTTGCTTTAGTCTCCCTTGTTTTTTCATTCTCTTCTGCTGGGTGCATGAAAAAGAGAAACCGAATCATAAAATAGAGTGTTGGGTACAGAGAGAAAGACACCAAAAAGATTATTTTTTTTACTTACTTTCCAGTTGTATTAAGCTAACAAGGCACTCTGTACTGAAGTGATTATACCTTTATTACTTCGTGAGGTTGAAATCAAAGACCTGCGTATTCAAATGATATAGTCGAACAGATTTTGACGAAAAATTTGTATTTTTCGGTTCTGAACAACATTTTGGATGACGTTATTGTTCCCGTAAAGATGGTTGATTGGTTGTTTGGGTTTTATGGCAATTCAACCTTTGTAGGTTATTGAACGCCAAATCCATTTTTATACAAATAATAAGTTCTATTTCAAACAATTCAGTTTAGCATGAGTACACAGTGTAATTGTCAAAAATATTTCTATTTCAAGCTATTCAGTTTCGTCAAACAGTTCTAATTCAGCTAATTAAGTTTAGTAGAAGTACAGATTTTGTTTACTCACAGTTAAATGTCAAAACAGTTCTATATTAAACAGTTCAGTTTAGTGTGAGTACAGTTTTGATGTAAAAAAAACTGTTCCATTTCAAATAAATAAGCAGTTTAAATGTAAGTACAGTTTAATTGTCAATTTCAAGCTATTCAGTTTAGTCAAACAATTCAGTTTAGTATAAGTATGCTGTTAGTTCTATTTAACCCCTAGATAGGTTTCGGGCCAGAGTGGATCTGGGAGCGATGACAATGAGAGGGTGCTCTGCATTCCCTTTCCGTAAAGAGTTAAAACTATGAGAGAGTTCAGATTTGTTGAATTGTTAAATCCGAAGCTTTTTCACACTTCCGATGAAAGTGTTTTTAGCTTTGAATGAACAAAAAGACTGAAATACAAACTGCAATCAGTTTATTCGACAGATTTTGCAAAGCAAATATCAAGCATTCAAGAAATGGCAGAAATTCTACGGGAAATTGAACTTAACCAAACTCTGACAGAAGTAACCAAATTATTACCCTTGATTCTAACCATTTCAACCACACCTGAGAGATCGTCTTCTTCACTACAGTGTATAAATAATGGCATGAGCTGTTCCCAAAGTGAAGAGTAATAAAAACCTTTTTAAGAAGATGAAGGTAGAACGTGATGGGGTACCATAGCCAGATATGGATATGTGAAACGTACATAGAATGTTCATAACATATATACATAGAACATAGGAATCCCGAAACACAAAAAACACTTGACGACTTCTTAGTTCAGGTACGAAACTTTTTATTACCTTTGAGTTTAAAGGTTTTCCCACATAAGGTGAGAGATACACCTGACATTTCCATCCGCCCCAAACCACGTGCGCACCCGACACAAGGCCACGGCGAGCAAGCGAAAGTCAACCGTCTTCTTCCGAGGCAGGACTCAACTCAATTAACTGACTTCTTCAAAATCCCCAAAATCCTCCGTGCATGCTTCCGGTGCATGACGTCATTCACATCCCCAAGTCACAATTTTCTATCTGGGATTTTTATTTAGACATCTGTGAACGACACATCCTTCCCGCGCACGCGTTAACACCTGCACTCAAGTTTGCACCTAACTAACCCATGTGCTGAGCCGAAAGGTTTTCAGCCTAACTAAACCGAAAGGCAAGATATATAAAACGAAATCCTTCGGCCATTATATTACAATGGTAATACATTTTACGACAAAGAGATCAATGAATTTGCCAAAAAAAAAAAAAAAAAAAAAAAAATCGAATTTATAAATAGATTTTAATAAATTATTATAAGAGGATTTTATTTTCTTTCGTTACCAATAGCGGACATCATCGTCACCAGGTCATTACGGGGGGCAGGGGGTGAGCACATCAATTCTAGTAGAGAGGCGTATCAAGTCTGATGCTCAAGATCTTGGTAGAAGCATATTTTCGCACATTAAAATTAGTTCACACCACATTCACTGATGGGAGCGGGAGGTAAATATTTTTCCTGGCGCATGTGTGTGTTATATTAATTACAAACATTTTTTGAGAATATTTTACGAGCGTTTTGAGGAATATTGACTGTATAAATTACGCATTCCTGTAGGTGGACGTCAATTAGTTTTTGCTGTAATGTGAATAATTCTATATTCTTGAAAAATAAAATAATTAACTGAACCGACCTAAGGTGAAATTGAGGAAAAAGTGAGTTACCATACAACCCAATAATTCCGACCCATTGGCATAATCGTAAGAGTGTTCGCCAATGGTATGGGAGACCGGGGTTCAATCGCACGCCAAGTAATACCAAAGACTAAAAAAAAAAAGATGGCACTTGATGTCTCTGCTCAACACTCAGCATTATAAGTTATGAATGAATGATAAGAGGAGAAATCCAAGGAAAGGAGTAGTACCTCATCCTACACCTCCGTGTAGTTGATATTGTAGAAGCTTTTGGATCGCCCTCGACTAAAGTCGGCAAACATACTTTCTTATACAAACAATAATAAAATATAAGTATTATTTTTGAGAACGGTGTCAAATTTGATTGATTAGTATTGTTTTCAATGGTTTCCCAAACACAAAAGCAAAATATTATTATTACTGATAGAGACAGACATTCCCGCCAGGAAGATATATATATACATATATATAGACTGTTGTAGACATACAGCAACTGTATGGCTCCTCGTATTTAAAATAGCTTCAGTTTGTTTATCACAAAATATATTTTGAAGAGCGAAACTTAAATAGATTTGCTATTGGCGACTAAACTGAGAATCTTGAATGAAAAATAAAAGAATAAAAGCATGGAAATAAAAAAAAAACGCCAAAAATCTGATGATTGCATGAAACAGTTGACGTTTAAAATAGCGCTTCCTTTTAAACAAGAGAAAAATGCATTGTTTCCATCTGATAAAATTACCAGTCATTCCATAAAAACAAGATTATCTTTGATATTTGAGAATCTAATAATAAAGGGTTGGTACAAGGACTGGAAGACTTGGAAATAAGAAGACCAGTGGAGACCATCCAAACTACAGTTTTGCAGAGATCGGCCAGAATATTCCGAAGAATCCTGGAAACTTGAGGAGACTTGCTGTCACACAGACTCCAGTGGAAGGCCATCAGCTCACGCTGTGAAAAACTCTCAAATGACGATAAGAACAAGTCGTATATGCACAACCCAGAATACATCCCGGAGAATGAGATACTCAAAGTTCTCTGGGATTTTGAAATACAAACAAATCACCAAATCTCAGCCAAACGACCTGATCTAGTGATATTCTATAAAAAAGAAAACCTGCCAAATTGTGGATTTTGCCATCGCGGTAGACCACAAAGCGAAAATAAAAGAAAGCGAAAAATGAGGTAATTACCAAGACCTTGCTAGAAAACTAAAATAAACTATGAATCTTGAAGGGGACAGTGATACCAATTGTGGTTGGGGCACTCAGAATGGTCCCTAAATAATTGGTAAAGGGAGTGGAAAACTTGGAAATGAAAGGACAAGTAGAGATCATCCAAACCACAGCATGGTTGAGATCGACCAGAATACTCAGAAGAATTCTAGAGACTTGAGGAGATTTGCTGTCACTCAGATTCTAGGGGAAAACCATCAGCTAAAGCTGGTGTGAAGAAATCTCAAATGAGTAAGATAATAATAATAATAATAATAATAATAAGTACCTCGACCTTGCTAGAGAATTGAAAAAGCTGTGGAACATGAAAGTAACGATGTGCCAATTGTGATTGGTGCGTTAGGCGCAATAACTAAAGGATTATTAAAAGTCCTGGAGGACTTTGAAGTTGGCGGACAGGTAGAGACTATCCAAACGACAGTATTGCTAAGAACGGCCAGAATCCTGAGACGAGTCTTGGAGACTTGAGGAGACTTGCTGTCACTCAAACCCCATTGAAAAAACATCAGCTAACACTGATGTGAAAAACTCTAAAGGAGTAAGGTAATAATAAGAAAAAACTGCCTCAGAAGGACGAAGAAGCTTCTCGAAACCAAGTTCTACAGTAGAAATCCCATCAAAAGGAGAAACACCTAGACAGTCAAACTTGTAAGAAAGATACTAGGAGACAAAGGGACCAAAGGGCAAGAAAACTGATGACTAAGCACAAGGTATTATATTCGATGGATGATATAGCAGACTGTATGTGTCAAGAAAAGAAGGAGGAAATAGACTCATCAGCATTGAGGACTGCGTAGACGTATCAATTCAAGGACGCAGGGACTATACTAAGAAGAGCAAAGAAAGATTAATTTTAGCAGCAAATTGCTGCAGTGTCAACTTACGTACACATAGAAAAACTGCAAAAAACAGGCAACAGAAATAGGAAGAAAATCAACTGTATGGATATTTTAAACGACAAACTGGCCATATTGCACAAGAGCAGACCTGGAAAAACCTAAGAAAGGAAAACTTTTAGAGAGAAACTGAATCTCTTTTAACAGTGGCATAAAACAACGCCATAAGGACCAACTATGTTAAAGGGAAAAGATAGATAAAACGGAACAGAATAGCAAGTGTAGGTTATGAGCTGATAGAGACAAAACAATTGACCGTATAATAAGTGAATGCAGTAAGCCAGCGCAAAAAGAGTACAAGATTAGACACAACTGGGTTGGAAAGGTGATCCACTGGGAATTGTGCAAGAAATTTCAATTTGACCATACAACAAAATGCACAGAATCTGTCCTAGAAAATAACACTCCTAAAATTTTCTGGGATTTTGTGGCACAAACAAATTACTTCATCCCAACCAGAAAATCACACCTAATTGAAAAAAATGAACTTGTTGTCAAGTGGATTTTGCCGTCACAGCGGGCCACACAGTGAAAATAAAAAGAAAGAGAAAAGATAGACAAAACTTGTAACTTGCCAGAGAACTAAAAACTATGTAATATGAGAGTGGAAGTGATACCAGTGGTAGATGGTGCACTTGGAACGGTCTACAATGATTAGATTAGGGATTGCCACTGTCTCTACGAGATGCCTTAATTGCTCCTTGGCCTTACACAGTTCTTTCTTTGCACTCCATTTTCTTCCAGTGCAAACTTCGATGCCAGCTGCCACAACGTTTGAATCTTTAGAATATCTATAAATCATTGCTTCTCTCGTTTGTGTGACTACAAATTCCTCCACCAAGCCTTTAAAGGGGAGTTGCAGTACATTTGAGGTGCCATATAACGTGGCACTACTCAAGCTTCTAGGAAGCCCTTGCCATCTTCGGTGGTAGCTGTGAATTTTTCTTTCAGTGGCTTCCACTATTGTCATTAGGGAGTCATAACAAATAGGGACCCTAGATTCATGGGAAATACCGCGTGCTGATATACCCGCGCTTTGAAACAGCCTGGGAGACGGGATTTACCTACTCTGGTCAGCCATAACTCCATATCGCCTACCTCTACTCGGACAGCATTGATGTCTCTCAATGTACTGTTGAAAATCTTTCTTAGGCTCTTTACGAGACTCTCCGACAAGGTGGGTATCGTTGTTCCCGATAGTGAAAAACGGAATTTATCCGTCGTTCTCCCTTCCTTCCCGACGAACGACCTCGATTTAGCAGGCTTGAACTTCATCCTCACCCACGCTATCAGTTTTTCAAGGCTTCGTAGGATCCACCTGCACCCCATAACCGATGCAGTTGTAACAGTTAGGTCGTCCATAAATGCTCTGATCGAAGGCTGGCGCGCTTCTGTCTTCATCATTGGTCCTTGACGCTCGATTTCAGCCGATTTCACAATCACATTTATTAGCTTGCTGATTTTGCCAGGTACATGATGTCTCTTTAGGGCTTCCTCTACCAATTTATGCAGGATGGAACCGTATGCATTCGCGAGGTCCAACCACAAAACGGCGAGGTAAACCCTACTTTCTCTGGCTTCCCTCAATATCTGGGTAACGACTCCAGTATGTTCGAGACATCCCGGAAAACCTGAAATCCCGCCTTTCTATACTGAATTGTCAATGTAATTCTTCAACAGAAATTTGTTCAGTCACCGCGATAAAATGCTGAAAAAGATTTTACTCTCAGCACCCAATAAAATACTCCTAAATTGATCTATCTCTCAGGAGTTTTCTTCTCTGGGGATCCAGACACCCTCTGCAAATCTCCACTGGTCTCCAATTCTTCCCCTTCGCCATATCACCTTTAGAATCTTCCAAAGAAACTAGAGGAGACTCGTGCAGCGTTTATAAACGCAGTATGGAACTCTGCTAGGATCTGGAGTTGAGACTGATAGAGCTGCCTTCACTACTTGTCTCTCTTCCTTCCAGTTTTTCGTGCCATTTAACGCCGAAGTAAATTTTAAACAATTCAGTTTAGTGTGAGTATAGAGTTTTGTTTGAAACCAGTTAAATGTCAGAACAGTTCTATTACAAACAATTCAGTTTAGCATAAGTACACAGTTTAGTTATATTTGATCAATTGGTGCTACCACTGCGAGCCAAAGTGGACCTGGAAACGATGGCAATGAAGGAGTACTCCGCATTCCCCAAAGCTCCAGTATTACTGGAACCTCACCATCAGATTGTTTAGAAGACACTCGGTGTAGTCTTATCCCTCTGCAGAGAAGCAGTCGTTGTATTCTACAGCCGACTAGACAAGGAAAAATCGCTTAGAAATAAAAGCAAAATGTACCCGAATAAATGTGGTAGCATTGTAATTCATCTCTCCAGCAGAGAAGAAGTTAGAACAACGGAAGATGATAAGAGAAGACAATGAATAGGAACAAAGATGGTGACACAATGAGACATAACGGTACCAAATAGACGTTGTAATGCATCAAATAGTACATGTACTGTTACACATCAAATGTACGGTTATACCACCACGCGCTCGAAAGTGTAAATGGCTGTGACATTACATCTTAGGTAGTAGTCAGAGCCCTTTGTAAACTCGCCATGTGAAAAGTTGACGAACACATAACACTCAGCTTAGTTTACAAGCACAAGTTTTTTCTGTACTACAATTTATAAGTAGTTGTCGGAAGAGAGAAAGAGAGAATGAAAGCTGAGTCGACTGCATTAGCTGGACAAATAAAACATGTCATGAGGATAAAGAGAGAACACAAACCTTGTATTTTTTTTCTGTATTTTCTTTCTGTATTTTCTTTCTGTATTTTCTTGTTGTTCTAACATTTTTTGTTCGTCGGTTTCATCTTCACAGGGTCGCATCTGGTGTGAGATCCCTTTTCGAAGCTCACTCCAAAATTTTCGTCTGTCCTTAGATCTCTTGGTTAATGTTCAACTGACGTCGTTACCTCGTCACGTGTCGCAGACAACAAACTTTTCGCCTAGTCGGCTGGAGCTGTAGAACAATGTGACTGCATCTCTGCAGAGGGGTGATTCCTCCAATGAATGTCTTCGGTATGACACTAAACAATCTGATGGTGAGGTTCCTGTGATTCTGGAGTTTTGTGGAATGCAGAGTACTTATTTATTGCCATCGCTCCCAAGTCTACCCTGGTTCGAAGTGATAGCACTTGATAGGGTTCTATCTATGGCTCAAATATTAACTGTGTAATTACGCTAAGCGGAATTGTTTGAAATTAGCTGTTTTACATATAACAGTGTGTTTAAACTGCGTACTTATGCTAAACTGAATTGTTTGAAATAGAACTGTTTTCCACATTCAGATTGTGTACATAGGCTAAACTGAATTGTTTGAAATATAACTGTTTTGAGATTTAACTGCGAGTAAACAAAAAACAGTACTTATACTAAACTGAATTGTTTGAAACCTTTATGAAATGACATAATTCTGCGTCAAATGATCCGAAAAGGGTTGATACGCCGTGAAGCAAAACAAACAATCAACTGACTTTTAATCTTGAATCGTCCCTTACTTCCACCTGGTAGCGGAGGGAGAAATATCCGTTTCCGCTGGTTCTACACCTGAACAGATGATTTGGGACCTTCTTTTTTTTCTTGTCATTTTTAATTACCGTAGTCACATACGTGGGACTGGTCCACCTAAAACGAGTGTCTTGGTCGAAGTCACTCTGAGGTTAGCTGCCCATTCTGTAGACACTGACTGCCGTTTTATTCTTATTATTTTTTTCTTCTCACACTCCTTCCCCAGAAATTAGCCTCTCGTTTATAACTTTGATCTACCTTATCCGGTTACAAAAAGATGACTGACAAGATGACTGAAGAACAAAACAAAACGAAGTAAAGAGATGAGAGCAGGTTGATCGTTGAATAAGGATTTCATGAGACACAAGTAGATTGGCCGAGAAAGTGCAATATTATTGGGATTTTCCCAACTTTATAGGGTAACAATATTGCGACGTCGGCAAGAAGAAAGAAATGCAACACGATTTAAAATATTATAAAAAAACATATTTTTACATAGAAAGAGAGGAAAGAAAATATTGTCCTTGCAAACAGTTGGTTTGCGGGAAACTTATCCGTAAAAGGCGTCCTTTTAACAGTTTGTATTTCCTGTGTCCTTTTGGTTGGGTTGAAGAAAATAGAGACTTGTTTCTTGTGCATCAGTTTCTGGAAAAATCCTCACAAGTGTGTATTGGCGTCTAAAAGACTGAGAGAACGGGCGGGCACGTCTTGATTCTGAGGAATCACACAAGCAAAAGAGGAAGGGCGTTCGTAGGAAACGCCCTCATAGGGGTTCCTAAAAAAAAGGTAGCCAGTGATTGGCTGTTTTTCATCCAATCACTGGGCACCTAGTTAGCGACTCCGTAAATAATTTCAATAATATTATAGACACTGAAGAGATATAAAACATAACTCTGAATTGGTATGCAACAATAATAAAAGCATGCAACTGATCAACAGACGAAGAAAGCAAGAAATTAAGAAAGATAGACGGAAGGAAGATAGATAGATAGATAGATAGATAGATATAAAAAGGGGGGAAAAGAGGGAGAAAGAAACGTCATGTCTAGTATTAAAATAAACGATTTTAAAGATACGAAGCAGCACGTAATGAACACACACACACATACACACACACACACAAATGTGTGCGCGCATCACACACACAAACAAATAAACACACCCACACATACAATCAAGGGGGGTGTCTTCGTGGTGTAATTTTAAAGTGATGGACTGCAGAATCGTAGTAAGCGAGTTCGTACTCCAGTCGCGCTATTACGTTAACTTTCGGACAAATACCATTAGGAAAGGTATGAACCCCCTTATCCTCCCAGCTATGGGTTAAATAGTACCACTACTGTTCTTCTAGGAGAATGGCTTTGGCATTAAATAACCTACAAAGGTTGATATGCCATTAAACGAAGAAACCAAACCAAACCAAACATACAATCACTTGGTTTTTTCAAGATTCTAATTTTTGTTTTAGATTCAACTTAATCTTTTTTTTCTAGATTCAAAGTGATTAATATAGTTTTCATCTTTCCAGCTTCAAATGTGATGAACACTTGTCAAAATTTTCCCAAATCACGACATCATATACTAATATCTATCTATCTATCTATCTATCCTCATTATGTTTTTACGAAAATATAACCCAACTCAAATGGCACCTCGTAGCAAGAGTTTAGTAGAGCAATACATATAGGAAATAAAGCAATTTCTAATCCAATTTTCCCCGGAATAATAATTTTGTGAAGTGCGCATAGATACTGAAGATTGTTTTTATCTCACTTTTCTTATATATATATATATATATATAGTGACATAGTACCCACGGTATATAGAAATTAACAAGCGTGGCTAATAGCCTAATACAGTTGATCAACACCGGTTACTCCATCGTTGCTATCTTGTGCCAGACTAATCTATGCTTAGTAAATAATACTATTAGCACAAATTTACATGCACAAACAAATGAATTTCATTTAATTTTCAGACATTTAAATCTTTATGAGAGCGATGCCCTTCAAATTGGTCGACTAAGAGAACAAAGCGTTTTAAAGATCAATTCGAAACCAAATAATTTTGTGATGTTTTGTCCCCGCTAGGCTTCATTATTTAATCACCTACAATCTCAATGTAACGGAGGTTGCTTTGAAAGACCATGTTCAATCTTTCGTTCCTTCTTAAACATAAATATAGTCGTAGAGTGCAGCTATAACAGGAACCCAACGGGTTTGCGGGTCGTCTCATTTATTTAAGAATAGTCTCTTATCGGCTCGAAAAATAATGCTTACTTCGTGTTTTAAGGAATGGTTACTTATCTAGCGTTTTATATTTCCAGAACGATGGCCCCGTTGAAGTAATGTTTATTAGATTGTTAAATACATTTGAAGCAATTAATTTAGTTATATTTGCACCATCCCAAATCAATTTATATTCTCGACACCCGGAGCAAGGGGCAAAATATATAGTTGGGTTTCTTATAGAGTATACAACAAGCTTAATCAACGAGAAAATTAATTCAGTTTACCCTCTAAATAAACACACACACATACATACGCACATATGTGTGCGCACGCGTGCACACGCGCGAACAAATATACATTGCCGCTGGAAAAATGATGAAATTAGAACACTTAGAGAGAGTGCATCTTAAAAACATTTTTTATTCAATAGTAGAACATGTTGGCTTCAGAAAATATACCATAAACAAACTTGATTAGAATATTTAAAATAATACAAAGATTTTCAAATATGACATGATTATATATATATGTATATATATATATATTATATCATTGGATATAACATACATGATATATGCAATATTCAATATATTATATATATCCAATTACATATATTGTAGAATCAAATATATATATATATATATATATATATATCATACAATATAATATATATTTATGTAATATATGATATATCATATATATATCATATAACATAATATGTGGTATAATTAATATATATATATATATATATATATATCATAATTGCACGCACACATACATACACCCTCTCTCTCTCTCTCTCTCTCTCTATATATATATATATATATATAATGTAACAGGAAAAACTCAACCACGGTTAAATTATCATTATAATTTTTTTTCGACGAAGAATATAATCTTCTTCTATTCAGGTGACATACACGTTTAATTTGATGGTGCAATCAGCAAAAATGAATCACAGTATATATACATATATATGCATAGATAAAATGTTCAGACGAAAAAGAAATAGAATTAAAACAAAGATCTATCTATCTATCTATCTATCTATCTATCTATCTATCTATCTCACTTACACACGGGCACATATATGTATATAGTGGTGAAGAACCATATATATATATATATATATATATATATATATTTATAAACACGTTTGGTTGAATACCGTGGATTATTTCTTTTTTTTTTAAATCTTCAAGTGAAGACGTTCAAGTCTTCTTTCTCATCTTCATATGTCTGGGTCAATTTGGTGAAGAAAGTACTCTATATTAGCCCATTTGACTGATGACCATCAAAATGATCAAAAGCGTTTGGGCCAATATAGGGTAGTTTCTTCAACTAGTCCCAGATATAAGAAACCTTGTAAGAAGACTCGAACGTCTTCGCTTGCAGATTTTAAAAAGAAACTCTCCGTGGTATTGAACCAAACATGATTAGATACACACACACACACACACACACACACACATATATATATATATATATGTATGTATATATATACATATAATATGCATTTTGGCCGCGAGATTCTCATTGACAATACAAAAAATCTTTATAAAAATAACTATAAAAATCGCCTTCAAATCCTTGATTAATTGTGCATTAAAAAACCAACAACATAAATAAAATAGCATTCAACACTGGCGCCAACATTCTACACATATTTAATAACAAACACATAAGCCTCTTACAATACAGTTCTTTTACAATAAGCCTTCCGATCTAAATGGGCGAACTATAAAAAAAAACCTTCTCAATAAATGAAACTCACACCAAACAAACAATCACCATTAATTCCCTCGAGGATGACATAGTTGAATGCGCTTGGGTAAAAATATGGGACAATTTCTCTATCATCTTGATCCCAATGTACGAAAAACAAGAAGACTTGAACGTCTACACTTGGAAATCATAAAGAAGAAATATACCGTGGTCTTTAACAAAGGCTCTTTGAATATATATATATATATATATTGTCATCCACTGACCGACTGTTTCGTTCTATCAGAACTCTTCAGTGTGGCTAGACACGTAGGACGCTCAAAGCCGGGATCGAAACCCATTCAACTTCACGTTAGACGAAGTCTCAGACCACGTTGGATAAGGGCATTTTTAAGGTATTTATTTAGCAACAGCAGCAGCAGCCGTTTGTTTACATTTTCATACCCTATCGGCTACCAGAGTGCTTAATTCTTTCGAAGAGCTTTGCATTATGCGAGCGGCGGCCGACAATTCCTTCGCCAGTGTGCTCAAACCCCATGAGGGAGCATAGATTGAGTCTACAAATAAACAGTATTGAACCCGGCAAAGGTTAACAAATAATTTTATTGCCTTTTGGTACAAGGGAATATGATAAATAGAATCAATTATGCAGTCCTTCAACAACAATAATGAATACTTTGTAAGCGAGAGTAGCTTCTACCCCTAACCTCGAAAATCTGTATCTATGTCTTTCGTTGGAGTAGGCTAACTTTCTTGTAGGGAAATATCATCCCTTACAAAACCGCCCCTTTTTGAGATTTCACTTCCTCTGGAAACAATAGTTCTTCCTTTTGGGATAGCTATCAAGGGTTTCCATTGGATTTTATTTTCCTTTTACTAGTTCTTCTAGTATGATTTTTCCCATATAGATACATCAGATAAACTATATTACACCATCATTGGTTGTTTCAGTTTTCTACCATTGCTGTTCGAGGACCTTTTCTTCAATTGGTCTAGGTGGTGCTTATCTACTCACCCTGGACCTTTAATCTTGCAAAATCCTCAGCCGACACCTTTTTCAATTACATCTTCTCAGTATTCCTTATTCTTTTTATAAATTTTAAAGAATATTTTCTCACTTGGGTTGAAATATTTAACCGAGTTGGGTTTTTTTTATCCATTTTTTCTAAGGGAGTAGTTTTTTAAACAACAATCCTACTCCTTTTAAAAATAATTTCTGCCGGTGACATACCTGTCTCTTTGCAAGGATTAGGTGTGATACGATATACTTGAAGGAATTGTTGAATTCCTATCTCCTCGGAGTCTCTAACATCATATTTCTTTAGAGATTTCTTCAGTTTTTCAACGAACCATATAACACTACTGCATCTAAATAGACTATGGGTGTAGCACAACCTCTTAAGTTTCAGTCGGACCCCGTTGTAACTTCACCATGATAAAAAGAGACGAAAACAAAACACCATCAGTGGGTTTTCTTGATACGAAAAGGTTATTTGCTACAGCCCATTCCAAACTAGTCGCCGTAAATGTCTTTTATCTTTTCGGATGTTTTCTGGCACTAGTTGTAATTGTTAGCAATCCGTAAGAATGCTTGTAATGTTTTAGCATTTTTCGATTACCCAGTCGGCTGGCGCTGTAGAATACACCGACTGCTTCTCTGCAGAGGGGTAAGACCCCCCCAAGACTCTTCGAGATATGACACTAAACAATCTGATGGTGAGGTTCCAGTAAGGCTGGAGCTTTGGGAAATGCGGAGTACACCTTCATTACCATTGCTCCTTGGTCCCCTCTAGCCCTGAATGGTAGCACTTGATAGGACCCTATCAATGGGTTAAATAGAACTTACTGCATTCTTATGCAAAACTAAATTGTTTAAATTAGAACTGTTTGACTAAACTGAATAGCTTGAAATAGAAATTTTTCACAATTAAACTGTACTTACATTTAAACTGCGTGTTTTCGCTACACTGAATTGTTTGAAATGGAATTGTTTTTGACATTGAAACTGTACTTACACTAAGCTGAATGGTTTAATATAGAGCTGTTCTGACATTTAACTGTGTGTAAACAAAATATGTACTTATAGTAAACTGAATTAGCTTAATTAGAACTGTTTGACGAAGCTGAATAGCTTGAAATAGAAATGTTTTTGACAATTAAACTGTGTACTAATAATGCTAAACTGAATTGTTTGCAATAGAACTGACTATTTGCATAAAATGGATTTGGCGTTAAATGACCTACAAAGGCTGATACGCCATAAAACCCAAACAACCAACCAACCAATATTTTTCGATGCCGGCATTTCTTTAACTGCCGAAAATCTACGGGGGTCTGGAATTCTACCATTTTCGTCAATTTCATAACCCAAGTATTTTATATTCTTTACAAATAAATCGCATTTTCTTTCTCTGAATTTGAAGTAAAAATCATTGACTTTTTAAACACTTCGTGAATATGTTCATTATGTTGTTTTTATTTGGATGTCATCCAGATGTGCGATAGCAAAATTTAAATATGCAAGCATTAAATCCACAATTTGTTGGAAATTTTCTGGGGCTACTTTGACCCCAAAAGGTAATCTATTTAATTTGTAAATACCCCGATGTGTGTTAATAGCGAGGATCTTAGAACACTCATCTCGGGGTATCTGCAAATATACGTTCGAAAGATTTAATTTCGAAAAATACTTTCGACCGCTTAACTATGCAGACATTTCTTGTGGGTACGGGACAGGATATGAAAATGTTTGTAAATAATTGTTCACCTCCGAGCTGAAATCTGCTCACTCTTTTATTTTCTTGTTCTTCATTTTAACATAAAAACATGGCAAAGCCCATTCAGAATAATTTATTTTTGAAATTACACCCATTTTTTTCTAATCTATCCAGTTCATTATTCACGGCTTCGAGAGCTGAAAAAGAAACATTCCTTTTTGGCTTATACACGGGTATAGCCTTGTCTTTCAGCTTAAATTTTTCTGTTAAATTTTACACCCCATCCACCGACTTTCAGAAAAACCTGGGTAACATTTTTAAAATTACTATTTAAATTTTTCGGCATCAGAAGAAGACGCCTTTATTTCGTCGCTGTGTGAACTTATAGGTTAGGTTTAGTTTCTTTGTTTAATGACATATCAACCTTTGTAGGTTGTTTAATGCCAAAGCCATTCTCCTAGAAGAACGGTAGAGGTGCTATTTAACCCATAGTTGGGTGGATAAGTGGGTTCATACCTTCCCCAAGGGTATTTACCCGAAAGTGAACGTAATAGCATGACTGGAGTACGAACTCGCTTACTACGATTCCGCAGTCCATCGCTTTAACCATTACACCTCGAGGAATGAACTTATAGGAAGCTCCCATAAATTAAACTGGTTCATCCAACCAGTCCCAAGTAAATTACTGCTTTTATTCATAACAAATACTTTTGTTTATATGATTTTAACAGAGAATTCTGCGACTCAGTTAAATTCTTCTTTGAATCTCAGTATTTTTCCAATGGCACTGCGAGCATTCTTTTCGGAAAACGTTATCCTTGGTTAATCCAATCTGTTTCATGAGCGTTCATTTAGAATTCTTAAATCCGACCCTGTGCCGAGTTGAAGCCTTACTGGTTTCCCATTAATCTTAGTATTAATATATTTTCGTTTATGTTTATTAGTTAAAACTTCAGTGGAAGTCATATTCACAGTATACCTAAACTTCCTTTTCCTTCAGTTGGACTTGCAGCGTGACTGTATATGTCCCTGTTTACCAAACTTGAAACAAGGTTTGTTTTCATATGGACAGTCTTTTTTAAATGGAATCGTACATAGCCATAAAAGGGGTTTGGTTTAACAAATATTTTGTTATCTAATTTTCCACAACAAGGTTTAGGTTTTTCAAAATTCCTCTCGCCTTTCTTTTTTGTTTCCTTCTGTACTGTGTGCTTTTGTAAATTTTCTTACCCTCAATATGTTGAATATCATGCTGGAGATTTTCTTTTCTGTTAGATTTCTCCGCTAATCTCTGTTGGCTTAAATTCATGTCTCACTAAAGACTTCATAGAATTTTTGCCCAAATTTCAGCATCTTTATTCACCGTAAGGCTCTGGATAAAAATTAGGCATTTAAACATGCCAGAGCTTAATTTACTGAGTTGGAATTTCACACATTGATAATTAATCCCCGTAACAGAAGTTAAAGAGTCTTGGTAGTCTTTTTTTTTTTTTTTACTAAATTCAAACAATTCCAACGTGAGCTTTTATCAGTGAATATTTTTCTAATAGCAGAATTGTTTTTTCTGATCTGATATCCGCGGGTTTCTTGGGAAGTATATTACTTAAATATTTTTATGATCAACAGGACCTAATTTTTGCAACAACAAGTGAACTTTTCTTTCATCAGTCCATCCCAAACAATCTCATCGAAATACGTTTGCATAAGACCTACAATACAAGCAAAAAGTTATTTTTTCGTCGTGATAATAGTTGGTTTCACAAATAGTATTTGCTACCGAAACTTGCATGATTAGTGTTCCTTCGGTATTCGACTTTAAAAAAATGTTGTTGGTTCTGGTATTCTTCCATTTCTTTATATTTTTTGGTTCTGTAGTTCCTGCATTTCTTTGTGTTGTTGGTTCTGGTATTCCTGTATTTCTTCATGCTGTTGGTTCTAAGATTCCTGCATTTCTTTATCATGTTGGTTGTGGTATTTCTACATTTCTTTATCGTGTTTGTTGTGGTATTTTGGTATTTCTTTGTGTTGTTAGTTCTGGTATTTCTGTATTTCTTTATCATGTTGGTTGTGGTATTTCTGCATTTCTTTATGGTGTTCGTTGTGATATTCTTACATTTGTTTATGTTGTTAGTTTTGGTATTACTGTACTCTTATTGTTTTAAAAACATTTCTTACATTCGTTTCATATTCTGTTGCTGCTGTCTTAAAACTTCCAGCATAACAGTTTTTGCATCCTCCATATTGACAGAAAGAAAGAAAACATCCACCTTATCTTTATTTAGGCGTTCTTGTAAGTCTTCTCTTTGTTAAAAACGGTTTAGTCCCTTTAAAAACCAAAAACTACAAAAACTACAAAAACATTTCAAAATTATCGTGATGCTATAATCAGAATTTCCTTGTCGCCAAAATGTTGTGACTTAGTTTATCAAAAAACAATATTGAATCTGGTAAAGATTAACAGATAGGTTTATTACCTTTTGGTACAAGTAAATATAATAAACAGAATCAAAAATGCAGTTTTTTAACAACAGCAATGAATACTCTGTAAGCGAAACTAGCTAATATCTAATCGATGCCTCGCAAATACCAAAATGCTATAAAAGGTTTTGTTAACGTTGAAGTCGAGCGCATATCCATAGCTCAGACCTGCCCGGCATTTCTAGAAATGTCTTTGGGTTCATCGGCAATCCCCCAAAAAGAGACGCCTCAGACACCAGGCGATTAACCAAACCCTGGCGAAGCTGGTGAAAGCTTGTGGACGTCTCCGTTAGGCACAAGAAGTGTCGGACTTTGACACGAATGCCAGGCTTCCCTGGTACCCATGTCAGGTAGCCTCGAGACTAGCTTCTACCATTAACCTTATTTAGTCTGAGTTTATGTCTTTTGTTGGACGAATCCAACTTTCCTGTAGGGGAAATATCATCCCTTACAATTTATATATATATATATATATATCATAGAACACCAGGCGCTGACATGAAACTTTTTATCTTGAGAATGAGGATCTCAAATATTTTTACTCAACTTTTTCAAGAAATAATAGATTTTGTCGACACAGTGTATATGTATATATATATATATATATACCTTATATATATATATATATCGAACCAATCGCCTGAGGCTGCAGAACACGCCGGCTGCAACTCTACAGATTCGTAAGAACCACCTCCATCAATGACAGGCCTGGATATGATACTAAATTATCTTATGGTGAAGCTGAAATTCTGAGGCTAAGGTACAGTGGAGTACCCAGATCCACTCTCACACGGAGTGGTAGTACCTGTTAGTATTCCAACTATGGGTCAAGTTGAACTGTTTAATCATTTAACTATGTGCAAACAAATGACTGATGTTAAATTGAATTATCAATGTTAGATAACAATCATCATCATCATCATGTCGAGCCGCTAGCATGGACATCGCTGACCCTCTCTCGCCACTTCTCCCTATCTTTCATCGACTCTGGCAGGTCTTTAGGGCTACTTCCCGTATCCTGACATAGCTGCTGTATGTATGTCCGAGCTGGTCGTCCTGCTTTTGCTCGGTCATATGTGGGGGTCTATAGGAGTACATCACTTATGAGCTCATCCTTGCTTCTCTAGCAGTGTCCTGCATGTCTGGTTCATCTAACTTGGATAGTTTTTGTGATTGGAGGCAGGTGGCCGTATAGTTAGTGTGTTACCATTAAACTGTGTACCAACAAATGAGCTCTGCCTTACATTTCAAAACATTTCAAAGTTCTCTGTTTAATGTTTAATTTATTCTTTTCGGGTTTGAAATGTAATTCTCTAGAAAAGTAAAGGCGTTTAAACTTTAAACATAAAATTTTTGAGTTAATTCTACATGTTGTATACCCACGATAATCATCTCAGTCACAACTGTGATACAACACATTAATAAATGCATGCGGGTACAAATACTCAAATACACAGGCGACTCCGTTATTATTTATTAACTTCTTGACTTCTGAGTTCGGTTCTTCGACACAAGGAGAGAGAGATACAATTCTAAAAAGTCTTTCGTATCATACTATGCTAACAAAACTCAAACGCCCGGCACATCTCGTGGAGTTTTAGATGTCCTTTCATCTTCACTGGTCGGGACCCGAAAAACTTCACCGTATGCCTCAACGGTCGAAACCCCAACTTCCCAACACCATGGTCTTAACTCAACTTCAACTCTTGGCTCCATGGTAGAGAACTCAATTCTCTACACCCAAACGTCTATCTTACATGGCCCGAAGTCAAATCCCAACTGACGTCTTTTTCAAAATCCCCAAATTCTTAGCCCATCGCTTCCGGGCATGTCGTCATTCACACTCCAGTCCTTTTTCCTTTCTGGGGTTTATTATGACAATTGTGATTGTCATATCCTCTGTGCGCGAGCGTAAACTGTATCCAATATCTGTGCACCTGAACTAAGAGCCGGATAATTCAAAGCCCAACCAAACTGAATGATAAAATATAATTAACGAAAAATGATTAATATAAAAAAAAATCATTCCGTAATTAAATAACATACACATAATGTTAAAATTTGAGATCATTTGAACGAGAATTGGTCAAGTTATTAGTTAATGAAATGATATCATTTTTTCTGAAACAATCTGTACATGTCACGGGACATCGATTTTTTTGAAACACTTGTTTCGTCTCAAATGACGTTTCTGTACTGTCAATGACTGGTATATCTGTTAATACGGCTGTAAATTGTACGGAATTAAATTTATATCCTAAAACCCGTTTGTTTAAAAATATTCTGCTAGATCTTTGAAAAATTATTTTTCCAATATAAATGCATTTCTAAAACACCCTATACTTCTCAGATGATATAATTTTTTGAAACAGTTAATACATTTTGAATATATATTTTTATCTTGTTTTATCAACGTTTAATTTTTAATTGGTTTTCCCGATTATTTCATAAAAAATCATATTCGTAAATCGATCTACATTCATTGAAAACTACGTGAGTAGAGAAGATTCAATGAGAGAATGTTGAATTGATTGTGAAGTTGAAAATTGAGAATATTTTATAGTGCAAACTGAACATTGGAAAAACTTCAAGAAGCCAATACAACATTAAAAAAAAAGAAAAAAAACACTAAAAAAATATCTGATATTAGTAATACATAGCTAGCCACACCTCCTATCTTCAGGTGTTGTTGCTAACGACTTTCCTCCATCGCTTCTTATTTGACACGATGTACTGAGCGTTGCTATGGTAATAAATGTGCTTTAGACAGCTTCTGCTCCTGTTTTGACATCTTTTTTGTTCCCAACCCTTCTTTCTTTTTCTTCCACGTTCTTTCGCGGGTTCCCGTACATTTATTTCCGTCGCAAATATTTGTTGTTTTTTTTTCCTTCTTTGCTTCTATTACACCATTTTTTTCTGTTTTGTTGTCATTTTGTCGTCATTACCCGCATGTTCTCCATAAGATTCTGGCTGTTATAATCGAAAACAAAATTTGCGAAATGGGTTCGAATTTTGTCAAAGGTTTCTCAAATGCAGGGACGGGGAACATGTAGCCTTTTAAAGCATCACATGCGGCCTTTTCCTTGTTTTTCTTTCGTTACACCAATAGGCATTGTGCTCATCGATTTTAGAATTGGAATATCCGAATAGTTTATGGCAAAAAATATTGATTGATTTTAACGGCATCTAAATTTTCCAGATTTATTTTATGCCTAGAGATGAGGGAATCACGTTCACTGTTCATATTCATATATTTGTCTAAACTTAGTAAAGTTGGCGACCGTAGTCGAGGGTGACCCGAAGGCCTCTTTTTCGATAGCTACTGCACCAAGGAGTAGGGGAGGGCACTACCCCATTCTCTGGATTGCTCCACTTTATACTTGATCCTTACCTTATAATGCCGTGCTAAGCTAGGTAGCCTCAAGTAGCATATTTGAGTCTTTGGTATGTCATGATCTGGGATTGAACCCAGGTCTCCCAGGCCATTGAAGATAGTTGCTTCATAAGAGTGTTTTTTTTTTGCTCACTCCTATAAAGAATGAATAAATTTTAAACATACCTATTTGATTCATATATTTAATATAAACTCGTACAGGTTTGATTTCTTTAATTAATGGCGTATCAACTTTCGTGGGTTATTTTATGCTTAAACCATCCTTGTAGAATAACAGCAGTGATAGTATTCAACCCATAGCTCGGCGGAGTGGGTGGATAAGAAAGTACATACCTTTCCCAAGAGTCTGAAAGTGAACTTAATTGCGCGACTGGAGTTCGATCTCGTATACAACGATGTTGCAGTTCGGAACATTAGACATTATAACGCGGGAATTTCACCCAAATAGGTATTATTACCACTCCGGGTCAGGGTGAACCTGAAAGTAATGACAATGAAGGGTTACTTTACCCTTCGCAGAAGTGGAGCCTCAGCATCAGATCCGATTTAATATGATACCCTGGGCACACCTTTTTTGGGGTTTGGCGGGAGTGATCTTATCCCTCTGCGGAGGATAGAGTCAGTGTATTCTAAGTTTCATTGACAGATTTTGCAAAAAGCAATTAAAGACTTATTAAACATTATTAAATTGTTTATCTCTTATATGAAGCGTATTGAATTAAATTCATATTGATGAAATTTATTATTTACAAGGTGCATATGATAAGTTTCCAGACTTTTTCGTATGGGCACTTTTATTGATAGTACACGTATGAAACTTAAGTCCCTTTCGAAGTAATCTCCTCCAGCTGCATTGCACTTGTTATACCGTTCCAAAAACTTCTGGAAGGCCCCATGGAAGTCCTCCTGTGTGGGCGTCTCAATGACTTTCGTCACAGACGCTTTCATCTCCTCAATTGTCTCATAACGACAGCCTCTGAGCTTAAGGAATTACCAAAAGTCACAGGGAGCAAGGTCTGGACTATAGGGACGGTGAGGAACTTTCTTGATGCCCATCTTGTTCAAATAGTCTGTGACAAGGATGGAGTTGTGAACTGGTGCATTGTCCTGCTGGAAATGCCACTGACCCGATTTGAAGAGTGCTGGCCTCTTCCCAAGGAATCTCTTCCTGAACTCCCTTAAAACCTCAACATAGTAATCCTAACCCTAACCGTTTGGCCAATCAACTCTGGAGTATTGACTTCCTTACTCGTCCTACACCTCTCATCATTCCTCACAGACTCCCTGCCTTCCTTGAATCTCTTATGCTACTCAAAAACTGATGCTCGATTCATGTAACTAATAATAATAATCCTTAGTAAACAATTATAGCTTCACGTAACTATTATTAATACATGTAATTTATATGTAGTTATATGGTTTCAACACGAAGATTATTCTGATTTACTTCTTCCCCCACCCTTATTTAGCAGCATCAAGATTACCATCTATGAACATCTTCTTTCTTGGCTCCCTAAATTTGAATAAAAACCTAGTGTGATATATTCATTTAAAACTTTTTATGTTCGTGATGACAAAAATACCCAACTGACAAACATCCGAGAGAGGTTACACTAGAAGTGGAAGAAACTTTTAGGGGAGTCGAGACCAGAAGGAAATATGTCCAAGATCTCTTCGGAAGCAACATTCTGATGAAAGCACAGTGCCAGAGTCCCAAGATTCACAGTTTCAAATCCACAGTATTTGACTCTGCTGTTCTGTTTTATCTTCTTTAAAGACGATAAAAGCAATGATAGGATATTTTCGAAATACAAAAAAAGGAGAAAAGAAAGAGAAAATCAATTCCTTCTGTCCCTTTTTTTTTCAAACACATTCTATCATTGTTTTTATCATCTTCCGTTTTATCCTTGAGAAACTCAACAAATTTTAAACATCATTCCACGTGTCAACTACTTAGTAATATTTTCAAAAATAAGAACGCTGAATTTCATACTGTTATGAATCTTTCTCTTCATACACTTTCTTTGCTGCTTTTCATCAAAGATCCATCGCTATTTTAAAAACACTTTTCTTGAATTTAAAGTCCTGAAGAAGTTTATTATAGCCGAAATCTCCAACGTCGACTTTCATAATAAATTCATCAAATTTGGATTATTTTATATTTCTACTTTTCCTCATACTATCGAATTAAATTTCCCTATATATATATATATATATATATATATATATATATATATATATATATATATGTGTGTGTGTGTGTGTGTGTGTGTGTGTTTGTGTGTGTGTGTAGAAAAATTGATAACAATGATTCAAGTGGAAGGAGAGATTTATTGAGAGGTCGACACTATCGCGTTTCGGTTCTACTGAACCATCATCAGGACCATGAGGGGTGATATTAGCGATTTTAAGTCAACGATAGATGTTTAAAAATGCAAAATACAAAAATTTGTATGATAAGAAAAAGTTGGCCGTTTAATTGGTGAATCAGCGTTTGTTGTTTTAAATGACATCATTTGACTTATTAGGAATATTGTATTGAACTTATATTACGTTTGTTTATCGAGAAAGATTTCGAATCATAATGAAG